>NW_004624779.1:6720887-6733480 GCF_000247695.1 Heterocephalus glaber | reverse complement strand
ATATGTACAAATTTACTGTAAATTCTATCAAAATACCAATGACAATTTTCAAAGACTCTGGAAAAATGCCTAAATTTTAACTAAAGCCCTGCAAAAGCAAAGCATTCTTGAACAAAAAGAACAAAGCCATTACCCTGACTTCAAAATAAACTGAAAGACCTCATGATTAAACAGTATGATATTGAAATAAACACCTATACATAGGACCAGGAGAACAGAACAGGGAGTCCAGAAGTTAACATATGTGATGTCCAAATATTTTTTTTTAAATTGTGAATTTGGCCAAGCAATATAAATGGTATGGGCAATTAGGTTGTCCACATTTCACCAGTTAAAAAAAGCAATTTGAAATTTATTTATGATTTAATTTAACATCTAAAATTATGAATGTTCAGGAAAAGAGGAGGAGGAACATTTCATGACAGTGCAACAAGCAAGATTTTTTTTTTGTTGTTTTGAACAATGCCTCAAAACCACAGGGAATAGAAGCAAAAATAGACACATTGGATCACAGAGCCATCATCATACTTGAATAAATGACATTAAAGATGACAGTTGTCAATGAGGTGTAGAAGAACTCCTGTACAGTATTTGATCAAATGTAAATTGGTACCTCCATTGGAAAATAGTAAAGAGGCTCCTCCAAAAACTAAAAATTGAAATACCATGTCCCATAAATCCCATCTGCACTCCTCTGTTTTTTGCAGCATTATTCACGATATATATGCAAGAAATAGAAATGTTTTAAGTGTCCCATCAGCTGATGACTAAAGAAAATGTGGTAAATACACATAATGAAATACCATTCACTCCTAAAAAAAATCCAATTCCATCAATTGCAACATGTACAGAAATGGCAATCATTAAGTAATAAAATACCACACGATCTCATACATGTGTAAAATAACAATTGGTTAAAAATAGAATAGTATTTCATGGAGGCTGGAGAGAGTAGGGGAGAGAGAGTTTCTGGGAACAGATTCACCAATGTGTAGCAAGTTACACTTGAACAGGATTAAAAATTCTGGTGTGCTGTGGGACAGTATGGTTACTAGAGATAATAATAATATACTGATAAGCCAAAAAATATGAAGAAATGACAAGTACTTAAGCAAATGTATATGCTTAATTTAACCTAAACATTAAACAATGTATAACATGTCTCAAAACATTACATGGTATCATATATATATATATATATATGTATAATTTTTAGGTATTATTTAAGAAAATAAGCTTAATTTAGAAAAAGAAGATTTGAAAATCATTTTGTTGTCAGTTTCAAACCTACCTTTCAATGTTTTGTCATGTGGTTCTCAGGCTGGGATGTACCACATCTTGTGTCCCCTTTGCCAAATGACTTTATATCATTTGAGGTGTGGAAGCAGCTTGAACAACTGGCCTAGTAAGACAAGCAATATCTGTCTGTCTAATTTCTTTCCTTGCTCATATTACTTAAGCTACGGGTTTTTATCTAATGGCAATAATGAGTGCTATTTGGCTTATTTTCTACCTCAGTGAAAGCATCTTCTTAGTGTTCTCTCCACAGAGACCTGAGTTCCAATTCTGAAGATTCCCATTTCTCGTTTCAAATATATCAGCATCTATAATCCAGTGCTGCTCCAGGAATTCTGTGTCCTGTAGTCCACCCTCCTCAGGGGTCACGATTACAGGTCCGCAGGTTCTCTTCTGTATCTGACTTATGTATGTATTTAACAATGACTCTTCCTAAAATGTCTATTGGTTCAGTGGATACATCATTCCAAAATCAATTTCTAATGTTTCCTTCTATTGACCCAGGCTCAGTAATCATGTCTGTTTTTAGTAGTTACTATCTCTGTGATACAACATTCCTCCTTTTTTGTGGAAATTATACTTCTATTATGCCCTGTTAAAATCATTTCTGTTTCTTGATCAGACACGAGTGATACAAGAATTGCTATAAGGAGTGAGGAAATATTCATAGAAATTACATATGCCTTTTAGGCCTCACTAAGCACAATATTGAAAATCAGTGAAACTTTAATCTTGAATAATGACATCTATTGGGCAATTAATACTGTGGTTTAGAAATCCTAAAATCTAAACATTAAAAAATGTTTATTACTCTAGGTTTTATGAACTGCAGTTCAAATAAATGTTAACAGCAGGCTTAACTTTGTTTTATTTTTGTTCTTCAGAGATTATAATTTACCTTGGCATATAGATTCACAACAATTTATCATCTAAGAAAATTACCAAATAAAATAGCCTTAATTTGTTTTTAGTGCCATTATAGCACAGTATTTTATTCTTTGTACAATTTTACATGTACATTTTTACTAACAGGCATAGAGACATTTAAAGTTGCTTCATTTTTAATTTATTTTCCACTCTTCTCACCTTCTTTGAGATTGGTTATTGACAGAATTATTACATTTAATTGTCAGAAAAATGAACATTTTGGAATAAAATAAAACATTTTAGGCTAAAAACATTTTTATATATTATAGTATTAAATTAGCTTAAGAAATGTATGCATAGAAATACAAGCGTATCAAATATTGA
The DNA here is from genome assembly GCF_000247695.1 of Heterocephalus glaber. Next base: position 6,730,933 of record NW_004624779.1, on the reverse strand, counting down.
GTCTATTTGTTGATTTTTTAAATAATTATGTTAGTTGTTTTAGTAATGTGCAATTATATAGTTAAATGTTCCAATAATTCTATGATTTTTTAATCACTACACATTTGCTGGATTAATGAAAATATTAATATCACTTTATAATATGCAAATTTTTAGGGTTAGCTAGAATGTCTTTCTACTGTCTCATTTTTTACTTAGTGTACATTTTGTCAATTTCTTACCTATTATTATGGATTGTTACTCTTCAGGGCTCTCGTCTCACTTTCCATTCTAGAGTTTGTAGGGGCCATCGTGTTTTTCACCTTCTAGCATTGAATCTGGAATGTGTCATACAAGGATGTTTGACTGAATAAGAATAAAAGATTTTGAGCTCTTAGAGTGAGTCCTAATAAGGACTTCATACCAGTCTAACAGCATGAACTGACCAGACAATTTTGGTATTTATCCCTGTTTTATGTGTACCAAAAGACAGAGAAAATGTAAATCTTATGTAGTACACTCTGTGGTAAAGTTTGAGAAGTTATTTACTAGCACCTCCTATGTGTGAAGATGAATGTGTTACTTATGTAGTATCATGAGTGATACTTGTTCATTGTTCATTGATATTGACAGCCTTAATCCAGAAACAAGTTAGAATAGCATTTCCATGAGCATTTAAACTTCATGTAATCATGTGACTTGCTTTGTGAAGTGTTGGCAAAATGACAATGTCACTTCCGTGCAGAAGATCTATGAATCATGTGGTAATTCAACAGTTTTCTTTTCCAATCATTGGAGTATGAAAGATAATGACCTGTTATAGTCACCACAGTTCTGTGGCCCTGATTAGACGATGATAACGAGAGTCTCCTTGCCAACCACAATGCACAAACACAGACTCCAAAGTACATTTCCAGGGTGTGTGTGATCAAAACATCACAATGAAACATGCCCTACCTACCTCCTGGTCACAGCTGGATACAGAATGTCACCCAAATTCTTGTGTTGAATGCTTAGTCCTCAAATGAGGGTGTGGTTGAGAGGTAGTGAAAACTTCAGGAAGTGGGGCCTAGTTAGAAGAGGTTGACCACTAGAGGCAAGCATGTGATGGGTACCTTCTATATCTGGCCCCTTCCTCCCTTTCTCTCCCTCTTTGGTTCTTGGCTGCTGTGGGGTGAATTGCTCTGCTCCACTGTGCCTTCTCTGCCACCCTAACATTCTAGCTCATCACTTCAAAAAATAACAGACCAAGGGAACCACAAACAAAACATCTGAAAAGATGAATCAAAAGCAGTCTTTCCTCTTTTAAAGTGTATTTCCTAAGTATTTTGTCATGTGGTAGAAAGTTGAAACACATGATCTTCAAGGAAGCCCTTGAGAATCTCCAGCATCCTTCCACTGATACAGCCTCTGACACTCACTTGAACAAGCTCAGCCTCCCAGCATCTGACTCACATGGGAGCTGTCCTCAGGAATTTTTAGCATCTCTTACTATTCCCAAAGGGACTAATAAATGAATAATTTCAGTATATCTTTGGTGAATTCTAAGATCGCTTTCTTTTAATGGTAGCCTAAATACTTCTCTAAGAAAACTGGGAAAGAGTGGCTGTTAATTGTGATTGTCAACTTGACTGGGTTCACAGATGTCTAGCGGATTAGTACAGCATATCTCTGAGGGTGGCTGGGGGTTCCCAGGGTATCAACTTGGGGATTAGAATTCTTTCGAATCTGAACCCCTTCCCTGTTCCACTTTTTGTCAGCCATGAAGTGAGCAGCCTTGCTCCAGCATGTCCTTCTACCATGGTGTTTCTTCCTGAGGGCCAGCCTACTGTGAGTAGAATCTTGTGCAACCATCAGTTGAATTAAATGTCTATTAAGTTGCTGCATTTGGAGATGTTATCCTAGCAGTGAGATAACTGGCTAATATTGAAGGTGGAGTGGAAAGGAAAATGTGATTTGAAATTTATCTTAAGCACATACTCCAGGATGAAATCATTGTTTTGTGACACACACGGTCCTTTCTTAATAGATGATACCTATGTGTTCTTCAAACTAGCAATTTGAGTTTACATTTCCTTCCAAAATGCAAAGGTTCTCACTGTCTTCTAGTTTCAATATCACTTATATTGCTAGGATGTGAAAATTTTTCTTGTCAAATTAAATGAACTATTATCCTTTTTATTTTAATTTCGATTGGTCTGGCTACAAATAAATATAGTGGTTTTAATAAATGAATTACTAAACATTTTGTTGTTATTGATTATATTTTTAATTTGAGTGTTTCTATTTTATTAACTTCATCTCATGAATTTTAATCAGTACTCAGTATTATATTGGGCTTCTATTCTAGATATATTCTAACTCAGTTTCCATTAATTATTTTCTCCAAGTTATTTAAAATACACATTTTCTCTAGTTATGTAAAATACACATGGTGTTATGTGGGTAGGTTAAATATGTGTCAGAGCCCTCTTAACAAGAACCTGTATCTCAGGTGTGTATTCTTGGTGATGAACATTACTTGTGCTGCCAATGTTACATGTTATATTCTGTATTTCATAACACATCACTCCTGTAAGATATATATTAGTTTAAAGTGAAAGAGATTGCTCTGGAGACAAATTAAGCAATATTTCCTGGCAGATGTGTTAGCAAATAAGTCGATCCTCATCAGATTACTTTTTAAATTTCCCTTTTAGAAAATTTCATGGTAGTCTATCATATTTAGTATCTGTAAGTCACTCATACCAAATAACTAAACCAATGCAACACAAAAGTCATGAAAAATTTACATTTTCAGCACGCTCAGTCTTACATCCCCCTAATTTTATACCACTGCTCAACCTTCAGCAGACATCTCAAACACTATAAATTTTTCAATATATGACCATTAAGAATTCTAAGTTTTCTTTATAAATGGCTGCACATGATGGGTGGCAACACTTAAAAGTGGATGATGCACTTTGCTATGATATAAGCCCACTACAGAATTACCTAGAAAGACATTTCTTTAAGAAAGCACTTAATCTACCAGTTCAAGTTACTGGTTTGTTCACAAAGGAAAATATGAGATCATAATCAGCACAACGCATGATCAACCATGAATGGAATACACAGCTATTTTATGATTAGAAAACTGAATCTGTTTTGAAAAAAGTGAATTGGAAGTTCAAGTGTTTTGATTGGCTTTCAGGAGAGTGAAAATGCAGACAATTACAGCACTGAAACTGGATGACTTTATCTTCTTCCTGTTGAATATAGCAAAGGAATGTGTGTTTTAATCAACTCAAACACTAAAAATGTACTTCATAAAATCTGAATGTCCAATTAAACTGTAACAAAACCCCATTATAGCACACACATTAAAGAATATAGCAGATAGCTGTTTGAAAAGTTATTATGGATATAGATATGTTTTTGCTGCCCTTTCTCTGTCATTCAGCACCCTATTATGTCTGTGCATGTTGACATGGTGCCTGCATTCAATTTTTTTCTGAATCCTTCAGTCAAGTTTTGTAAAATATTGAAAACATCTACTGCAAAAATAACATGAGTTGTCATGAAAAACTAATCTCTTTGATGTTGGTTTCCTCTTCTATTAGATGTGTTGTTTCAAACCAGAATGTGTGACCAAAAAAATCAAGAGCTTAAAGAGGATCTAGCACACTTATAATACGTAAAATAACATTTCTTATTTCAGATTTTTCAATTCTAGTTTCTTGAAATCTAGATTCTGCTCCTGTAGATGTTTTAGTTTGGATGCCACTTTTTTCTTCTTCTCTTCTTTCTCCTTTTTAAATTTTTCTTCTCCTAATTTTCTTCCTTTTTAAAATTTTTCTTTTTCTTCTCTTCTTCTTCCCAATCTTTCTCTTCATCCTCTTCTCTCACCTTCCTTTTCTCCTTCTCCACTTCCTCCTCTTCCACCTCCTCCTTCTTCTTTTCCTTCTCTTCCTCCTGCTGCTTCTTTTTCTCCCCCCTTTCTCTTTATTCTTCTTCTCCTTCTCTTCTCCGCATTCCTCCTCCTCCTTCTCCTTCTTCTTCAGTACTACAGATGGAATCTAGGGACTTCCTGATCAGCTACACTCCCAGGCCTTCTTTACTGCCCCCTTAAAACAATAATAATAATTACTACTATCTTCTTTTCAAACAGGACCTCGCTAAGTCACTAATTTGCTTATTTGGGGCTCAAACTTACAATTCTGCTGTCTCAGCCTCTCATTTTTCATTTCACTTTATTTATTTATTTAATACATGCGTAGTATATAATGTTTACATTTCTTGTGGGGAGTTGGTATATGTATATAATATATTTTAATTCTTGTTTTTATCCCTTTCCCTTCCCTCTATCCCCTCCACTCATCTCTTGATCCCTTTCATATTTTTTTGCACATGTCTGCAGTACATAACATTTCCATTCCTCATGTGGAATTGGTAGGGGTATAGAACACAACTCCTTTATCCTCTTTCCCTCCACCCTCAATCTCTTGATCCTCTCCTCCCTTGAGAAAGATCTGTCTCCCTATTTCCTATTGCCTGTCTTTTATTTTGCTCTTTTTTAAACTTTGGATTTCTCATATATGATAAACAAGGGGTTATTTAAGCTCATGTGTATGATTTATTGTACTTACCATTATGCTTAACATTTTTAGATTTCATATATGAGTAAGATAAGGCAATATTTGTCCCTCTGTGTCTAGCTTATTTATTTTATGATGATATATATAATATTTTGATTACAGGTTTTAAGTTTAAAAATTTTAAATGTTAGGATAATTAATCTCTTCACAATGCATTAGTCAAAACTTCATGATTTTATAATTGATCCAAACAGCTCCTTGTACTATCAAAATTATAATTTAACTACACTTTGTGCTTGTGAAAGAAGCAACTTTTCTCTGAAAGGCATTTAGGTGACTTTTATTTTTATGAATGTGTTCCACCACATCACTAAAGATATATGATTAATTTTTACTATTTTTAAAATGCTTTATAATTAGCACTTCATTAGAAAATCAATATTCAAGTGACGAAAGCATACTTGAAACTCTAGATCAATAAACAAAATTGAATATTATGAAATGTTGATCAATCAGCAAAAGCAACTCATAAGAATTTATAAATTATTTTTATATTAATAATAATTCTGAAACAAATAGTAAGGACATCAGACTTACATAGGCACACATAAATTTATGACAGGCTTTTGAAATTAGGCAATAGCAATTGCAATTGATTAGAGAATATTGGAAAATTTTATAGACAATTAATCACCAAGAACTGTCAGTTAATCTGATTATAGTCTGTATCAAAAATATTTTAAGTAAGGTTAGGAAATTGATAATCAGCATTCAGTAAAATGGGTTAAAATTTTCCTGTTTATTTACATATTCATAAAAGAACACACATTCTAGCTGTTTATTTTTTTCTCATGTTAATGTATAGTGCTAATGTAGAGAGCCAACATTTTCTGTTTTGTCACATTAATACTTTGTGTTTTTGAGGCAAAATTCCATCAGATTCCATTACTTGAAAAAACATTGAAATTTATGTCATTTCCTTACTCTACTAGACATTTGTTATATTCCAGTTCAACGTGTGTTTTGCTTATATCAGTGTACCAATTTGCCAGTTAAGCTTTGAAAATAAAACCTGACAGAAAAGCAGTTATGAACCAGATAATATTATAGATCAACTAGAAGGGAGAAACAAAGCCAAACCTGGGACCTCTGCTGAATGACATGAGAAATTATTCATAAATAAGAATAATAGTTGACATCAACATCTTAGTTCAATTTAGCAGCAGTTCTAAAATTAAAATTCAAATAAAAGTAACAATGTCTTCCACATACATCTAAGCTTCATTTAAAGGGAGGGTTATCTGTAAGTCGTATTCAGGGAATAGAATATAAAGAGTATCCCAGAAGCCAGGAAAATTGATATCTTTTCTTTGAAAACAGAAGCTTAATAAAAATTTATGGCAATAGAGTATTTATCTAGAATTTGAAATGCAATACTATACCTAATGAAAGGAGTGAAAATATTTTATGATTATGTTCATCAAAAATTTTTAAGAAGATTGAGCCTTATGTAGATATTCCAGAAACTTCACAATCATTATTGGAAGGGGCTAGGAACTTGAACTTCTATCATTTTCCCAAATTCTAAAATTTTCTTTAGAAAAATAGGATTTGGATTAAATCAAAATGTACTTATTTTTATTTAAAAATTATCATTGAAAATTCAAATAAATGCTGTGTTGAATGACTTTATTTTCTGAAACTAAGTAGTTAATGAAAAATTGGTTTGAAATCTTCATGTGCACATCCAATATTTATAACATACTAAATTTTTATTTCAAAAATTCTGCCTTTAAAAAACATCCATTTACAACATTACATATGTATATTATCTTTCTTCTTTCATTTCAATTGTCTTCATTTTTATTGACAAAAACTTTATCAACCATAGATATATTGTGAATATCTGAATAATACCAAGAATACCACCAAAATATACTTTTTCTAAATAGTTTAATATTATTTTTACAGTTCATTACATCCTAAAATCTATTTAATTAGTTGTATAAAATTAAGTTATAATGCTTTAAGGTGAACTGAAATAGTTCTTCTATATGGTTATATCACTAAATGCACGCAGAATAAGGAAAATATTTTGCCTTCATTTGTAGTTGTTTTCCTTTACATTCAAGTTTTATACTTCAGTAGACTATTAATATGGATTCAAAGTTAAAATAAAATAAAATTATAACTAAAGAAGTCCAGAATCGATCATGGCATTTTTTGCCCTATCCTTCTCTTTTATTTCATCATGGATCTCTCCATATTCATCTATATACTGCAATTTTTATAACAGTCCAGATTACTTTGATTAATGATAGTACACAAGGAAATTTTCTTTATATTTTGACCACCTGATAAAATGTCCTGATGATATTTCCACAGCAGTATACATAAATATCCCTCCTTAGTTTTTTGATTGTGCCCTATGATAAGAACCAGGGATATGCGTTCTCTAGTGGTATGCACTTGATTCCTGCTGTTGTGGAGCCTTCACAATTGACTTACATTGAAACTTTTGTCACTGTATGTTTACAATGGATTCTTTAGAAGACAACTTCTCAATTGCACAATGTTTGAGCATGTTTTTGCTGTGAGTGGGTAGATTTCCTTTCATAAAGACGAAACCGTACTTCATTCCTATAAGTGACACATTTATTTGCTCACAGTCCACCAAGAGTATATGTTGTTAATCATTCATTTTTTCCAAGCTAGTAGAAAAGAAATAGTATCTCAGTTTTAGTTTTCATTTTTTATGAGTAAGGGAAAGTGTGTTATGCTTAGATCTATTTTCATTTCTTTTTTCTGAATTGTTAAGAAACTCCAAATTTTTTATAGATAAAATGCTACCTTTTAAAGACATTACTTTTTGATGATAAAATCTGTTTTAAAAGGTTTGTATCTATAGAAATTCTTATAGTTCATGAGATTTTTTTTAATTCATAAGGAGCTTATTCTTAAAATAATTATCAAAGTTTCCCATATCCTGGTCATTATTATTGTTAATAGTAATAATATGATAAACAAGGTATTGGCTTTGCTCTCACAACTCGGTGGAGGAAACAAAATGTAACAACCAAACAGAATCTCAAATATTAAACATTAGTGAAGAAGAACAAGTGCATGGCTGGGGAGTTATCTTAGTGGTTCTGCTACCTGCTTTGCAAGCACAAGGTCCCAAGTTCAATCCCCAGTAACAAAAACAAAAAGACCAAGTAAAGTTTCATATGAAAGTTTTAAAAGAGTTAACACTGAAGATTTCTTTGAGGATGTGATTTTGAGATTTTGACATACACAACAGAAAGAAAAAGAAAAGCGAAGTATTTGAAATTTTAAAGAGAATTCAGTAAATGCACCAAATATAAAGACCTGAAATTAGGAGCGGAACTAGTGTTTGGTGCTGAAAAGCACAACCTGTATGGCTGTAATTTACTGCCTCAAACAATAGGTTAGCATACATTACGTCATACTCCTGGAGTATGCCAGATAATTTAACATTTAGAGAAAGGTAATAAAAATGTTTACTTGGATTATGTGTTTGTCAAAAAGTATTGTAAGCATTTGACAAGAGATGGGCTATGATTTTTGATAACTCTGCCTAAGATGTAGGGAACACCCTGGGACTGAAGACCAAAAAATTAGTGAGATGCCAAAAAAGGTTACCAGAAGAAAGCAGGTAAGGGACAAGATGGTGTCCGTGCAGTTGTCCCTTAAGAAATCCCTATACTAGTTACCAAAATTTTCAATAAAAATACAGCTCTGGGCCAGGGATTTAGCTCAGTGGTTTCGCCGCCTGCTACGGAAGCCCAAGGGCCCGAGTTCGATCCCCAGTACCAAAAAACAAAACAAAACAAAACAAAACAGCTCTACTCCACACCTCTTCATATTTTGAAATGATTAAAAACACTACTCAGAGCTTACCATAGTCTAGGCACAGTTCCAAGTAGTTTATATGAATTGATGCATTCAAGACGTGCAATTTCATAGGTTAGATAATCATATTATAGATGAAGGACTTGAACTTCAAAAAGGTTAACTAAATTGCTCAGGGTCATAGTTTTGGAAGCAATGAGGATAGATTTTCAGTCTTGACCCTAGCTTGGAACATTTGTTGATATTGTATAGAATCAAACTAAGATGTAAATGTTAAAATATGTAATTATATTTTAATTTAATTTAAGAAAATGTTTAAAGGACTAAAATTGCCAATTAACTTTAATACTGCCTTCCCTTGATTATTAGTTAACTGAAATTTGAAGTAATTTCATTAGAATTTCAAAGTCATAATAAATATGCCTTGAGAGTTTCTAATTGAAAATAATTAGCACACTGTTTCAATTTATTTTATTGGCTTAATTTATAAATATTGATTCAAACAATTCAATAGAGAAGTTTCACTGTCCTAAGTGAATAAATTATGCATTAGACTATTTTTGTAGCATTTAGGACTATAGTAAAAATAAGCATTTGGCTTTAAAGAAGTTTTTAAAAAGCTTTGGGGAAGTGATGATGGGAGCTATATGTAGTTTAATAGGACAGCTGTGTTTTCTGCTGCTGGTTATTTGATGCCAAAAACAAGGATGTTAAACATTTAACTGTAGTGACACAATAGCAATAAAGGGAATTGGGGCATTTAAGTCTTAAATGCATATTCCTTTTTAGTACGAAAACATCACTTCTCTACATACATACACATTCACTTTGAAAACAGTTATAGTGATTCAAAAGTTTACTGCTATTTTGAGATGGTATATAAAAGGAAATACGAAACAAAAATGTACAAATATTATAAATCATATTTAGTAGTAAATAGCATCATTACTTATTAAGAAAATATTAATTTTTGCATTTTCTCATGACTCATCTTTGGAAGTATCTTTATTTTTGAATTGGAGATTTCCTATACACTAAAAGTTCATCAAGCATAATTATTTATTTTACAGGATCATAACCCTTTTTCACAACACTATGCTATTGTTTGAAAATAAACACTTGGGTTAAAATGAAATGAGGCAAAATTTAGTAAGATTTTTATAAACAAAACATGTGAAAATAATAAATGTTTATGAGTGCAGGAAGGAATTGGAATCTCCATATACTGGTGAAAAGTAAAATGTTGCTGCTGCTATAGGGAGAAATTTGGGGATTCCTCAAAATGGAAGCACAGAATTGCCATGTGGTCCAGGAATTCTACATCTTTATATCCACAAGAAAGACTTGGAAGGCAAATACTCAAACACTTGTTACTAAATGTTCATATCCATAGCAACACTATACATAATTGTCAAAATTTCAAAGAACTAGACTTCCAAAAATATGAATACAGTGCTGATATAGGATAAAACATGAATGAAACAATATGATAAATAAAGGAAGCCAGGCAATAAAAGTCAACTGTGTTTCTACTTATATGAAATGTCCAGGGTCAGGGATTTAGCTCAGTGGTTCCAGCACTTGTCTCACAAGTGAAAGGTCCCAAGTTCGATCCCC
>NW_004624779.1:6705481-6720407 GCF_000247695.1 Heterocephalus glaber | reverse complement strand
GGATTTTGTCGAATGCCTTTTCTGCATCTATTGAGATGATCATATGGTTTTTGTCCTTGACTCTGTTAATATAGTGTATTACATTTACTGATTTATGAACGTTGAACCATCCTTGCATCCCTGGGAATCTGACTTAGGGTGTACGATCTTCTTGATGACCTTCTGTATTCTGTTTGCCAGTATCTTGTTGAGGATTTTTGTGTCTATGTTCATTAGGGAGATTGGCCTGTAGTTGTCTTTTTGGATTGGATCTTTCCCTTGTTTTGGAATCAAAGGAACACTTCCTTCCAGGAATGAATTTGGAAGCCTTGCTTCCCTTTCAATTTCCATGATGAGTTTAAAGAGTAATGGCAATAATTCTTCTTTAAATGTCTTGTAGAATTCAGCAGTGAAGTTATCAGGACCTGGGCTTTTCTTTGTTGGTAAATTCTTTTTTATATCTTCAATTTCCCTCATTGTAATTGGAGTGTTTAGAAATTCTATATCTTCTTCTTTTAACTTTGGCAATTCATATGAATCTAGGAATCTTGAGGCCATACTTTTAAGTGAAATAAACAGGACACACATGTGTAAATAGAGAATAGTTTCTCTAGTGTGAGAAACAAAGTGTAAATAAGGGTTAAAATGATTTAAGTGATGAATTAATAATTTGAAATAGGAAGAAAGGTCCAAAGGTGTAGAGGCGATAGGAGAGGAGGGGGAAAGGAAAGAAAGGAAAGGAAAAATTATGAGAAAAGAAAAAAAAAAAAGAAAAGAAAGTCTATGTAAATAGGGAAGAGTGGAGGGGGTGAAGGGCGCACAGGTAATGGGGAAAAAATAAGAACCAAGATACATCATGTACAAGTACAAGCACCCAACGGTAAATGTAAATATATTGCATACCTAAAATGTACCAATAAAAGAACTTAAGAAAAAAAATCAGAAACAAAAAAGAAAGAAAAATTCTTGCAATAGGAATGAAATCATTTGTTAAATGCAAAAAACTGTAACTAAAGAGAGTATGAAGAACTTTTGTGTACAGTTCTAGTAAGGAGCACTTTAACATTTTAATGGGAGTCAAAATATTACAGTATGGTAAACCACCATATCTAAAATAAAACATGATGAAAAACAAAATGTTGAACTTTTTAGAATGAATACATTTTTGCTTCCAGAATTTGTGTGTAAAAATGTGGGTGAGTAAAAATTTTTCAATGCATGGTAGTAACAGAAAATAGTGGATTAAAATAGTGGATTAAAATAGTGGATTAAAAAATAGAATAAAGATGTCTGTGTGTCTCACGTAACCTGTCTCTAGCCTTTCCCACACTTCTTGCTATACCATTTAGCTGTGTGAGACATCTCCAGCTTGACAAGAATACAGTGCATTTTCTTTCACTTATTTTATGCTCTTGGACTTCCCTGCTACCTTTGTAGATTTGAAGTCAGCACAAAACACACTTGAGAAGAACACTTTGTTTCATTTAATGCATTATTTGGATGGATAAAGATTTGAGAGGGTTCCACAGGATGTGAGAGCTCTGCCTATCTAAGGTAAACCTTCTCTGGAATCAAGGCCATGCGGCAAATCTGAAGGTGCTTTAAAGCAGTAGAAGGTAAAGATATTTTGTGGACTATGTGACTAGGGTCTGTGATGGAATCAGCACACACTCCTAAAGTTAGGAAGCAAGCCCATATTTATAATTTCTACTGTATTTGAAAAACAGAACTTATGAAGCCAAATGGTTCTAGTAAAAACAGAGCTAGATTAAAGGATATTAAGGATCTCCAACTAGAGATGTTCACTATAAACACGTATCACAAGTTCAGGTAGGCACAGAGTGGACACACTAGAATACTAAAACATCCGTGGGACTGAGAGAAAGGCAACTTTGCACTACTGTTTCTCTAATTACACCTAGCAATGAATGTTCCAAGTACTAGAATGTATGACAGGTTCTGAGTATTGACCTTGCATTATCTCTCAAGACCACCATTTGCCACTGCAGACAGGTGAACCTGGCCAAGGCAGTTATACATAGCTCTGACGTGATAAAAGAATATTGGCATATATATCATAAGTGTCAAATGTCTTAGACACATATCTAAAATTATTCTCAAAGTTACTGTACTCTGTAACAAATCAAAAATTCTCTTATATTATAGAACATTTCCTAAATAGTTAAGGAGATACAATATTTAAGGTGACCTATGAAACTATGTTTAGTTGCATGCTAGTAATTTATTATCACTAAAGAGTATTCTTAAATGTATGATAAATATATTTTTATTGGTGCTGAATAATAATCTATCAATCTGGCTATTGAAGTTTTCATAGAGAAAAATTTTTTCATTCATATAATATGAATAAAAATATATCTCAAAACATATGGTAACTTAACACTGTTGGATTCTGTAAGTGTGAGTTAATATTAAAATACACTTTATTTCATCACAAATAAAATTTAGATGATGTAACAATGAGCAAACTGAATTGGCATTCATATTAGTTTCTCTCATATGAGATGCCCAAAATATAAATGATTCAAAGAGCAAACTAAAAGAGAGATGGTAGAAAATAGGGAAGTAAACTCTAGGTACATGGGAAGAGTATATGGGAAAGAAGGGAGAGGGAAGATGAGAGGGGTAAAACTCCTCAAGATGCTATATGGATATGGACCAATTCCCTGAGTAAACATAATTATTATACAATGTAATCCTACAATAATAAAATTAAATAAAATTAAATTTTAAAATACAATCTCAGAAATAGAAAAAATGTATTTTTGGGGATTAGAGTATTGAAATGCAAGATATTGCAATTTTCCTTGAATTGCTACATTATCTGAAAGAAAGTAAAATATAAGAATTTGTCCATGACAATGTTACTTATAAATGTTTAAAAAATAGTATTAATATTGAAGTAATTGGATAGTATCAAGTATTAAGACTCTCACGATTATTTTGTGAAATGCTAGAATAATGTTTTACTATTTTTCAGCAAAAATTGCTCAATAAATTATTTGCCACAATTTTTAATAATTACGTTCACTTTTTTTTTTTTTTTTTCTGTCGGAGATCGAACTCGGGACCTTGTGCTTGCGAGGCAGGCGCCGGAACCCCTGAGCTAAATCCCCGGGCCAATTTTGATTAATTATAAGTACACGATGTATCCATGTATAAAAATACAAAATATTATGAAGCATGTTTTTAATAATTTATTTTATCTTTCATTTTTGCTACTAAAAATGTGAATTTTAAAGAAAGAAAAGTAAAATATCTAAAATTAGATATTTAAAATTACCTCCAATTACAAATGACCTTTGTGATGCAACATCAACTAATTTACAAATAAAACATGAAAACTTCAGGAATAAATAGTAATTTAATACCATTGAGTACATACATATGTTAAATCTGTTGAATACCACTAATTTATACATATTTTATCAGTCAAATAAAAATAAATTTTAAAAACTTAAAAAATGTCATTGTAGAAATTTCAGCCACAGTATGGGAAAAACATGATTCTAAGATCCCTTCAAAGTGATATTTTACATGAAAAAGATTTATAAAGCAATAAAATTTGAGTGAAATTTGAAAGTTAAGTTCTTCCGTGCATTTCATTTACGTTCTTGGGTTTTCCAGCCATATATTTAAGTAACTTTTAGTATTTTTCCATCTAAGTTACTTTCTCCATTTTTAGTTATAAATAGAAGTTTTTTATATAAATTTGATTATTTTGGATAAGTCTTTAAATTGCTTTGAATCTTTCAAGTCATTTGTTTATCCCTTAAATTCTCAGGTACAATCAAATTTCAAGTATTCCTTAAAATGATGTGGATTAATTCATTATGATCCTATGTTGTGTTCTCCAGAAGATATAAAAAAATTAACAAAAGAAAGAAATATGAACAAATATGTATAATCATGAACTTAAATAATTAGCATACGTTATTGTTTTTAGTCTTAATGATTACACAGAGAAGAAAATAGATACTATTGTCCGTTAATTTGGAGAAAATTAATTTAATTTCTAAAGTTAAAAACCATCAAATTTTGTAAGAAAAGAAAAATATTACTTTATACTAAAATAAGTGAAAAAATCATTATCTAGCACTTGCCTTTAAGATAAGTACTTTATATCTATCTTCAAACTATTTGTAGCTTTTATATAAACTCAGATGCAAAGAGACATAATGTTGTCCAAAGAATTATTATTAGAAAAAATAAGAAAAAGCTAATTTGAACCGAGATAATATAGTTCCAGAATCAATAATCAATCTAGCTGGTTTAAAAAGTATTATAATAGTAAATATTTATGCAGTAAATATTACATTTTGGCAATTTTTAAATCCCTATTACAGGCTTATACAGTAATGGACAGTTTTATATATTGATATGTACAAAATATGAGTTTATCTATATGTTACATTTTTAAAATTAAGATTAAATTTGTTTTCCAAGACACAAAACAATCCAGTGAAGTTCATTGATTACTTTTAAAATGAAGTCAGAATATTCTTTTTCTGAATCAGAGATGTGGACATTGCAATTGATTTAGTGACAGCATGAGGGCATCCTAAGATCATGTATATGCAGTCATTTGATCATCTTTACTGGATTTTCAGTATATCTTTCAGGTGTTTTCAGATCGTTGTTATTATGAATCACTTTTAAAACAATCTGCCTTGTCAATAGTTGAGAGATAACAGTTGAAAAGTTTAGTACAAAATATTTGTCATTTTTTATAGAAAACTTCATCCATGATACTTGGCTCTTCTTATTTTCATATGTTTTTCTGTATTTTATTAACATAATGAAACACACTATTGAGATATCTGTTGAGATTTCTCTGAAGCTGTATGATCAAGGTAAAAGGTATGCTTGGTGTATGTCTCCTTTTTCTTTTCTCAAATTATAAAACTACATACCAGGAAATCAGAATCTTTGCAAAAATAATGTACTGAAAAGCAGAGATGGCAGTTGCAGATTTACATGCATTGATGACTTCTATGTTCTCATAATCTATTTAATAACCTAGAAGTTTTCCAAAGAATCACCTTATACTTTATTTAGGTCTTATGATTTGTTTTCAGTACATTAAAATAAAAAATAAATGTTGATTTTCATTAGAATGAAAATCATGTTTATCATTTAATAGATACTGAATGAAATAAAACATGTTTAAGCTGTTGTTTCCTTGATAGACAACAGAATTTTTTTATCAAGGAAATGTATATGTATTTACTGAAATCATACACATTTATTCATAATATTGATATGTATAGAAAAGCACTGATACTTATATTTTGGAGTCAGACTTTATTTGGTAAAAATTATACTCTGTTTTCGTGTGTGAAGTATTATAACAGTAGAGTACTAACAGCTAATTTATAGTGCTGTAGTAAAGAATTAAATATGAAGATTACACAATGCAGTACATGACATATGAAAAGTTACAATAGACCCTTGACCTATGAATTCGATCGGTTTCTGAGGGCTGATTGTAACTCAAGTTGGTTGAAAGTCAGTGTGGCTGAGATCTGCATGTTTACCTGGGTACACACTATAGATAACAAGAGGTAGATGAATCTTCCATTAACCTAATTAACCTAAGTTGTTCATATGTCAGGCCAGTTGTACCTTGATGATCCATTGTATTAGTAAATTTTGGCTATTTTTAGGATTTTCTTTTTTCTTTTTTTTTTTTTTGGTACCAGGGAGATCTTGGGAACTTGTGCTTGCAAAGCAGGCAGCAGAACCACTGAGCTAAATCCCTCTCTCTACTTTTAGAATTTTGAATATATTTTCTATTTCTATAAAAAAGTTAGCAGCTCTTAATCTGCATTATTATTTATGAAAATAATATTTTAGTAGTATAAGTTAGTCTTTTATTTTTAAACGATTCTTACAGCTATATTTCAAATTTTTATTTGCTTGAAGTGTAAAGCTGATATGTTGCAAAATCCAAGACAAAATAAAAATACAATACAATGGTTAAACCTCATATACTTAGAATACAGATATTTGACAACTATAAATATGTAGAAAATGTTGAAAATTATAAAAATAGTAGCAGGCAAACACTGTCATGTGTGGTAATGGAAGTTACAAAGAAATAATAATCAAATGCAATTACTCAGTGATCTATCTTCTCTGTGTGTATGTGAAAGGCATTATTTATTTTAAGGAACTGATCATGACAAATCTCTTCTGACTTTATGTAAATATTTCTTGCTCAGTTTTCTACTTTCTCACTGCCAATAGCTAGGCTTGAACTGTTTTTTGACAACAGGCAATCCATGGTCAGATTCTTTTTTATGTAACATAATAAAAGTAATGAATATATACAGAGTAAATTTATGTAAATTTGTACTCTTTTATATTACAATAAACTTTTTGACAAGTCCTTTGATATTTTTCTGTAGTCTGAATATTAACATTAATGTGTTGTTAGAAGATAACTAATTGTTCACGTTTCTGTACATTTCTTCATCCTTTCTGCCAATTTGGAAGTGTTTGTTTCAGTTTATCTGTTTAGGAAAAGATTTATAACAAAGAACCTTGGAAGACTGAAACATTGTCCCTTTGTGGAACAAAGGGCAGGTCAGCACACGTACTGTTCAATAAAAGCAAGATGGCTTCTTCCTGAACCAAGGTCAAGCATGTTTACCGCTATTATAAAATCTTTAGGTTTACTAAGTTCAGAGGAAAATAATTCACTCCGTGTGCAAGTATAGCTCTAGGACCACTAGTGTCAGCCTCATGCGACTGGAAGGGTATAGAGCATGAGGAACTGACACAAATACAATTATCCTCATGAGTGACTGGCCCAGCAGTTGTTTACCTTCTCCTTATTTTCATTAAACTGTGGCAGACTGACTTGTTAAGTTGCATACAGGGTAAAGTCTAAGCCCTCACAATTCTTGAGAATTTTGGGGCAAGGATAGGGTACTTAAAGGACAGTTTTCTAGGAAGGGAAGAAGGAGTGTCTACCAAAATTAAAGGGAATGAATAGTGAATATTTTAGAAAATCAGAGGATACAAAGGAATAAATGGTGCTTCATATTGTAGGCTGCTAAGGAGAATAAATTGGGTAAATATTTACAAGGCAATTCTTAGGAAATACATGTAATGACTTCTGCCTCAAAAGTGTTTGTTGCGTCCTATCTTTTAATTGGTGGGAATTTCCTTAATAATCTGGAGGTCAGAATGAAGATCTCCCTATATTAGCTTCTGTTAGTTCTATTCCATCTTTTTTTTCTTTTTTTCACAAAACAGTTGCAGATCTGTGACTCTATATTGACCATGAAAAGAGAATTTCCAATCTGTGGGGAAAAATACTAAAAAAACTTTTAACTTTTGCTGGCAGCCTCCATAGCTCTTGAAAAAAAATAGCAATAGGGAGATCATTTTATGGTTCAAACTCTTCTAAGATATGGATCAATTTATAGATGGTAATTAAAGTTCCCCAAGTCTTTAATGGACACTTGCTTTGGTAAATAAGTTCTGGGCTTTACAGAAACATCTTCTTTAAAAAGAAAAACTAAAGAAATCCAACCACTGCCATCCTGATCACAGACCCCTCTGAACCACTCCTCCCCCACAGCTGCCCCTGAGGACTCATGACACCATTAGCCCTGATACTGGTAGCAATCACTGCTCCCTGTGCTTTCCCAAGCCTTGTCCTTGGGCAACTATTTCCACGTGTGTTCCCTCAAGCCTTGTTCTTGGCAGGGAGCCACAACTTCCTTTCAGTGAACCCAACTCCCCAACCCATGACCCTATAAAAGATCCCAGAGCCTGTACAAGAGTTGCTGGTCTAGTCTCAGTGAAAGACGGACCCTCTGAGATTTGTTCTGAAATAAACCTGTCCTGTTGAGCTCATACCGCTATTTCTTTTCCTTTTTCCCAACAAAATCCCCTGTGTCAAACAAATAAGGCAATGAATTGATCCAGAGGGGGAAAAGAGTGATGCATGGTAGAATGAGAAACTTACCTCCAATAAAATCTCAATAAGTCTAATAATCAGCCCACCTCCCAGGCACAGTCTATACCCATGTATTAAAATCAGAAGAAAATTTAGGTGATTGCAATGTTGGAACAGATGCTACAAAATAACATAAAGCCCTCAAAGACATTCACTGCTTGCAGTACCAAGCCAAAGTCAAGAAAAGGGGACAAAGTGCACAGCCCCAGCCCAAAGGTAGCTGGTAGTGGTTATTGAGTCAAGGGATTTCAGACTTGAAGTAATAACATCAGCAGTGGGTGGTACCTTGTTGTTTCCTTGACTGAAAATGTAAGTGAGGATCCAAATATATAATCGATAATGTGAAATTGGAAGAAAAAGTCCAAAGGGGAAGGGAAAGGGGAAATGGAAGGGGAAGGGGAAATGGAATAGGTAGGGGAAAGGACAGAAGGGAAAGGAAAATATATGAGAAAAGGAAAAAACAGAAACAAAGTCATTGTAAATAGGAGTGGAGGGGTTGAAGGGAGGGCAGGGGAATGAGGAAAAAAATTACCAAGATATATCAAGTAAAGATACAAATTCCCAATGATGAATATCATCTTTTTGTATATCTAAAATGTACCAATAAACTTAATGAATTTTTTTAATAAAAGAATAAAAAGTGATAGCTAAAGCTTCAAGTAGACTGAAATCTTCAGAAGTTGATTTGGTTGAATAGAGAGCAGTCCATGAGCATCATCATTGCTTTAAAAAATGGCCCTTATTTTATTGGAAACATTCCAGTGTACAAAGCAATGATCTGAATCAAGAAGCCCTTTATTTTCTGAAGTTATCTGAGTATCTAGTTCTCATGCACTGGTAGATTCTTTAAATTGAAACCTAATTATGTCTGTAATGCTGTGGATTTTCAGACTCAAGGCAGTTCTGTATAATGTATAATGGAAAATGTATATAACCACTCTCCTCAGTAAACAGAAGTCAAGGCCATTTTCATAGCTCTAAAAATTTCCTTCTTGATATAAAAGTTGTTATGATTTTACTGACTTTTAGACTACAGATGTATCCCTAGATATTTGTTCTGCCACTTGGAAAACTACAGATTATCTAGCCAATTAAATCATTTCTCTCTGGGACCACAATTTTATAAAGAAAGAGTAGTTTTTAATTTAACAATCTGTGTCATTCATATACATCCCCACAATAGAAACTTATTCTTTGATTAGACTGTATGAAAGTAAATTACATAATGAGACCAGAATTCTCAGGTGTCTCTTGTTGATGCTTGGATTTGCCATTGTTCCAGATATGGAAGCACACCCATCATTGTTAACTGGGAACAAGTAAAGGACTCTATGTTTCTGATGAAATACTACCATTCAGTAATTTTACAAGATAGTAGGCCCTGCTGAAAGTTATTTGATGGAAGATTGTACATTAATCTGGAGCATTTGATGCAACATTATCATGGTAACAGCTCTTAAATTTTCATTTTATTTTAACATATGAGGTAAGGGAGTTTTCCAAGGTGGCATGTTGGATTTAAAATTATTTTAATTCCTTTAGGCCATTTTATCATTGTTTTGTTGCTTACTTTTTTTTTCAGAAGTGCAAAGAAACCCAGGAGACACATTGTGTGGCTTATGGTCCTTCCTTACACCTAACAGAAATATGTCATCAAAACTTAGACCCAGTTCTTAAAGATCATAGCAGCAGACCTGAATATTTTTAGATTGCAGTGTAGCTATTGCAGTTTGGTAAGCGCAACTCTAGGCACGTCATTGTAATGCTTGAAACTAATTAGTTATATCTTCAGAAATCAGACCCATTTTCTAACAATAGTGTGGCTTTCACTCCAAAACTCACCTAAGAACAGGCTGATTCTCAGTTTTTGTAGAAGCTTCCATGCTTCTTATAATGCAAAAGCAACTGAAAAAGATACCTGACTTGAACTTCTTGACCTCTTCTTAGTCCACATGTCTAAGAAAGGCAGTTTTTCTTTTTCATTTGATTCAGAAGTCTACATAAATCATTTCCTCTAGGACTAGGTTATGATCATAACAAAAGTAGTGCTACTCAAGCCAACCTGGAAAATTCCAAATCCTTTTTCCTGTCAGTCAGGGTATAATGTATCTTTTTTTCCCTTTAACAGCAACCCAAAATTGGTCTCATTTTTTGAACTTTCTGGTGGCAGTCTTTTCAAAAGGGCTGCTAGAGGTTTCAAACTTGGTTCTGTTTTTGTCCTGTGCTTTCATTTTTAGAGTGACATGATTTTAGGTCATATAGGAAACCTTTTATTTAAATATGCTGTTTACAAAGTCTCCTTTCTCTACTTAAAATGCATTTAAGTTTTATAAAATTTGCCCTTCTACAACAAGCTTCCAGACAAAAGGTCTAAATGCAAGTAGAGAATTATTGTGGAAAAGGCAAAGAATTAGTTGTCGAATGAGACAAATAAATGTTGTGAGTTTAGAGTGAAAACAGTTACCTTTTGGGGAGGGACAATACCTGAGACACTGAAAGGTATGTGGGGAGCAATGGTAATCCTTGTTTCCTAGTATTATCCTTAACAAAATATCCTGGTTCAATTCTAATATTTTCATGCACCTTAACTTTAATTGATTGCTAATTTTTTCATCCCCTGAAAAATAGTTCTGACCATGATTTGTCTACTATTCTCCTAAACTTCCCCAAGAAGCCTTTTACAGACATGAAGTGATGACCCCACTCCCTGGACATCTACTCAATACATCTGTGAAGTTCTTTGTATATCATTTCAAGGGACAAACAAATATCAACTTGCTGAATATGTGAAAAGGTTCCACTATTCCTGTAAAGCATCAAAACTAAACTCATTTAATCAAGCTGAACTAGGCGCCTTCAGGTCTACCACATTTTCAGAGTTACACTGGAGATATTGTAACTCTATCCTCTGTACTGTTTAGTTCTCAGATTGGAAGTTGTGAAAAGGTGAATAACTGATTTTTGAGTTAACGTGAGTACTCTCACATCTATACATTGTATCTGGAAACCAGGCATTAAGTTCCTTTCTTTCTGTAACATTAGGAGTGAAACCTTTGATTACTGTGGTGATCTCCACAAAATGTTCATACTTTTAGTTTCTAGATTGCTTCCTGGAGTGATAATTCATTCATTCTTCTGCCTATCCAAAAGGCAATTATTACTATATTGATATCAACAAAATTTCATACCAAACAGGTAGTAAGAAATCTGTCTCTGTTAGAGGTTTCCATAATAAATGATCTCAACTTGGCCATTGAAATTCTTCAATTTACTCTCAGTTCTTTGATCATAGCTGTTACGGTTGAAATAATTTCTGGATTTCTTTGTGGATCAATGAAAAGGCTAAGTATACTAATATATCCTTCTATATTTGAATTAATATCATGGGCCAAAAGAAAGATCAATACAAAAATTTATGAAGTACTTAGATTTTGTGTAGGCCCAAATAGTATATAGTTTGTTTGCTGATTTGGTTCAGAGACTCTGAGGGTAAGCATGTCCTGAAATATAGGACATCCATATAAATTTGAATATCAAACAAGCAATGTTTCCTCATAGGTATTGCCCATATAGTATTTAGAATGTACATATATTAAAATATAGTGTTTCTTTGAAATTCAAATTAGCTGACGGTTCTATATTTTTAATGACAGAATCTATCAACTCTATTGGAGACATTTTAAGGTCAGTATTGCAGAATGACTTTATCGTTTTCATGAAGTCCTGTCAATATTTGCCTCAATTAAATGATACAGGAGCAAACTGAGTGGATTTGATATCACTCCCTTGGATGAGTGTACTTCACTATGTATGAGTCTCTAATTGGCTATGACAAATTCCATTAAAAGATCTTCATTTAATAAATTACTGGTAAATCAATTTTAGTTGTCTCCTATACTGACTTCCAAAGTTCTTCCAAAAATATTAGTCAAAGTTCTAAGTAAAGTAACTTTGAAGTTCTAGATCATACCTCAATGGATCTTTAACAATGCAATGTATAAATCAGTACAAAGCACAGCACGTCTTTATAATGAATGGAAATTAGTTTTCTTGTTCATTATCAGCAATTACAATTGTAAACAACTTTAATCTGTTGTCAGGTTCTCAAGTTAAAATTCACACAGACCACTTTCAGTGGTGTCCATCTGTAAGCCTTGAGAGATTTGTCCCATTCTGGGATTCTGCTCTCACACTTGCCTTAGTCTCTGACTTCATGACTTGATTTGATTATATTATGGTGAAATTCTAATTTAGTCATGATTCTGCCATATACAAGACAAAATTCTCAATTGTAGGTTAAAGATATGTGAAATTATACTTGATCTGAAGATAAACTATTAAAACAAATGAAACTGGTCCTGTTTGCATAAACACAGATCAATACACATCTCTCAATTTATATGGTGTGGGTTTTATTCTGCTTTTTGTTTCATTTTTTGATGTGCTTAGTCAGAAGCTACTCACAAACTAGCTTTTCCTAAAGCAAGAGAGCTCTAATCTCCTATCATTCTTTCTCTCAATATTGTGTTTTCTTTCTAATAATCTCGTTTTTACAGAAATGCCAAGAATCAATTTTATATCCAAATAAAACAGGCTCAAATTTTTAAATTTTCCATAAATAAGACAGGTACACTATAGTGACACAGAAGTGCTCATAAAGGTATAAAATTTGAAGGAAATATTGAAAATTTTTCTTAAAATCTAGTTACAAATTAAGAGTTTGGAACAATAGATGTAATTTGAATTTATATCATATTGTGTATCTCTTAATATATAGTTTCAACAAATTGGGTATATTATTAGGAAAATCCTTTGGGGTACCTACATGAGTAACATTCACTCTGCAAGTTTCTTTTTGGAAATTCAGCTCATGAAGGGAGGTCCCTTCAACATTGAAAGGAAATGACTGGCAGAAGGCATTGTTTCATAATCTCTTTGATGCAGTTAGCATGAAACTTGCAGTCTAAAAGAGTCTTTTGTAAGTAAAAGGTTGAATAGTATGAAAGACAGTCTATACAACCTCTAACTATTCCTAAGGGGATTTGTTCCTGCTCTTTAAACCTGTCCTTTGGACAAAATAAAATGATTTCAAAAGAAAATGATTACCAACATTGTATTTTCACTAAGGATGAACACTGAGCTATACATTGAGATAAAGGTCAGTGGTGACTATTGGTTAAATCTGCAGGAGCCAACAAATAAAAAGCTTTCACTGCTGAAGGAAAGAAATGTGTGTCTCCCCAAATCCTCCACTGCCCTGATATAGGAGAGTCCTCAATACTGTTAAGTTGAAGGGAAATCACTAGTAATTCTTTATTAACTGTGCTGATACTGAATTAGTGAATAACTTAGAGTGGTACCATTCTTTGACAATAGGGAATTCTTTTGTAGTCCATTCTGAGGAGACTTTCTGTACCATGGTGAGTTTTAGAATTGAGAACTAAAGCTTAGTGAGGTCATTTTATATAGGACTATCTTTTCATAGCTCTGTTTAAGAAGAATACTATCTTCAAAATAGTAAATCTTAACACTTGAAATTGGTAAACTTTATAATTCTATTCAGTGTTGCCTTGTTTTTATACCATCTTCAATTCTTTGTGGGGATAATTTTTTACATTCCTAAAGTAGAATATGTCTTTCAATTTTTTCTGTATGTGTTTGTATGTATATGTAATCAGTGATGTAAACACCCAGTGTCCTGAAGGTTTAAAAATTAGACATATTATTACAGTACTCCTGTAAACATAAACTGATAAAGGCAGTGGTTTATAAGATATATCTGAAGATCCTTAATTAATTTATTCACTTTCTATGCCCAATTATGAAAGAAAGGAAATCAAAATTTCAGTTCGTGTAAAATACAATTTCTGAGAATCAAACTTAGAAATAATCCAAAAAGGTAAAAAAAAATTGTTAGATAAAATTCTAGAAACTCTGAAACAATCGCCTCAATATCATTGACTCTAAAAGGATTTTCTTTATGACTGTGTTTAAAATTTCTGTACATCTTTTCTTTGTATCATGCGTTCTTTCCACCTAACTTGGGCTTCTGTCTCTATTCCTTCAACTGCATGTCCTGTCTTTCTCCTGTTCTTTCTCAGATTGAGTGGCCTCTCCCTTATCAATTGACTTCCCTCTAAGCTTGGTGAAGGGTAGCCCAGTGTGGAAGGGTGTAAGATAGATGGGAGAGTCTATGAATTTCTCCCCCTTGGTGCCTTTGATTACATTTCTAGCAGTAAGTGGTTAAGTCCTCTGGGAATAGTTTCTAACATACTTTTATTTTTTCTCCCTTTGAATTCAAGATCCTTTGTTAATGTTGACTAAATAGTTTTAATAGTGTAAGTAATGAAAGCACTTTGTAGAAAATGCATTAAACATCCTATGAGAACTAATTGTCTCAGTAACTCTGCTTCTTTTCTAAAGACCAATCTGTACATTTTGTTTTATTTATATGTGTCTTATTTCAGGTCAATACCAAATCATCTTAATTTTTAAAGAAAATTAAGTAAAAAGAGTGGTGTTTTTTATTATTTCAACATGTATTTAAGCCATATAAATGATTCCTTATGAATCAACTTTACTAAACAGCAAAAAAAACAATTTACTAGTGTTCATGACATTTTAACTGATCCTACCCCATTATTTTGAATTTTTCTTTAACTTCTGAATTTTTTTGTTGTCATTGTTCTCATTTTTTCACATTTATTCTAAAAAGTATTTATTTCACAATGTGGTTGATTTAGCTTTGAAAAGTACTCAAAGTTTTGACCCGCCAATAACATGTAATTATTTTGAATTAATTTGGCATGTTTAGTTATGATGGCACAAGTAATTGAAATCAACATCTCACCCAGTTTAACCTGACAATATTTTAGTCTGTCTAATGAATTTATTTTTGTTCCCATAATTTAAAATGGGTTTACTTTTATTCTATAATTCAAATTTATATCTCAT
>NW_004624779.1:6681944-6699083 GCF_000247695.1 Heterocephalus glaber | reverse complement strand
TCTCCTTTTCGGTTGGGTCTTTTTCTGCTTTGGGGATCAAGGTGATGCTTGCTTCCAGGAATAAATTTGGGAGTATTGCTTCCCTTTCAATTTCATTGAAGAGTTTAAACAGTAATGGCAGCAGTTCCTCTCTAAATGTCTTGTGGAATTCAGCAGTGAAGCAATCAGGGCCAGGGTTTTCCTTAGTTGAACAAATTTTAATTACATTTTCAATTTCACTGGTAGATATTGGGTTGTTTAGAATATTTAGGTCTTCTTCGTTCAACTTTGGTAATTCATATATATCTAGGAATCTGTCCATTTCTTCTGTGTTTTCCATCTTATTGGCATATAGCTTCTAGAAGTAGGTATTGATGATCCTCTGGATTTCTACTGGATCTGTTGTAATTTCACCCTTTTCATTCCTAATTGCATGGATTTGGGCCTTTTCTGTCCTTTTTCTGACAAGGTTGGCTAAAGGTTTGTCAATTTTGTTGACTCTTTCAAAGAACCAACTCTTGGCTTCATTGATTTTTTTATATCATTCTCTTACTCTCCATTACATTGATTTCTCCTCTGATCTTTATAATTTCCTCCCTTGTATGAGCTTTGGGGTTGTCCTGTTCTTCTTTTTCTAGAAGCTTGATGTTCAGTATCAGGTTGTTTAATTGGGCTCCTTCTATTTTCCTAATATGCATATTCACAGCTATGAATTTCCCTTGTAAGTCTGCTTTCATTGTGTCCCATATATTCTGCTATGTTGTATTGTAATTGTCATTTAATTGAAGAAACTGTCTGATTTCTTCTTTAATTTCCTCTGTGACTCATTGGTTATTCAGAAGTGTGTTGTTCAATTTCCAAGCGTTTATGAAATTTTTTGAGTTTCTTTTGCCATAGATCTCCAATTTCATTGCTCTATGATCTGGTAATATACAGGGGATAACTTCAATTCCTTTGCACTTACTTAAACATGTTCTATGTGTGAGTATGTGGTCTTTTTTTGAGAATGACCCATGTGCAGCTGAGAAGAAAATGTATTCTGATTTTGTGGGGTGGAAGACTCTGTAAACATCTGTTAAGTTCATTTGTTCAAGTGTTCGATTGAGTTCTTGTCAGAAATTGTAGAATTCAGCTATCTAGTTGTAAGAATAGATCACAAGAAGTTTGTTAACTGAGAGAATTAATTTGTTTCTCAGAAATTCCACAAGTCTATTGTTAAAAGAATGCCAGAAAACTTTAAGAGACCTTGCAAAAGTCTCACAGGAGAAAAACAGGTTTTCCTAGTTTTCTTATTTACCATTTTCTGGGATTAGAGGACCACGACCCATGACTCTATGGGTAGTAAGAGAGATACGACTCACTATGCACATCTGTTATGTTTATGGTGGGCCAGTGGGCTTGATTTTGGCTGAAATCATCCTGTTCTCTTGATACTATCTGATACAAAGTGGGCTGCAGTGTACTCTTTGATGTACAGGATTGGTGAACATGAACAGGGGACTTGTGAATTCTCCTGTAGATTTTATGAGTCACTTAAACTCACTGGTTATCATCAGAGGTGAAAATCAGAAAGACAATAGCCAGAATAACTAAGCTGCTTTCCTACATGTATAAAAGCCTTGCTTCTTTCTTTTTTAATTGTTGAATAGTGTCAGAGGAATTAAACTGCTGCTTATCCCCCAGGCTGTCTCCTTTTCTTTCTTTAAAAGTTGCTTCTTTCTGGGGTTCCAGGTCTCCCTCAAGAGAGACCTTTATTAAAAATAAAAACCAACAAGTTCTAGTACTTCATTACTTGTTTTTTGTCTAGTTGATCTATGTATTTGTGACAATGGGGTGTTGAGGTCCCCCACTACAATTGTATTAGTGCATATGTGACTTTTCATGTCTGTTAGACTTTGTTTTATATAGTTGGGTGCACTAGTGTTTGGTGTATAGGTATTTAAGATTGTCATCTCTTCCTCTTGGATTGTTCCCTTTACAATGATGTAGTGTCCTTCTTCATCTCTCTTAATCAGTGTTGGTTTGAAATCTACTTGATCTGCAAAGAGGATAGCTACTCCTGCTTTTTTTCAGGTTCCCGTCGCATGGAGTACTGTTTTCCACCACTTAACTTTCAGTCTATGAGTTTCCTTTTGAATTAAGTGTGTTTCTTGTATGCAGCATATTGTTGGATTTTGCTTCTTGACCCATTCTGCCAGTCTATTTCTTTTGATTGCTGAATTGAGACCATTAACGTTGATGGTTATAACTGAAACATATTAACTTGTCATTACCATGACTTTTTCTTTTTGTTGGATTCTCCCCCTTTACATTTAATTTCCTGTCATGCCAAATGGGTTCATTCTGCTTTGCTTCCTGGGGTTGTGATCCTCAATGTCTGTTCCTAGGATATTGTGTAAAATTCTTTGGAGTGCTGGTTTGGTATTCAAGGAGTTCCTAAGGTGCTCTTTGTCATGAAAGTATCTTATTTCTCCATCCATTTTGAAAGATAGTTATGCAGGGTACATCAATCTGGGTTGGAGGCTGTTTTCTTTTAGTGCTTGGAATATTTCACTCCAAGCTCTTCTTGCCTTGGTGGTTTGTGTTGAGAAGTCTGCTGTGATCCTGGTGGGCTTTCCTTTGTATGTGATTTGTTTCTTTCTCTAACTGCTTGTAGAATTTTGTTCTTCTGTTGAGTTTCTGGAATCTTAACAATTATATGCCTATGTGTAGATATTTTTTGATCAAGGCTATTTGGAGTCCTATATGCCTCACTTATCTGTATGTCAAGTTCTTTTCCCCTCCTTGGGAAGTTTTCTGCCATTACTTCTGTGAAGAAATTTTTTTTTTATTTCATCTACACTGTCTCCTGTTTCTTCATTGACTCCAATCAGTCTTATGTTATTCTTCTTTGCATCATCTAGCAGCTGCTGGATTGATTTCTCATGTTCCCTTATAATTTTGAAGCAGTTTTTCTTTTCCTTGCCATTAATTGCAATCTTATCTTCTATATCTGAAATTCTGTCCTCACATTGGCTCATTCTACTGTGTAGACTTTCAATGGAGTTTTTCATCTCCTGGAAATCTATTTGCATCTGTTTTATGGATTCCATTTGTTTCCTGTGTTGGGATTCCATCATGTTCCTGAGCGCCTCTCTAGATTTATTAATCATGTCTTGCACTATGAGCACAATCTTTGCTGTTATCTGAGAAATTATTTCTGATTTCATTTTTTCCAGATCTTCTTTTGTTGCCATTTCAGTGGGTCCAGGTGGTTGAGTATCAGAGTGTTCCATCTCATTTCCCTTTGGGGTTGCTGTAGGTGATTTGGAAGTCTGGTTTTGAGACTTATTTATGTGTTTTCTCATTTTGACTGGGGGGCCGAAGTGGTGCTCTTTGCACCTGTGTGGATTACCTCCTCTGAGCTGAGAGAGGTGGGACAGGGGCTGGGAGCAGCAGTAGGGATGGTGGCCCCAAATCCCTTTCCTCTGGGCTGGGAGCAGTGGGAGGGATGGTGGCTAGGAAGCCCTTCCTCTGGACCAGGAGCAGTGGGATGGTGGCTCAGAAGCCCCTACCTCTGGTCTGGAAGTGGCCAGAGGGGTGGTGGCCTCAAAGCCCCTTCCTTTGTGCAGGGAGTGGTGAGAAAGAAGGTGGCCCAAAAGCCCTTTCCTCTGGGCTGGGAGCAGCGAGAGTGAAGGTGGCCAAGAAGCCCCTTCCTCTGGACCAGGAGCAGTGGGATGGTGGCTCAGAAGCCCCTAACTTTGGTCCGGAGGTGGAGGGAGGGATGGTGGCTTGGAAGCACCTTCCTCTGGGCTGGAAGCGGTGGGACAGAAGGTGGCCCAAAAGCCCTTTCCTCTGGGCTGGGAGCAGTGGGAGGGATGCTGGCTGGGAAGCCCCTTCCTCTGGACCAGGAACAGTGGGACGGCAGGTCAGAGGCCCCTACTTCTGGGCTGGGAGCAGTGGGACCCATTACCATGGTCTCCTGGTCTGCTGTCCTCTGTGCCTTTGTAGTGTGGAACCAGGTGGCTGTACAGAGAAGTGGGGGTGGGGGAGTCCAGTGGATAGCTACTGGGATGCAGGCTAATTTGGCATGTTCTGCGCAACTCACGACCTCGGTAGGGTGTCCAGAGACCTGTCTGTCTGCAGTTGGCTGATTTGCCAAGTTCTGCATGACTAGCGACCTGTTGCAAATTCTTTAATAGACCTTTAACTTCTCTCCCTGGGCTGGATTGGTATATGACTACTTTTAGTTTTTATTTTTCTTTGAGGATAAAAGTCCATTCTTTTATTTTACTCCAATATGTTTATGATGTCTCTTTTTTAATATATATATTGTAAGACACAATCACAAATTTAGGCATACTTAATCTTGAGATTAGTAATGTCATATTCTTGGTGGTTTCTAAGGTTTAACTATAATAAATTGTTTTTCAGATATATTTTAACTTTTCTGTAAAGATTATGTGCACTAATTTTGGCAATTAGATAATTAACTCTTGATTTTTTACACATTATGTTTATAGAAATTTTATTTAAAATTTTGGATTGATTTTGGGAGAAACATTTCTTTGTCCATGGTATTTTTCTTGCAAAGCTTTTCTCAGATCTTCCATTTGTGAAAATTATCAGTAGTACTTAAGTCATATATATTTCATTATTTCACAAAAAAAAAGGAAAAGAAAAAAATTTGAAGTCATACTTTTAAAATGCAATAATCATAAAGAAAACACCTGTCTATCAGTGTCAGTTTCTTTTTGAAGGCAAGAATCTAAATTGTATAAACACCAATTAGCAATCGAAATAGCTTAATCACATTGACTGATTTCTCTCTTCCTATTATACTCCATTTTTTTTTCCATTTGCTCACTCATGATTTAAAATTCCTCACAGGTTTTGTTAGAGCAGAGTTGAATATTTTTACAATATAGCAAAAATCTTGAATAATGTCTCTACTGTATAATTCTGTTTCTCCAATTTTCCAGTGACCATTCATACCTTTCTGTGATGGTTTTCAGGATAGTTGGAAGCTCTTGTTCATAAATAGGCTATCTTCATAACTGTAAAATGCTACTCAAAATTATTTTCTCATTTGATTCTTTTCCTCTTCCCTCTTTTTGACCCATTTTGGTTCTTTTTATTTCTTATGTTCAATATATTTATTCTGAAAAGCAAAACAGAAACAAAATTTTAAAAACTTTTTTATATTCCTGAATGTGTCAGTTTATGTCTTCCATAGGACATGAAATATTCTCAGCTATCACATCTTCATAGATTGTCTATTTTTGTCTTTTTGATTCTAAAATTAAGACTTTAGATTAGGTGATTGTATAATTTTACTTCCAAAAATTAAAATGATTAAGTTATAAAATGGAAAATTTAGGCAGGATAATTGAATAATTAGTACTTTTCAAGCCATAGGACAAAACAGTATATCTCCCTATGATGAGTCAAGGATCTCACAGATCTGGCCCCATGTTAAACTCTAATAATGCTGGTTTATTAGAGGTGTCTTGCCTTCAGTTTCTTATTCCATTTTACTTGCTGATTTCTGAACAGTTGTAGAGGAACTATGTTTCTAGGTTTCAGTGGGCAATGGCCCTGGTGTCTATGGTGTTGCTAAGATGTTGGTAATAGTAGATTATCATACAATCTTCAAAGCAACTTGATCTTCTTCATGTGCTTACAATTGTTTTTTCTCATAGAAAGATCCATTCACTGGTTTAATTAAATATAGTTTCAAAAGTATACAGTTGTTTTTCACTAATATTTTCCAGAATATTTAGTCTTAAATAATGATGTCTATGCCTAAATTATTTTTTAATGTTGCTATTTCAATATAGCCAATGCACGTTTTAGATTTCAACACATTTTTTACCAAATCATTTGCTTAATACCATATAGATTTCTCATAATAAATTTAGAGAGCTATAAATTATTGTGCTTTCTTTTTACAGGAATGCGATCAAAGTCTTTGAATCCTTTAATTTTATTCTTTTATGCAAATACCATTAAAACTGGTATAATAAATTCATACATTATTTGAAGTATTAATTACATATTTCTTAAAATCCTCTATGTAGCCATTTAAGGAATAAGTTATAAGAAATAATTTTATCATATGCATAATTTTTCTACTTAAAATTTTCAAATTTATATTTAGCAATTAGATAGAGAATGTTGGAAAATTTAAGAGAGAAAGATAATGTCAATATCAATTCAAAGCAGAATTTTGAAAAGAGCAACTCCATGTAAAAAATGAACACTCATATTCTTTGAAGATAGTCATCTTCTAAATGGAAAAAAAAAGCAGCTCTTCTTGATTCAAGTCTACAAATATAGCTCATGATTGTAAAAGTCAATCAACTCTTATTGACCATGCAATTGTTTTTTATCTCTGAACTATCATTGTTCTTTTTTTAAGATACTTTTTTGAGGGTGTATTTATATTTTTTATTTTTTTGCACTATTTTAGATTGTCAGAATTATTTTTTACAACTATATTATATATTTAATCTTTAGATTATTTTCCAATATTAAAATGTATTGGAAATTCAACTTCAGTATAGTTTATCCATCATAGTATAAAATTTGTTTTTCTACTAAAGTCCATTAGTAGGATTTATTTATTTAGAAGTAGTGTGTGAATAAATCATCACCAACACAGTGTGGGCTCTGTTATGGTTTTATTTGTCTACCTGACTAAAAGTTTCTCTTGTTCCACTAAATGCTTAAATCAGTATTATCTAATAGTATTATGACAATCATAGTTATTTCAAACTCAACGTGAGACATATCTATTATTAAGATATCACTGAATTTTATATTATTAAAGTGCCAAAATAATTTATACTATAATTTATTTCATCCATTTGAAAGCTAATATTTTGATGAAGTTATAACATTTTCTTTTTTCTGGTTTCTTTTATATTTGTCTCATATTTTTCAAACTGTTAATATTCATGTCTTCTCTCTACCTATAATTCTTTAGTATTCTGATTTAAGCTAATTATATTCTGAATTAATCTATTTATCAGTTACAGCTCATTACAATTATAAATTATTTTAATACTGAGTGAATAGTTTGGATAATTTCAAATGACTAATTAATTTTTCCCTACTTATGAATATCTAATATGCCATTCTTTAATGGCCAATTAATTTTTCATTTTCTATATTTTTGAACTACTGAATTAGAAGAACTAGATTAGGGTACATATATACCAGACTTGATAAATACTTTGAGGATATTTTTCCTAAATATATTATGTTACTGTTTTATAAAATATATGTGCACAAAAAGTAGACACAAAAATAAAATTTTATACACAGGGCAGTAGTATGGATATTAAAAACTTATAAATGTTAAACAAGGAAACTGGCACAACACAATAAAAAATAATGCATTCTTTTATATCTAGAAAGTTGTCATTATCCCAAGGTCAATGATTCATTTTGGAAAAATAATAATAAAAAAAAAACTATTGTATATTTATTTTGATTCACGAATTGAGACAGTCTCTCTTGCATTGTCCCTGAAATAATAAAATTATAATCCATGTATTGTTATAGCTATTTCTATTTGAAATACAGATACTGTACACCCATGCAAGATAAATTAGTTTCTGAATTCATACCTGAGTCAAAACTCAGCATTTTTATTTTCGGTACCAGGCATGGAACTCAGAACTTTGTGCTTTTGAGGTAGGTGCAGGGCCACTCAGCTAAATCCTCAGCCCCAAAACTCACATTTTAATCTGATTGTAGTCAATGTTTTCATAACAGACTAAATAAAATGAAAAGCTAAAGTACTAAAAATATATTATTTCTTTAAATAGGAAATGAGGTCTTAATTGGAAAAATGTAGCTTTTGTTTAAAATATTAGTATTTTATATATATGAAATAAATAATTTTAATTATACTAATATCTATTAATAGCCTATGAAAATCTTATGCTTTATTATTTGGCACTTGTTTGTAATTATAGAATTGATTCTCTGCCTAAAATAAGCTATGAATAGATTATTTATATATTTTTTTCTGTACTGTATTTTGAACCTAGGATTTTTAAAAGGAGCTACATCCTTAGCACTTTTTTATCTTTTCAATTTTTAGACAGGGTCTCACTAAGTTGCCTGGGTTGGATTTGAAATTTTTCTGTCTCACCATCCCAGAGTAGTGAGATTACAGTTATATGTCATCATACCTGGGTTGTTTATCATTATTTTCAGGCCATTAAACAACACAAAGCATTAAATTATATCTATAAATTATACCCATAAATTGTGATTAAGACATTAGATAAACATATCCATGCTTTTATTTAGTGTTATTTAATCTACAGAGATTTTTCAGAAAATTATAAAGTATTTCATAATTATATTTTTTACAATGCACTGAAGAATGAAAGTTTCTCCTGGTTTTTAAAGATGTGAACCATGATCTTATGTAGAGCTATGTTTTGCGAATCACAAATAACTATATACTATTTTTTAGCTCTAACCTTTTATGACTTCACTGTCTTAATTTTTCTATTTTTATTTAGAAGTATTTTTTTAAATTTTCAATTTTATTCAGATTTGTTTCCTTTTTTGCAGAAACATGATTCATGTTTATATGTGATATAATGTTAAATGTGATAATGTTAAATGTGATATCATGTTAAATGTGACATCATGTTAAATGTGATATAACAATGAAAAAGAATAGTTACTTTCAAAAGTCATGTAAGTGTATATTACTTTTTGGAAATCATTTTGAGTAATTTTCATCTAGTAAGTCATTTAATCATTGAAAAAAGATTTTATTTACTAATGTAATATATAATTATAAATTTATATATTAGTAAACAGGCTCTGAGTGATTTTTTTAATGCTACCAAGTAACTGAATAGTATAAGAAGATGCTTGCAAAAGTATTTTGGTTTTGGGGTCCCCATTTTAAAAAAAACCTTTCAATAATTAAAATGAATTAGTGTGCAATGCTTGAGATTGTTCAATAAAACAAAATAAGTAAGTCAAAAATGTCATAAAGTAAATTTTTCTAAACTTGGTTACATGAAAACTTACATTTTGATTTACCATAAACATTGTTGAAAGACAAGCAACAGATTGAGAGGACACATTTGCCATGTTTTACACAAAGATAACTGATATTCAAGATATGTAAATATTTCTTCCAAAGCAAATAAAGAAAATAAAAGACATTCAGGTTAATAAGAAGAAAATAATTGTGAATATGAGCAAAAGTAAAATGAGTAAAATGGTCAATAAAAAGTAATATTTCATTAAGAAAAAGTAAATGCAGATTAAAACATTATTAGCACATTTTAACAATTGAGATTTTGACAATGACAGATGGTGTTGAATGTAAAAATTGAAATGGTTCTATAGAAAGTATTTGTAAAATACTATTAAAATATAAATATTGATATTTTATATATTGCCACTAATTTTATTTTATTTTCTAAAGATTTGCTTTTGTGAATGTATAAAAAATATGCACACTAACGTCTAGGGAAACTTTTCAACTCTAAAAAAACCCCTCAAAAAGTGGGCTGGGGATTTAGCTCAGTGTTGCTACCGCCTGCCTAGCAAGTTCAAGGTCCTGAGTTCAACCCCCAGGACAAAATAAAAGCAAAAACAAAAAGTATACATGTAGATTACTAGATACTGATTAAACAAATTCATAGTATAGTCATTTTAGTAGTGCAATATAGAAATGTATTCACATACACTTCATATATACAGTGTATATTTGTAATCTTGAAATATACATATATATAATCTAGGGATATACTGAATTTAAAATATTATACCATTGTCAAATAAATGCATGCACAGACACTGATAGTATGATGTATACATTTAAATATATATACATAAATGAAGAAATTGTGGATATACACACAAAACAGACAACAGCAAATGCTGAAACTGGAGAAGAGAGAGTTTGGAATTAGCGTGTATCAAAAGAACCATTAGCTCTAAGAGTTTTGCTTTAATTTTGTGATAAATGCATTAATGACATATACTGAGATGAATGGAAAGTACAAGTAGACTTACCAAACAGCAATAAGGTAGAGTAGAATAAAAAAAGAGGAAATGGTGGAGGAGAAAGAGGAGCAGGAGGAGAATCACAACCATCATGTTTGAAACTCATTCTGTGGCATAGAAATTATGACTATGATTGAATAATTAATTTAATGTTCTCGGTTCTACAGATGGTTTCTTAATGACTTCTCCTGTCTCATGAGTTACATAATTGTCTCATGTCTTCATTCCTCATACTTCACCAATATATGACACTATAATCCATGAATAATACATTAAATCAGTTAGTTATATAAATAACTGATTCCAACCTCTTCAAAACTTCTTTTCAGAAATAGGATGAATTCTATAAGGTAATCCTTTCTCTTTCAATCAATGATATAAGACAATAGCAATCTCTTCTAGAGTGTATAAAGAAGTGGTGAACTATAAAATTATATGTAAGTTCTTATATAATGCTTTCCTAATTCTACAGCTATTTGGAAATGGAAGAACTCAAGCTGAGTCATTTTGCCTGACAAAGTTTTCTTGCACATTTTGTATATACACACCCCACTCCTATCCCAAGTACACAAGGAGCCTCATCATTTTTAAAAATATATTCATAGTGTACTTTATCAGTATTTATTTTATTCTAAGCCATTTTATACTAATAGTAAATTTTATACACTGTACATTTTCTTATTTCTCTCTTCATTTCAAGTTGTACTTTTTGTCAATGGATGATTTTATTTTACAATCATTAAAAATATCTTCTATAATTAAAATGTACAACCAAAAACAATCCAATTATTTTATGGAAATTC
Source organism: Heterocephalus glaber (assembly GCF_000247695.1). The sequence goes on along the minus strand of NW_004624779.1, from coordinate 6,688,269 downwards.
TTCTGCAGTATATTCTGTATTATTCTGGAGGAAAAAGAAATGAAACAACAGATTGTATAATGAAATATCATTTCATATTGACTACACATTATATTCTTCATACCAAAATCTTAATATTGGAACAGCATGAAAATAAAATATTCTATACAAATGAAATCATATTATTAGTTACTATGCAGAAATCTTTGCTAAATTTATAAAAATATTTATTGAGATTTATTATTTCATTCATCATGTAAATAACAAAGTACTTACTATTTACTAAAAAGTTATATTTTTTTATCAACTCTTATGTCAAATGTAATAGATATGTAGAAGTCAAGAAATTTAAAATGTTATGACTCATAAAAGATTATAAAATATGGATATTAAAATATCTATATATGCCAACATTCTAATTTCAAAGTTAGAATTACAACAAATACTAAATAATTTGCAAGTTTTATTTTTTAAAGATAAATCTATTTAGAGAAACTTGAGATGTCAATAATAGTTGACAGATTTAGATTATATTTTATTTCCTGTATCTGTTTTAATTTTTATATTTTTATCAGGATTTTATTCAATTTGGTATTCATTACTACTGTTATCAGTGAGTACAGAGATTTAACAATTTAAACAACTACAATGAATCAGTGTTCTACTTTTTTAAGGAAATAATCATTTTACCATGGTTCATGTATTTCAGATCTGTTTACAGTAACTCATATAGGAAAGTAACTGAATAACTACTCATTTGTTCTAAACCAAGCAATTTGCCACATTGTTTTTTTGTTTAGCATTCTCTTTGTAGCTAAATATAAAGAAATATATCTTTAGATGTTTTAGTTCTTATTACAGAATTATTTTTCAGTGCTGGAGAATGAGCCCAGGACCCTCACACTAGGTTGTCTCCCCAGACCTTTGTTATTTTTAGACAAAGTCTTGCCATCTCCAGCTGGGCTTGAACTTGCAACCCCTCTTCCTCAGGCTCCCAGAGTACCACCATGCATAGCTTATCATAGAATTATTAAAACACTTGTACTTCAAGGAATATTATGAAATTATTATCAGTCTTTTACCAATCATAGGAGATTTGATGTTTGCTCAACAAATACCACTCATTTTCTTACCTTCATCTTTATAGGAGAAGCATAATACTCTTCCATGAAGCTAGATTCAAGCATTAAACTTGATTTGGCCAAATACATGTTTTTGATGTGATACAAAATACTCATGAATTGTACTTTTGTGACTAAACGTTTCCTTCTCTTCTCCCAACATTGATGTGAGAAACCCTACTTTAAGAAGGGTGAGAATGCTAGATTTCTATTGAATTGGATCTACCCTTCCTTTATTTTTCTTTTAATTTCTTTCATTGGTACATTTTAGGTATACAATATGTTTACATTTATCATTGGGTGCTTGTACCTGTACATGATGTATCTTTGTTCTCATATTTCCCCTCCACCCTTCCTTTTAATGTCAAGCTCAGCTGAATCCAGCCTAGATGATGGTAACACCAGCCAACACAGACATGTAGAAAGCAAGGGATTAAGTTTTATGATACTGAACTATCATTTACACATAGTCAAAGCTAATTGAAACACATTATATAAATGAATGGAATTAACTTTCTTAACTCATCAACACTATTAGAGAGAAAATCAACTCCTTTTTTATTTTTTAACTTTAACCTAGTCTATTTTTGTCAATAGTATTTGAAATTAGCGGCCAGATTTAAGTACATTTTTACTGTTAAATACAGTACATGAAAATTGTTATAATAGCTTTAAAAGTATTGTGCATTGGAATGAGTACATATACACATAATCTATAGAGGAAAGTGAATACATTCAGACTATAACATGGTGCTTTTGGTAGCTATTTTTGACAGGTGATATATTTTATGCTCATCACTCACTTGGTTTGAGTACTATCAGCAAAGTGTTTTAGCAAGTATCTAATATTGCTCTTTCTTTAAAAATACATGCTCATGACTTTTTTCTCTAGGCAATTATTTTGCATCCCTTAGAATCAAAGTACTTTAAAAATTTAAAAAAATAAAATCAGAGCAATATATATCCAGTAGCCCCTCACTGATGGCTGTTGAATCAGTAGGTGAGTTAGTGTTATGTGCAATAATATTAGAAGGGGCTAATAGTAACCTGCAAAAGAAAAAAATGGAAACAAAGTTTGTAGATAGGGAGAGGTTAAGGGGTTGAAGGGAGGGCAGGGGAATGGGGAAAAATAGGAACCAAGATGGATTATGTAAAGGTGCAAAATTCCAGTGATGAATGTCATTATATTGAATACTAGAAACTGAAAATGACCTAAATAAGCTATAAATAGTAATAGATACTGCTGATGGAAAAGAAATGCACAGCAGAACAATGCTTTACAACATTTAGACCAAGTGTATTCACTGAAGTTATCTCAAAGCCAGTTAATTATGACTGCTTAGATTCTAAGGGGCTTTATAAATACAGTTTCTTCTAAAAGAGTCATGGCTAAGAATGTTATTTCTAGAAATTAAACAAATGACAGAACATAATGTTAGAGAAATGAAAAAGGGACAGGAAATAAAATTGATGGATATGGCAATTTCCATGTCTAATTCAAACAGTTTGTTGATTACATTTTTGTTTAGATAAATGACAGCAGCTTCTTTCAATAAGAACAACACAAGGGCTGTTTTAAGGGTTGACTCATGCTCTAATGTTTAGAACTTAAGTAAGAATGAATGAATCCTGCACTTTGAATGTGTCCCACAAATTTCATTTGTTGGCAACTTAGTCTTCAGTGCAAAAGTGTTGAGAGGTAGAACATTTACCAGGTGATTAATGCCATTATCATTGCCGTGATCACTGGAGTGGATTATTTTTTAACCTCTGGAAGAGGATCCTGATAAACTAATGTCTCTCCCACTGTCTCTCTGTCTCTCTGTTTTCCTTCCCACAAGGCATGATACAGGAAGAAGTCCTTCATCTGCTACAAGGTCCAAAATCATTGACATCCGGACTCCAAAACTGTGAGCCTAATCAACCTATAAATTATTCGATTTTTGGTGCATTGCTATAGCATCATGAAACAAAGACAGCACATTTGTTGTTTTACAAAAATGAATTACTAATATTGATTGCTCTAATTCATACTGACCTCTAAACTTATTGAAGAAAATACCGTCTTGAGATTTTGTTTTTTTTCAATTTATGTCAAGTCATTTTCACCATGGGTCATTTTGGCCATTCTCTACTGACAGTATTTTTTTCATATTTTCCAAATTCATATGACCATGAGAAAACTAAGAATTTTTCAAATTCTACTTTGTCAGTTTTATGAAATAGAGACTGCTTAATGACCCTTTTGCATATGGTTTACAAAATGATCTTTTAAAAATGAAGTTTAAATTGTGAAATACTTAATTCAGACATGTACCACAAGTTAATGGTGGACTAACATTGGGGGATGGGGTCTAGGCATCATGCTTCTGTCAGCAAACTCTTGAGCTTTTAAGTCTACTATGTCTGAACTGTGGTTTCTTGTTTATCCTTTTTTCCTTAGTTGGACTGTAATGTATGGTCTGTCAACCTGTGAATCTTTAAAGTATGTTTCAGGTATTGTTGTATTCTTTACTGTGTAATAAAAAAGTTTTAAAAAAAATGAAGTTTAAAATGGTATGGTTTTCACTGTTTTGCCTTTCAATAAAATGTTCAATAAAGGTTATCTCCTCATAAACCCAGTAACAACAAGTTTAATTAATAAACATGAAAAAGTTTAAATGATAGAAAAGTGAAGATTACATAAGAAGAAGAAAATTATAGGTGTCTGTGCATTAAAACACTCAGGCACTATAATAATACTCAAAGGACCAAATACATAAGGACTAATGTGTTAGCCCATCTGGTGGGAGGCAGTGACTTACACCTACTATGTTCAGAACTATACTGAACAACTTTCACATGTTGCATATCTAGCACTTATATCACAGAATGATATAGTTATGGTGTAAGAAATAATATGGCCTGATGCAAGGAAATTTAACTAAATTTACATTACTAAAATTTTCAAATTTAAAAATGCAAACTTAGATTTGTCGGATCCTAAAGCCTGCGAACTTAACTACAATGTAATATCTATAATCCTGTTTAGGAGGGAAGGATATTAAAGAAGAACTCATAATTCTGTTAAATTTTATTAGAATAGACTTAAGGGAAAAGAAAATGAGTTTTAAATGGTGTGAGTTAATGTACCAGTGAAGGGTAGTCAACAGTGTAGGAGTATAAAATGTACATTATAACTGTGATCAATAAACTATCAGGGCATTGCATTTACAGGAGCAATTACATTAGGACAGAAATAATTTGGAAGTTATTTTAGGAAATTTTAGCCTCTCTTCCATGTCAGATTCAACTGTTGAAGGAAACTGTAGAGTCTCATTATATTATCAAGAAATAAATACAGAAATGTAATCAATAATCACTTAATTTACTTATTTTTTCTATGAAATATTAAAGATGAAAATACATAGGGAACATATAAAACAATTTTATATAATTTTTAAATTATAAGAAAGGAAAAATCAAAATTTTAATTAATTAAATATGAAATTTTCATTAAAAATTGAATTCAATTGTTTGATCTGAGAAGGTTTCACTGAAGCATAAGAGAATTCAACTTAAACCACTTAATTGAAGAAAATTATTGAACTGAATGTTCTCAGAAAATATACCCTGTGGGTTTCAGCATTCTAGTTTTCATATATCTAAAACAATTATCATTTCCCAACTCCTTCCTATTAAATGTGGTCATGCAGAAATTTTATTGCATCTTTTTGACACATTTTACTGCTTTTCTAAGCACAGCAGATTGTTTTCTTTGCCAAAACTTGCCTAACATAAAATGATTTTAACATCGTTATAATAGTTGAGGTTTTTGTCATTTCTAATACTTCAGTAATATGATAAGAAATGTAGATATGATTAAAAATAAAAATAGTTTACTGGGTTTTGAGCATAGAGAATACTACTTGACAAAAATTAGCTTTTAGGAAGAGACAAAAATAGAATCCCTTAGTAAATAGGAGTGAGGAGTATCAAAAATATGATATGTGTAGCTAAAACTTCATATATTCCAGAACAGTGTGAAACATAGAGGTATTAATTTTATACTTTATTGGAATCTATTGCAGTCTGATAGAATATGAAAGAAGGAAATTGCATATGGTATTTGGGACTTGCTTTTTTTGCTTTGTAATATACCTGCCACCATCAGTTTGCTCTCCATTAGTAGTAGTAGTAATACTTCTAGATTTCTTGTCCTCTTGTCACTGGCCTAATGAGAGAATTCTAGCATTCTAATTGACCTGGTGGATCCCTTCATACAATCCAGTATGTGTAGTTAAGTAACTGTAAATGCTCATGTGGTTATTCATATTCATAAATAATTATACAACCAACTGAAAAGTAAATTTCAATAGCATTTAAAAAGGAATTGCAATGATGTATTGATCACCCTATGGATGTTCTTAAAATATAAATAAGAAGACTTTAACAACATGCATAGGCTGATCAATTAAATATTATATAGCATATTTACACATCTCAGTCTTCCCAAAATTTGCTAAAATTGATGCTGAATAAATAGAATTTCTAAATGCTGAAAAAATTAGCAAATATAATAAGAACCATTCCCACAGAATGTGGAACAGTATCAGTATGAGTTTTAGAAAAATAATAAAATAAAATAATCATGCCTTACCGAGGTCCTGAGTCACACGGAACACACCAAATTAGCCCGCTGCAGAAAGGCAGGTCTGCAGACACTCTACTGAGGTCTCCAGTCATGCAGAACACACCAAATCAGCCCACTGCAGACAGGAAGCCACCTGGTTCCACACTACAAAGACACAGAGGACACCGGAACACCAGACCATGGCACTGAGTCCCACTGCTCCCGGCCCAGAGGTAGGGCCTTCTGAGCCACTGTCCCACTGTTCCTGGTCCAGAGGAAGGGGTTTCCCGCCCACCATCACTCCCACCAGTACCGGCCGAGAGGTAGGGGGTTCTGAGCCGCCATCACACTACTCCTGGACCAGTGGAAGGCGATTCCCGGCCACCATCCCTCCCACTGCTCCCAGCCCAGAGGAAAGGGATTTTGGGCCACCTTCCCTACTGCTGCTCCCAGCCCCTGTCCCACCTCCCTCAGCTCAGAGGAGGTAATCCACGCAGGTGCAAAGAGCACCACGTCGGCCCCCCAGTCGAAATAAGAAAACACATAAATAAGTCTCAAAACCAGACTTCCAGATCACCTACAGCAACCCCAAAGGGAAATGAGATGGAACACT
>NW_004624779.1:6662117-6676594 GCF_000247695.1 Heterocephalus glaber | reverse complement strand
CCAAGATGCATTATGTAAAGGTACAATTCCCAATGAGAAATGTAATTGTGTTGTATACCTACAATGTACCAATAAAAGAATTTAATAAAGTGCAAAACAAACAAACAAACAAAAAAAAGAATAAACAAATTCAGTTCACATGGCTATACTGGTGAATTCTTCTTAAGTTTAAAAAATAGATAACAGAATAAAGAAATACTATGTCTCACCTGTTTCATACATCTAATAAAACGTTTACTTGGCAAATATATTATAAAAATAAAAAGTGTTAACTACTATCTTTTATGAACCTAATGTAAAATTATATTAGGAAGATAGCAAAACAAATTCAGAAGTAAATAACAAGGAAATTGCAGAACCATCAAGTTTAGTCATTTTCAGAATGAAAACATGATTCAACCTTTACAACACATTATAACATACAATATTTTAAAATAATGATAAAATTATCTTAATTAATTTTGAATATAATTTAATAAAGGTCAAAATAATTTTTTACAAATTATAAAATAAATGTTTTTCTGATATAAAGTTTGTCTTTAGGAGAAAAGAATACCTAGTATAAACATTATATTATTGATGAGTTATGAAGATCTCCCTTTGAGAATGAATTTGTATTATCAATTCTCATTCAAAATTTTATCAGAATTCTATCTAAAATTAATAAGAAAATGTATAAATGATGAGGAAAATCTGCCAATATTTATAGAAAAGTTTTAAAAAAACTGATTACTAATCCACAGAAAACATTGAAATTAATAACTATAATTAGTAAATTTCCAATCACCAACAGCAATGACTGATCTTCAATTCTATGCTATGTATCATCTATGAAGAGAAAGCTAATTTTTTCTGGCTAGTTATATTTTCAGAAAATCACAAATGCATCAGAATAATGATCTTAATGCAGAAAATCATAACACTATCCTAACTGAAATTAAGAGAGATAATACAAATGATTTTTGAATAAAGTACAAAGACAGTTTAATGGGAAAAAAGACAAATTTTTCAGCTAATATGATTGCAATATGGGAAAAACTCAGGTTCATATTATATACTATGTAAAAATGAGTGTCAATATCAAAGGCACATCTAAATGAAATGGCATAAAATACAAAATTTTTGGAATATGACATGGGGAAAAGTACAGTGACCATAGGCTAAGCAATAATTTCTAATACAAAATACAATGAAAATCAATAAAGTGTTTTATCAAATGAATAAATTTGAAAATGAAGTTTTGCTCTTCAAATTAAGAAGGAAAGCCACACACTTGGCCAACCTTATTTTAAAAAGGAAAGAAAAGAAAGAAAATCCATGTAATTAGGTATGAAAAGGGTGAAATTACAATAGATCCAGCAGAAATTCAGAGGATCATCAATACCTACTTTGAGAACCTATATGCCAATAAGATGGAAAACACAGAATAAATGGACAGATTCGTAGATATGTATGAATTATCAAAGTTGAACAAAAAAGACCTAAATATTCTAAACAACCCAATATCAATCAACAAACTTGAAAATGTAATTAAAAACATGCCAATGAAGAAAGCCTGGGTTCTGATGGCTTCAATGCTGAATTCTCCAAGACATTTAGAGAAGAACTATTGCCATTAATATTTAAACTCTTCAGTAAAGTTGAAAGGGAAGCAGTACTCCCAAAATCATTCCTGGAAGCAAGAATAGCCTTGATACCAAAAGCAGAGAAAGTACCAACTGAAAAGGAGAACTATAGGACAATCTCCCTAATAAACATAAACACCAAAATCCTCACTAAGAAACACAAACAGATGCAGAAGATCATCAAGAAGATCATGTACCTTGCCCAAGTGGGATTCATTCCAGGGTTGCAAGAATGGCTCAACATACGGGAATCAATAAATGTAAAATATTATATTAATAGAGCCAAGGACAAAAATCATATGATCATCTCAATAGATGCAGAAAAAATATTTGATAAAATCCAAAACATATTCACAATAAAAATCCTTTAGAAAATTGGAATCAATGGCCTTTATCTCAAAATAATAATAACCATCTATGAAAAATCAACAACCAGTATCATACTAAATGGTCAAAAACTGAAATCCTTCATGCTTAACTGAGGAACAGGACAAGAATGTCCCATATCACCAGTCTTGTTCAATATAGTTCTGGAAACATTAGTCACAACAATTAGACAAGAAAAGAAAAAATAAAATGAATAATAGGGAATGAAGAAGTTAAATTGTGACTATTTCCCTATGACACAATAGTCTATACAGAACATCCCAAGTATTTTACCAAAATTTCCTAGACTTAATGTCTAAATTCAGTAGAGTAGCTGAATACAAAGTCAACACAAAAAAATCAATAGCCTTCCTGTACACAAACAACAGATTCACTGAGAGAACAACCGGAGAAACAACTCCTTTACAATAGTACCATCCCAAAATGAACTACCTAGGAATCAACCTAACAAAAGAAATCAAAGACCTCTACTCAGAAAACTATAATACTATGAAAAAAGAAGATGGAAGAGGATATCAGAAAAATAGAAAGACATCCCTTGCTCCTGGGTAGGAAGAACCAATATAGTGAAAATGGCCATACTTCCAAAACTGCCATATAGATTAAATGCAATCCCAATTGAAATTCTAACAGCATACTTCACAGAGCTTGAGAAAAAGATCCAGAAATTTATTTGAAGCAAGAAGAGATCTAAAACTGCAAAAACAATTCTAGGCAACAAAGACAAAATAGGGGTATCACAGTCCCCAACTTGAAACTATACTACAAACTACTGTGACAAAAACAGCATGATACTGACAAAGAAGCAGACCTGAGGACCAGTGGAACAGATTAAAGGATGCAAAAATAACTCCAGACATACTCAGCCACATCATCTTTGACAAAGAAGCCAAATACCCTCACTGAAGAAAGATAGCCTCTTTAATAAATGGCACTGGAAAAATTGGGTTTCAACTTGCCAAAGATTAAAGCTAGAACTATATCTCTCACCATGCACTAAACTAAAGTCAAAATAGATCAAAGATCTAAACATTAAAACAGAAGCACTAAAACAGCTGGAAGAGAGGTTAGGTAGAACTCTTGAAGACTTTGACAAAGGAAAAGATTTAATGAACAAAACCTCAGTCACACACGAACTAGCAGAAAGAATCAACAACTGGTATCTCAAATTTTAAAACTGGTATTTCAAATTACAATAAAGCTTCTGCACAGAAAGAGCAGCCATCAACAGAGCAAAAAGACAACCCATAATGTGGGAAAAAACATTTACCAGCTTTTCCTCAAACAAAGGTCTACTATCTAGAATATATAAAGAATTTACAAAAATCAGACCGCCCAAATTTAAAGACCCAATCCAAAAATGGGCATCTGAAATGAACATTTTTTTCAGACAAAGAAGTAGGAACAGCAAATAAACATATGGAAAAAAGTTCAACATCATTGGCCATTGGAGAGATGCAAATGAAAAACACTAAGATTCCACCTCACTCCAGAAAGAATGGCTGCTATCAAGAAATCAGTCAATAACAAATACTGAAGGGATTGTGGGGAAAAAAGGAACCCTTCTACACTGTTGGTGGGAGTGTAGACTGGTGAAATCACTGTGGAAAGCAGTGATTTCAAAAAACTAGGATTAGAGATCCCATTTGACCCAGCTATTATTCTGCTGCTGGGTATCTTCCCCCAAAAAGTAAAAGAATCATTCTATAGGGATATATGTGCACCCATGTTTGTAGCAGCACAGTTTGTAATAGTTAAAACTGGGAAACAGTCCAATTCCCCATCAACTGGAGACTGGATAATGAAGGTGTGTTTTTTTTGTTGTTGTTTATTTTTTGGTACTGGGAATCGAAAGAAGGACTTTGCCCTTGCAAGGCAGGTGCCAGAACACTGAGCTGAATACACCCCCGCCCCACCAAGATTTTTTTTTTTATAAAATGCGGTACTACTTAGTTACAAAGAATTAGAAACTAGAGACATTTATAGCTAAATGGATGCACATTGAGGTCATACTCTTAAGTGAAATAAATAGGACAGAAGTGTAAATACTGAATAGTTTCTCTGGTTTCAGAAACTTAAAGTGTAAATAAGGATCAAAATGTATAACTGATATTGTGTGACAGGAAGAAAAGGTACAAAGGGAAAGAAGTGGGAGGGGTAGGGGAAAGGAAAGAAATAAATATGAGGAAAAGAAAAAAATGGAAACAAATTCTTTGTAAATAGGGAAGGATGGAGGGGTTGAAGGGAGGGCAGGAAAATGGGGAAAAAAGTTAAGATCCAAGATATATCATGTGAAATTACAAATTCCCGGTGATGAAAGTCATCATATTGCATACCTAAGATGTATCAATAAACTTAATAAAAACAAAACAAAAATAGAATTTAATAGGGATTTTACTGAAAATGTGTATGTAAATCATTTTATATATATATATATCTTACTCATTTTATATGCTTACTTATTATTATATGCTGCTAGATCCTACTCATTTTTTTCTCTTTTAATCATACACTAATAAAATCAAATATTCTTGGTATTAGCTTAACACAATGAGATAATTATAAAGTTTACTACTTAGTTTGACTGTGGGAACACTGGAAAATTGAATAGAGAGAGAAGAAAATTTTACTTCTATTTTGGAATCATACATAATAACGCTAATTTTAAGAACTTCTACCAAGAAGATTTATTTACTCAGGAAAAGAAGAGGGAGGAAGATACAAATAAATTAATTCATTAACTTGTCTTTATCCCATTCTCTCATAGCCTAAGCATTGTATAAATTGATTTTTTCCATTAAGTTTATTGGTACATTTTAGGTATACAATGCAGTTACATTCATCATTGGGATCTTGTACTTTTACATGGTGTAGCTTGGTTATTTTTTCCCATTCCCCTTCCCTCCCTTCACCCCCTCCACCCTTCCCATTTTTTCCTTTTCTCATATTTTTTTTTCTCTTCTTTCCTTTCCCATACCCCTCCCACTGCCCCTACTCCTTTAGACTTTTTCTTCCTATTACACAATATAAATTATACATTTTGATCCTTATTTATGCTTTTAGTTTTTCACTATTCAGAAACTATTTGGTATTTACACACGTGTCCTATTTATTTCACTTAAGAATATGGCCTCAATGTGCATCCACTTAGCTATAACTATCTCTAGTTTCTCGTTCTTTATGCCTGGGTAGTACTCCAATTTATAAAAAAAAACAAACAAACAACAACAAAAAAAACCCACATCTTTTTTATCCAGTCTCCAGTTTAAGCCAGATTTTGTTGCTAATAATACTCTACTAGATGTCAGAGAATGTCTAGTTAGGAAAATTAGAATCATAAATTGCAAAACATGTAACATATTTTCCTGACAGCTATATATTGGAAACTAAAAGCTCATGGATATTTTGACTACTATTGTTTATATTTCAAGAGTCAAAGAATGTTACAACAATTTTTGAAGTCAAGCCTGTTAGCCAATAACAATATTCCAGTGTTAAGATAAAATAAATTCAGTTCAAATATTATAAGGTCAATTTATGTCATGGTAAGGTATATTTTGATGGTTAATTTAAATGGCAGCATTACTGGATTGAGGAAATCTAGAAAACAGATTAAGTCTTACTGCCGGATATGCCTTCAAGAATGTTTTCAGAACAGGTCAGGGTGTCTGTAAACAGTGTACTAAGGGTGTATGGGCTTACCTAGTTGGGTGAAATCTAGCTAGAATATATAAAAAAGAAAAAAGAAAAGCAGTGAAAATGTGATTTTCTCTCTTTAACCCTTGGAGCTTGCTTAGTCTTTTTTTCCATTCACTTGGGATTCATATTTTCTGGCACATCAATCTTTGGATTCCAGTATTTTTACCACTGTTGTCCTCAGGTGGCTTCTCAGATTTGTGACTATGAACCAAACATTAAATGATTGGCTTCCTTAGCTCTGAGGTATTGGGATATCCACTGATCGCTCTACCACCATCTAGGGTCTTCAGCTTGCCCACTGCTTTATGTGAAACTTCTCAGCCTCTGTATTTACATTAGCCAGATCCCATTAAAATTTCTCTCTAGTACTCTCTTTCTTGCTCTGAGTTTGTGTGTGTGTGCATGTATGTTTCCATACACCATACATTTATCTTATTTGTTTCTGTGTCTTTGAAAAACACTGATGAGTGCAAGTGTGAGAAATGAAGTGGAATGAACAAAGGAGATATTCTGCTAATTAAACTGCTGACTACCATATTCTTTAGTCTAAAATTTAGTTTGATAACAGAGAACCTTATTGACTGGTTCAAGCATGAAAGTCTTACAAAACATTCATTTAAATATATGGGTCTATTTATAATAGTATAATTTTGAAGGTGTTAGCAGCATGGAGCAGTAACTTAAGTAAAAAGTTTTGGTAAATTTAATGGAAAATGTCAAGAGATATACACATGATAGAGGGAACAAGTGACCGAATGAGATGAGAGAAATAGTATGATATGAGGCTATCTAAAACATTTCTAGTTCAAAATATCTAGGTATTCTGCTTATCTACCCAAACACAGACAATAGAAGCAGAATGTGGTACACTAGATAAATATTTGGGTTCTCTGAACCTTTCCAAAGTTACCATCCAGAGGACAACCTATATCAGCATTGGTGAACCTATGGCATGATTGCTATTATGTTTGTCTTTTCAAACAAAAGAGTTAATGTATGAGTTCCTTTTTTCTAAACTAAAACCCCAGTATCAAATTTAATTAGAGTTTGGCACTCGGTTTGTAAAAGATTGTCCACCACTGAACTACATAGTTCAACCTGCTCCAAAGACAAAATATTTTTTAAAATGTGTTATCAACATTGTTTTAGCCTTTTATCCCAGCCTAGCTTATAATCAAATTTATATATTTACTATGTCATGAAATTTTATATATGGACCCTGGGGAGAAGTGGATCAAGACGAACATTAAAGATCGGTAATAGGAGCATAATAACTGTTAAAAAATGGGCTTAAAATGCACCGCCTTGTTTATCAGAAAAATAATCTTTCTTTTAAATATGTATGAAGCTGTAAGCAGACAATTTTGTATAATTTATCTCCCACTGCATGCTATCATTATATCTTCCTGGATAAGATATCAAAATGAATTATGTAAATTCTTGATTGTGTTATCAAGCACTCTTGATAATCTTGGTAATCATTTCTTGATTCTTTGCAATTTGGAAATAATGACCTCCAGAATGCTCACAGCTTATTTGTAATCTGCTCAAGAAATCAATATAAAGATTGTTTTATATGATTAAAGAATATCCTCCAAATAAAATGTAATGACAATATGTTGAGAAGCCAAAGTAATTAATTATATTTTGTACAAATTGCACTTTGAAAAGATGGACTTTTTAAAAACAAATTTGAATACAAATGGCAAAATGTTATTTAAATTAACTTTAGTATCATTTTAATTGTCCTTTTTAAGGCTTTTGTAAATTTAAAACTTCGTATATATTATGAAATCATAAAATTATTTGAAAAGTCTATCAACTAAATATCAATGTATATAGAATTTTTTGTACCAGACACTTTAGGTAGAAGTTTATAATACACACCAAGTATATCAAAGAATATATTTGTATTTGTTTGTTTTTCTATAGTAATCAAAATTAGACATCTGTGATTTTCCCTATATTTTTTGTTGTAAATCCACCATAAACTCCACTGATATGGTGTCTGTATATTCTTGAAATATACATTTCTGAAAAGTCATAGAGCTTCTACTAAGTGTTATGCCAATATTGGACTTCTATTAATTGATAACCTTGGTAAACACTTTAAAATAGTACAGTAAGACTCAATGGAAATAAAAACTTTAGTGAGTCCTGAGGTTCAATGACATCTCCTGTCATTTTAAACCAATAAAATTAAAGTATCATCCTGTAACAATAATTCAACTAATGTATCTCGGTATAAAAATGGGCACGCATAATAATTTAATTTACAAAGCTTATATAATCACAACATTGAAATTTCCCAAATAAAATTGTTAAGCTCTTGTAGAGATAAAAACAAAATGAGAATTATTTCTTAAATTTGAACAAATTAAAAAATAAAACAATAAGGAATTTTTGTAATTTCCTATGTTAAACTGTATAAAAAAATGTTAGAAAAACCCACACCATCAAAAATTTTCAAATGTTTTGTAAGAAAGACACAACAACATGTTTTCATTTGAATTTGGTCTTTGGTAGTTGAATTCTTTCATTTAAAAAATTTTAAAGTCTATTAATAAGACTATTTTCAAAAATCATGAAAAATGACACTAGTCATTTCAGCAAGCATATGGTCTTTAGCATTAACTTACAGGTAGTTAATTTTGGCCAAAAGTTAAGTTTTTCACACTTTTCTGCTCTGGTTTTGATCCCTGTTTCTCACTGTAAACCAGGGAAAGCAGTCATCAATATCCATGCCATAGCTTGTATGATTGGCTGCCTGAAAATTACCCTGTCAGTTCAATTAGCCCACTATCTTTAGTTTCAGTCTACTACAAAACTTCAGAGAATGGGTAAAATATAATAGAAATAATTTTTATTCCATAGTATATATCACACATGGTATATAATCCAATTGGCAATTGAGTTTTTATCCCACTAACACTTGTTTAGGTTGGCCTTTATTGTCCACACTCCTATCAGTGTTCTGCTCTTCTGCACTCTAGCCAAAACTGCCTTCCAGGGTATGCTT
This sequence comes from Heterocephalus glaber, assembly GCF_000247695.1. The sequence goes on along the minus strand of NW_004624779.1, from coordinate 6,667,864 downwards.
ATAACATTGTAAGGTTTCTCTAGCCTGTATCTCCAAACCTCTCCTAATTCCTTCACAGCCCAGTTCCAAAGGCTTGTGAAGCACATGGTCAAGCATAGTCACAGCAATGGCCCTGCTTCTTTGGAACTAATATTTGTATTAGTCAGCTTTCCCATTTTTGACACACTATATTCTACATTCAAAACTGAAAGGAAATGTCTAATTTGACTATGTTTTCATGCAATTCAGCCCGTGGTACATTGGTTCCAAGGCAGAAACAAGAGTATGCCAGAACAATGACACTTAGCTTATGCCAGTAGGAAAGCAAAGCAGGAAAACAATCCCAGAGAAAAAGGCAGGTGAGGCTCTGATATAGACCTCAAGGTCACACTTCCATGACCCACCCCATGACACTCCTAACTGTGCTTTATAACCCCCCAGACAGCTCCAAAGTCATTAAGATAAATATCTACTTTAACTGTCATCTTCTTTATATATTCTGGATGTAGTTCCATTATCAGGAAGATAATTTATAATTATTGTCTCCTAATGGATTTTTTTATACCTTGTCTCAGAAGAGAGTATTAAAGATTAAACATTGCATACTGTATTTAAAAGCCTGTGCTACTTTTTATTGTTCACACCTATTCTGTGTAGATAACATCACCTAACAAATGTAACTAAGACTTTACCTCATGACTTTTTTTCCTTGAATCACGAGGGTTGTCTTTCTTAGATCTATGGCAAGGATTCTCAGCCTCAGGACTCTAAATATTTTTGTTTAAATAAATACTCATTATTGGTTTATGTACTGCTCATTATGTGCTTAGTACCTCTACTGGTAACCAATACAATCCCTTAGTAGCCCCTCTTAGTTTCAACAAGCAAAATTATCTCTAGATATCCCTAAAAGTACTCTGGAACCAAAGAAGTGTTTCAAAAAGCTATCTCAGTTGAGAATAGAAAATATTGATCCAGACTTGTGTCCCATTTAGGGTACATTTTTAAATGTAGATTGAAGAAAGATATAGATTCTTATTTGTGACTAGGTTTATACCATTGGTATGATAACATTTGTTGTAAATATTAACCTTTCTCCACTTAATTGTCTTGGCATCTTCCAAGAAGAATTAATTTTATGTATTATATGGTTATTTATCAAATCTATTTTGTTCTGTTGATAACATCAAATTTATAATAATCCTTAACATCAAATAATAAAATAATCCAATATTTTTACTTGTTTTCAGGGTGGCATTGACTAATTCAGATGCTATAGTTATAATAATACTCATAAAAATTTCTATGAAATTTTCTCCTTCCAAAATGATTTGTTATCCTTTTTGTTTAGGGAATTAAGGTTTTAATGATTTATAGACTCAAAATGAAATGACCTCTTAATTTGTCTCCATTAATATTTTTCTCCATTTTTATTTGGATTTTAGTGCATAAATATTGAGGATATTTTGTACTTTTCATATTTTTAGTGTATTTTACATTGTTTCTGAATTCTAATTACAACAGAATTTTGGCTAGTGTATACAAATATGAGAATCAATTTTGTGTCCTTTATCCTTACTAAACTAAATGACTTCTTAGCTTAATATCAATTTCCTTGTAATTTTCTGTGTAGATAAAATGTCATTTATGAAAAAATCTAATTTTACTTCTTTTTTACTTCTACATTTTTTGTAACTCGTGATCTAGGAGCTCAGGTACAGTTCTACATGAACATTATTAGACTACTTTTTTCTCATCTTAGAATGAGATGTGCACTCTTTCTTAAGTAATTGTGTTACTAATTGATGGAGTTTTATACAGTCCCTTTATGAGGTTTAGGAGTTACTTTTCAGTATGGTCATTTCTGAAAAATTGTTTTATAAAATAGTGATATTCATGTTTTGAAATGCTTTCCCTACACTAGAAATATGACAATGTCATTGTTATTTTTTGTGTTCATTTTTCATGTTTAATTAAAATTAGTTTTTGTTGAATTGACAAAATTTATATAACAAAATTTGCGATTTAAAGTGTAAAGTTCAGCACTGATTGAATTTTAAGAGCTAATATAATTATTTTATGTCTGGTTACAGTTATTTCATTTCATATTTTGTTGATTGGGACTGATTAATTTTCTATATGTTCAAATGTATATTTCTGACTCTTTTTCTTTTTTTTTGTACCAGGGATCGAACTGGGGATATTGCGCTTGTGAGGCAGGTGGCCGAACCACTGAGCTAAATCCCTGGCTATTTCTGATTCTTTTTATTATGCATTTTCTTATATGATCTGAGGTATGTCTTATATAACTTTCAACACTGTTTTTGCATTTTTTTATACATGGAGTCAAATGTGTAAATAGTCTATGTGGTCTTACTTCTATAACTGCGCATAATTTTATCAAAATTATGTGCATCATTGATTTCATTTTTTCGTGTTTCTGGAACTTTCATTCTGTGAAAATATGACAGGTATGGTACATTATTTCAACATAATCCTAATTATTGTTAGACTTAAGTACATAAACAGAACTGGTCGTCTTCAGAATATTTGACTATAAATTAAAGGTACAATTTTCCTCCCTCTTTACAAAGACTTTGTTTCCATTTTTTCATTTTCTCATATTAATTCCATTCCCTTCTTTCCTTTCCTCTACCCCTCTTACTTCCCCTTCTCCATTTCCCCTTTTCTTCCTTTTTCACATTAACTACTATTATCACTTTTAATGGGGCAAAATGAATGTAATTTTTAAAATAGAATATAGAATTCTAGTGATTTTGAAACAAACATTTCAAAACCTATATAAATAATGCACATTTTCTTCAAAATATCTAGGAATGCCTCTTTACTTTGAATAGAGAAAGATATTTCCAATATTTCCACATAATCTATAACTAACATTCTGCTTCAAAAAAGATTTAACAATTTTATTCAAGGATAACCAATGTAATTTATTCAATAACATGGACAATTCCTGAGAAATTGTTTACACCTAATGAAAATCTAATTAAATTTTATAAGCATCTTATTCTCTTATTAAGTCATTTTATCTAGAGATGTCCTAAAATTGAAATCTTCAGTTAGATTTTTAGATTAAAATTAAGATGTGAATTAGAGAATAAAAATAAAATAAAACACATTAAATAAAATTAACTGTCAATTATTCTGTCAACTTTTCCACATTTCAAGTGATCTTTAAAAGTGACTGGTGATTATCATACTAGAAATTATTGCATATGTATTAGAGAATGAAATTTAAGAAACTATTTTTGAACTTTCATTTTGAAACTCCAGCTATCTGATATTGACATATTGGTTTTCAAAATATTGGCTGTGTGAACTTGGACAATAACTTAAATTTATCCACTAATGTTTCCTTAATGTAAAATAACATTATTATTGACACTTATCAACAAGACTAACATAGAGTTAAATTATACAATGTAAATAAATTGCCCAGGAAAGTTCCAGGTCTCTTTTAGGTGATACATAAGTATTATATTGGAAATGAAATAATAGTCATTTTTACTCAATTGTTTCTTTTTTTTATTTTATTTTTTTGGTACCAGGAATTGAACTCCAGACCTTGCACTTCTGAGGCAGGTGACAGCACCACTGAGCTAAAGCTCAGGCCCAACTGTTTCTTGACTGTCATAGCTTCAAAATCTCTCTTATCTTTCTGCTACATTACTACTCCTGAGAACTTTGTTCCTTTATCTTGTCCAAACAATTTTCCTTTCCTTAAACACACACACACACACACACACACACACACACACACACACTGCAAGACTGGTAATCACTTGTATCAATTCATGGGTCTTCCTGTTCACAACGCACCTTCCATTCAAGAACTAAGTCTAGATGCCCACCAGCTGCCAGCATACCAGTGTGAGAAGAGTGTTCCCAAGCTGACTGGAGCCCTATTCCATCTGGGTCGCCATGCCCACTTGGGACCTGGAGATGGTGAAGACTCCCCCAAGCACGCCCACCAACACCTGCAACAACAGCTCAGCCCCGCCTCTGGCCTCCTGGCTGTGTAGCTCCTTGTTCCATGCTAAAGAGCCAGAGGGGGATATAAAGGCCATTGTCCTGAACTGCAGAAGTCAACAACAGAGAAAGGGCCTCTCTCAGGCTCCCTGATGAAAATTGAAGCCCACTGGAAAAGTGAAGAGTATCTCTGCAATAAAGGCACACCACACCATGGTACTTGGTAAGTTGGAGGGATCATTACCTCCCATTGGAACCTGGACTATCTTCATGGGAAAGACAGCTGGAAACTGCAATAGAACCTTGCAGAGTTCAAACCTGCAGGAGGAAAAGGAGCTCAAATTGGGACTTGCAGCCAGAAATCTGTTTGTATCTGACAGGTCTGTGACTGGCTTACTGAGATTCTATGAATTATAAAGGCACACTGCTGCCCACATTGTCTATTGTGACAGCAAAGACATACCTTGAAGGAGGCCCTTCATTTTCATCTTTTGTATGTTATTTTCAAAATTAGCACTATTTTTTTGCTCTTATTTTAAATTTTTTTCTTCTTTCTTTACTCTTTTAAAATTTTTATTTTTCTCTTTTTTCTTTCTTTTTTCTTTCATTTCTCTCCCTCTCTCCCTCACACCCTTGCTTTCCCACATTGTTGTTCATCTTCCTTTGTTTTCCTGTTCTGGCCCTAACTTTTATTTCCCTTTATTTTTCTTTTCTTCTCTTTCCTTCTCTTGCCTATGTCCTCTGACCTCATTGCTAACCTTCCCCTATCCTTCTATCTCCCTGTACCTCCCTTCTCAACTCCAACTCCCCATCCTAAAGGGTAAAGTGACTATACTGAAGAGTTTATTTACTATAAACATATGTTGGGTTGGTCCTTAACTTTGACTAATTCACACATTTTAAGGTGATAGATTAATAACTACCACAAATTGCCATTTTTCTAAGAGGTACTTGATGCTATAGTGTTGTTGATTGTATCACTTGAGCTAAGGTGTTGTGATTGATCTAATCAGTTGTTCTTCCTGGTATAATGAAAATGAGAGCCTCAGAGCTATTAGAGACTCAAAACCTAAAAACCAGCTATATCTGGAAGACACCTCTGAGAAGCAACTATTCCATAAGTGTTCTAAATACATCAACAAATATACTTACAATAAGCAACTTTAAAGTATCAACCCAGGAACTAAACCAAGGACAAAACAAAAAGAAAAAAGAGAAGACATTTAAGCAAGGAACAAACTCAGACTTCCACTCCATAAAAGGAAAATTCTGGGGGAAATGATGTGGAAAAGTCTGATAATCAACCACCTGAACACCGTGAACCCATAGCACAGGAAGTAACAAAACAGATGAAAGAGGCTCTAGAAAACTTCAAAGCAGAAATAATTTCAGATAACTACAGAGATGGTGAGCAGAGTGAAAGACATGATTAGAGGCTCTAGAACAGAAACAGATTTAAAAAAAAAATAGATGAGCTCAGAAACATTATGGAAGCCATGAATACCCAGCATAAGAAGGAAATGGAAACCATGATTGCTCAGCATAAGAAAGAAATAGAATCCATGAAACAGACTCAAACAGACATGCAGGAGATTAAAAAATCTATTGAAAGCATGCAGAGCAAATTAAGGGAATTTGAGGACAGGATGTCAGATATAGAAGACAGGATTTCAGTTAAGGACCATGAAAACAGAGATTTCCTAAAAAATCATAAGAGATCATGAGAAATCAAGCCAGCAGCTGCTAGATGATGCAAAGAAGAATAACATAAGACTGAT
>NW_004624779.1:6615418-6644811 GCF_000247695.1 Heterocephalus glaber | reverse complement strand
CTATATTAAAATAATATTTTCAGAATGACCAAAATGACAGAATCTATTATTGTTGTGTATGCAAAATAAATTTTTATTCTCTGTGTAAATATATTAGTTCTTAATATACATTTCAACAATTATTTAGCTCTGCTAGTGCTAGAAAATTCTAATATCAAAAACTAAACAGGGGCCGGGGATTTAGCTCAGTGGTTTCGCTGCCTACTACACAAGCACAAGGACCCACATTCAATCTACAGTACCAAAATAAAAAAAAATAAAAAAACTAGACTGACACTATGCAATAAGAAGGTAGTTTTGTTTCTACATTTCTATTTTTATATGTCTTCATCCAAATTATCACATAACATAAAGTGTTTATACTCAGATTTCAAAGAGGTTAGATTTTTATTTCAATTAATGTCACTATTACAGTAATGGTTACTGGATAAAGAAATAGAAGACTAAATGATTTCATTTCTTTTTAAAAAACACCATAGTTTAAACATTTTTTACAACATACTTGGTAAATATTTAACAGTCTTGTACTTTATGATATTCAATATTTATTAAGCATTTATGCTATAAATTAATAAATCCTAATGTTTGTTTTGTTTTTGGAAATTTCACAATTTAGAATCTAATATTTTAAGTCTCTTAACTTTTGCCACTCAAATGTATAAAATTATCTCTTTCTTGGAATAGCTTACAAAACTAAGAATACCATTACTAAGAAAATATTTACATGAATTAGCTATTCATTTGTAAGATATTTAAAATCCCTTCATGAGAATTCCATAGTAATCACAAATAGTTGAAAATTCTAATTTTTAAAGTTCTGATAATATAATCAAAGTAAGGGAAAGAAAAGCAGTATCAATGACTTAACTATCTCATTATTGGGGTTTTACTATAACACTGAGGCTGATTCAAAGAACAAGTAAGTGTATGAAGTATTAATATTGATTGAAAAGAAGAATCTTTAAATATCACCAGTTAACTACAAATGTTTCATCATACAGTAGAAGTTTATATTTTATTTTTCTTCTAGTTTGAATCCTTTTTCTTTTTTAACCTTTATTCTTATTAGTAAATGTTTGCAGTATGTAATGATTGCATTCATGGTAGGGAATAAGTACATGTCTATATCATATCTTCATTCTTTTATATCATCCTTCCTTCCTTCCCTTCCCTCCTTACTCCATAGGTTCCATTATATTGTGGGGCTATTTTATAGGCACAACTTAATTATAACTCTGTCATATGTTGTATCTTGCCTTCTTCATCAGTTTTTACTAACAGGTATGATTACTAAAAGGTAAAATAATTTTATCAGTATTGAAGAGTAGATAATAGAAAGTAAAATTAAATACCTCTGGATCAGAGAATTTTGAGCTCAAACAGAAAGTGATGGTTATTATATAATGGTTCACACAGCTCTGAAAGGTATACAGTAAATTTTTTGGCATTTTCATAATCACTAAACACTTTTAGAACTCATCCAAATTCATCATTCAGATTCTTCATTATCACTTTTTACAGAATTAAAGGAAGCTCAGTCATATGCAAGGATAATTCAATTTTACCATTTTATTCCAGACTCTTCCCTCAAATTGATCTAATTCCATAATGAGGTAATGTGTGGTCCGTCATAAAAGGATCCATTTTTGTCCTCAAAAGAAGGTGAGCCCTCTGCTTCTGGATGATCTCCTTATCCTAGCAGAGTTCTATGAAACCACACATAATCCACAGCCCTGTCTGTTCTCCTTTGCCCAATGTGCATTTTATGAGAGCTGCAGACTTTCATTAAAAAATACACTACTTGTTCTCTGCCTTCAAAGGTAGCAGAGGTGGTGCATCATTCTTTCTCCCTGACTACAACATACTGCCTTCTTCATGTGTAGAAATCACTGCTGCTTGCCATTATGTCACTGGGAGGCTCCAGATCATGATGTTCAATAAACAATTTATCTCTAAGACTTGTAACCAACGAACTTCACTTAAAAACAAGGTGTAAACAAACTATGTATCCTGCAATTGCAAAATTTCATAAAAAGTTATATTTCTTTTCCATATTCAACTAAGATTTAAACCAGAATAATTGACCACTCTAATTCTCATCTATCCTCCAAATATTTCATTACCAGAAAAAATATTTATAAGTGTTAAGGGTGGTATATTTATCTCTCCAATAAAATTTTATGGCATAAATTTGGTTATTCTCTCTGAACATAGCATTTTACATTGCAAAATGCACTCTAGTTTGTGAAAAGAGTTGGTTTTTAAGTGTGTATCTTAAAATACATAGATAGGAATTTCACTTTTTGTTCATTCTTACTCATAAAAACACAGATATTTGCATGATTACTATTAAATGACTTTGAAGCACTGAAAGTAGTGAACTATATGAGTAGTATAAAAGGGCAGAGGTGAAGAAATTAAAATTTATAGATGAGAGTAAATTTATGCAGCTTGTGGATTCCATTTGCCATAGTTAAACTGCCTAGGTTTTCTTATTTATCTCTTTTTATTCTTTCTCTTCCTTTGGCAAGACCACCATTAATATGCAGTAAAGCAAATGATTCATGCATTTTAGACTGTTTAATACTGACTGAAGAACCCATTAAAATAAATAAAGATGTTAAGAAAATATAATCTTATCATTTGAAACTTTTGCTTTTTCAACTATTTTAAATGTGAACAGCAAATGCCATCTGTTTCTACCTTTCATACTTTTTACAAAATCACAATATTTTTTTTCTATTATTAATATTGGGAAAATTAGTTCACCTTGAAGCTCTTTTTTTTCTTTTCCCACCTGAAGTTCTAAATCCATTTATGTGTTTCTTATACCCAGTACCAACTGAAAAAGTCATATATCAGTATTTTGTGCTAAACTATTTTATTAGAATTTTACAAATGAAGCTATCTCTCTCTAGTAATTTTAATAGTATCAAATACACTGTAGTTTTATTACAGGACTAATATGTTAGATAGCCCCTTTATTGCTTTATTGATATATCTATCTGAACTCTCTTTACTTGTGACAAATGTGTGATGTTCAAGATATATAGACATTATATATATTATACTATAGATTGTGTGTATTATATATTATGTATATTAATTATAAATTCTTAGTACTTGTCTATTTGAAAATGATTTTATCAATAGACTTGGAAATTAGTTTAGTTACATATGAAGTTCATGGTTTAAAGAGCTTTACTTTTCTTGTAAAGCATGTGACAATTTTATTGATTTCCTTTTTTATAAATATTTTAGATGTTACCTCTTCTTTCTTTGAATCTTAATAAGGATATATCATTGCATATAGTAAAATTTATTTTTATTTTTTGGCAATTTGCTAGTTTGTCTTAACTTTCTTAAATTGACTTCAGTGATCTTTCTTTAAACAAAGCAAACGTCTCAAATAAACAGACAATATCCTTTAATGAAATATAAAATAAAGAATAAATTGAACACAAATTAGCAGAAGGCCAATAATATTACATATCTGAACTGAAATAAAGAAAATAAACAATAAGAAATTCAGAAAATGATTAAATTAATAGGTGATCAAAGAAAAAGTAGGGAGTATCACTATCCTCAACTTGAAACTATACTACAAAGCTACAGTTATAAAAACAGCATAGTATTGACAAATAAATAGACCTGAAGATCAGTGAAAGAGATTAGAAGAGGCGGAAACAACCCAGACACACTCAGCCACATTATCTTTGACAAAGAACCCAAACACCCTCACTGGAGGAAAGATAGCCTCTTTAATAAATGGTGCTGGAAAAATGAGGTTTCAACTTGCCAAAGATTAAAACTAGCTCTATATTTCTCACCATGCACTAAACTAAAATTGAAATGAATTAAAGATCTAAACATTAAAACAGAAACACTAAACCAGCTGGAAGAGAGGTTAGGCAGAACTCCTGAAGAGAATGGCATAGCAAAACATTTCATGAATAAAATCTCAGTCACACATGCACTAGCACAAAGAATTAACAGCTGGGATTTCTTATTGAAAACCTTCTTCACAGCAAGAGAACCCACCAGCAGTGGGAAAAGACAACCCACAATGTGAGAAAATAATTTTACCAACTGTTCCTCAGACAAAGGTCTACTATCTAGAATATATGAAGAACTCAAAAAAATCAGACCTCCCAAATTTAAAAACCCAATTCAAAAATTTGCATCTGAAATGAACAGACATTTCTCAGACAAAGAAATAGAAACATCAAATAAACATATGAAAAAATGTTCAATATCACTGATCATTTGAGAGATGCAAATAAAAAAATGTTGAGATTCCACCTCACTCCAGAAATAATAGCTACTATGGAGAAATCTACCAATGACAAATGCTGGCAGGGCTATGGGGATAAAGGAACCCTTGTCCACTGTTGGTGGGAGTGTATACTAGTGCAACCACTGTGGAAATCAGTATGGAGATACCTCAAATAACTAGGATTCGAAGTCCTATGTGACCCAACTATTCCACTGCTCAGTATGTTCCCAAAATAATCATAACCACAGCAATATATGTGCACCTATGTTCACAGCAGCACAGTTTATAATAGTTAAAACTTGGAAATAGCCCCATTTTCCATCAACTGGAGACTGGATAAAGAAAATATGGTTTTGTTTTATAAAATGGCGTACTACTCAGCCATAAAAAATGAGAAACCAGAGACATTTATAGCTAAATGGATGCACATTGAGGCCATACACTTAAGTGAAATAAATAGGACACACGTGTAAATACTTAATAGTTTCTCTGGTGTGAGAAACTGACAGTGTTAATGAGGATTAAAATGTATAATAGATAATGGTGAAATAGGAATAAAAGTTGCAAAGGAAGGGGAATTGGGAGGGGTAGGGAAAAGGAAAGAAGGGAAAAGAATAAATATGAGAAAAGGAAAAATATGGAAACAAAGTCTTTATAAACAGGGAGGGCAGAGTGGTTGAAGGAAGGGCAGGGGAATGGGGAAAGAAATAAAAACCAAGATCTATCATGTAAAGGTATAGATTCCCAATGAGTAATGTTATCATATTGCATATTTAAAATGTACCAATAAACTTAATGAATTAAAAAATTAATAGCTTATCTTTTGAAAAATATAAAATTGGCATACTCTTCTAAATTAATGAAGAGAGACTGCAAGAGAAAAAGAGACAAGTGCAAGATATGTAAATTCTGAAATAAGACTGGAGATATCACAAATGTCTCAGAAATTATGACTCATAAGACTATTATCAACAATACATATCAACATATTGAAAACTAGAGGAAAATCATGAATTTCTAGAAAAATGCAGCCTAACAAGTTTGATTCAGAAAACATAGAAAGCCTTAAACAAATAAGCAGAAATATAGAAGTAGTACTTAGTATAATCACCCCCCCCAAAAAAAGCAGAAGACAAGAAAGCTTAATGGTTGACTAGTACCAAGTTTTCAAAGATGAATATAGATATTGCTTTAAATAGCTCTCAAATCTTTTCAGAAAAAGAGCCAGGAAGAATATTTATCAAAATCTTTAGAAGTTTAGCATCAGCCTGGTATAAAAGTCAGAAAATATTATCCCCAAAAAAGAAAACTGTTGGGCAATATTTCTTATAAATATGATACAAAAATATTCCCCAAAACATTAATAAGTCAAATTTAATAACATATTACAAAGGCTATATAACATAATGAATAGTGGGATTCATCCATGACATACACTTTTACTTTAATAGATCCAAATCAATGTGATTTGAATCATGTCAAAAGACAAATCATGTCAAAAGACAGAAAAACAAAAAACCACATGATTATACTAATAGATGCTGCAAAAATGTTCAAAAAGCTCAACATTCCTTTTAATATAAAATCTTACCCTTTTAGATATATTAGGAAAATTCCTGAAAATAATAAAAGTCAGTTATACTACATTCACAGCTAACAAAATAATCCTTTGAAGAAATTCAAATTTTTTATTCTCAAATCTGGATCAAGGTAAAAATACCTATTGTTGTCACTTCTAATCAATGTAAGACTGTCAGAGCTATCAAAAACAATTACAGACACAGAAACACAGACACACACAAAGAAAAGTTATGAAAATAAAAAAAGAGGCTTAAAATTTATCTTTACAGATGATATATTCTTGTTTGGTTTCTCTTGCAACATTCTTATTCTCTTTTTTGTGGAAATTATGATAATTAAATATAAACTATGACCTCACATTTTCTATAATTTATATTTTTCATTATGTATATGCATCAATTTATTCTTTAGCTAAATTCATTCCATTATTCACTCATTTTTAAATCCAGAAAAACATTTTTAAAAATATTCAGCAATAAATCCTTTCATTATTTTTTGCTTTCTTCTTTGATAGAAATACTTTTTGTTCTTGTTTGTGACAAATTCTTCCAAAAATTTTTAATTAATTTTATTTGCACATTTTAAGCATACAATATAATGACATTCATCCTTGGAAATTTGCACCTTTACATAATCTTTCTGGGTTCTTATTTTTTCCCCATTCCCTTTCCTTCCTTTCAATCGTTCCATCCCTCCCTATTTACAAAGCCTTTGTTTCCATTTTTTCATTTTCTCATATTATTTCCATTCCCTTCTTTCCTTTCCTCTACCCCTCCCAGGAACATGCTTTTTAAAGTTCTCTGTTGTGCTTTTAGTTGTACATGTTTCATCACATTAAGTTGTTCTATTTTTCTCTCATCTTCATTTTATTCTCATTGCAATTTATAAAATTATAAATTATATTTCAAACAGATGGACAGCCTCTGTTTTTTAAGAAAATTGATGAACAGACAAAAAGGCTCTTATAAAGGTTCTTACAGTATCTTCAAGAAAAACTAGGTCTATATTTGGATTAATAATTACTTTAATATATTTCATAATTAAATATTTATAAGAACATGTAATCATAATCATTTTTGTGTATAATAAATACTAACAGGATAAATTAGTAAAATTGGATAAGAAGCTAATAAATTTTACAAAATACACATAAGTAATTGATTTCTCTCTCTATACTTGTTTGATTAAACTATTAGAATATAATTTAATTTATGAACAACAGATATATTGTTTTTATCAAATATCTAGTCAGACTGTGATTCAAAATTTATCCCTTTCTGAAAGACTTCAATAAAATATTTGTGCAACAAAAATGCTGTTGCTAATAGTTACACTACATAAGTTTTCTATTTATTTTCTTTATTTCAATTTGCTTTTTCTTAAGGACTATTTATTCTGTTTGCAATGTTTTCCAAATTTTAAACAACTAATTTACTCAGTAATTTTTAGAGGAAGAGAATTTTTTGAAAATGATCCATTACATTAGTAAAAGTTTTGCTATTAGATTAAAAATATTATCCTGCTATTACACTTGCCTTTTTTATATATAGAGAGAAATAAAGGTCTAAGGCAACCGCAGCTATAACATTTGTAAGAAGTTTGCAGAGAAATGCCAGCCCACATACCTTATGTCTAAAGACCTAAAAGTTATAAATCAAGGTAACAGATTGTATAATACAATACATTCTATCTTTTGACTTTGATGATAATACTTTCATAAAGTTTTGAAAGCCATGTTTGAATTTCAAAATATTATTTTCTCTTTATTACAAGGCTGACATATGTAATCATAGACAGTGGCCTACATCTTTGGATCACATCCCTGGCTCTTTCCTCATTCATGAGACACCTTAATCTTATACAGTATGCCATTTTCTACATGACCAAGATTTGTTTATCCACCCTGAAATGAAGTAACCTATGGAACCACTTCTGAGCAAAATAGTGGGGTAAGAGCTTGGGTCATCAGAGATATTTTTAAAAACTTGTTTGGACTCAGATTTCATGCTGTCTAAGGCACCACTTCTATGATATGTAAAGTGAAGGCATGAGGTCTATGTGAAAACTTTGCTTTTGCATATGGAAAGATGTATAGGTGGAAATTGTATATGGCAATACTACAAAACAAGTGGTCCAGTGCATTTGGTCCTTTTGCAGTGTTTAATGGCAGTTGTTTGTCATGATTCAAATTACACTGATGGAATAGCTTCCAAGAAGAATATTAACTGAATTATCTCAGGTCTAATGCAATAGCAACTTGCACAGATCAATTTAAGGTGATTGAAACATAGAGCTAATTAAATTAAATTGAAGAGCTGTGAGGATGAAGAAGCCAGGGAAATAACACTGGTGCAGCATGCCTATTTGTGATGGTTAATACTGATTAGCAACTTGCCCTGGAAGAAACCTAGGGGATTAGTAAACAGCACTTGTGGGTGTGGCTGGGTGAATCCTGAGGGTTTGACCTTGGGGACTACACCTGGTCCCAGGTTCTTTCCTGTCTGGCTCTTACTCTTCTCTCCACTTCCCAGATGCAATGACCGCACAGCTTTTCTCAACTATTTATTTCTGTCATGATGCTTCAACTTTGGAGCACTGAAGTCTTTTGAGCCATTAGCCAAAATAAACTTTTCCTCCTTTAAGGTGCAGATGTCAGGTATTTTTTCCAAGCAAGGAAAAGCTGACAAATTCACTATGAGAAGATACACTTATCACACTCTAAGTGGATCACACTCTCTGGATCCTGAATCTGTAATGTTCATATATGTTCTGTAATCATTGGTCATCCATATATTTAGATATATATTTAGAAGACCAATCTTACATCACCATCAAAATCACCCACTCATATCCTGACTATGAAATTCTCCACAGATGGTTTTGTTATGATGATTAAAGTCAAAGTTTGAACACAGTGAGCACAACAACAGATAAAAAGATGCCTGGACTCATATGCATATTTCTTGTGTTAAAATGATTGATAAAATAGGTAAAACTATTTTTGGCAATAACTTCAGCTTGGCAGTTAACCTGGTAAAGATTTATTATGGGTGAGGAATACATTTTGGCAGAGTGCAACCATACTGAGATTCACTGGTGGGGGCCAATTTAAAGGAAGCATAACTATCAGTCCAGACATCATTTTGCATTTTCTATCTATCTGAAAATGATATTCTTGGTAGTGTTGTGGATTTTTCTGGGAGTAACCAGAAAACCTCACAGGAGACAGAGGAGCAGAGGTAAAACAACAAAATTTATTTACTAGCAGGCCAGCCCCACAGGATCGTGCCTTCAAGGACTGACCCAGGGTCACACTGGAGGCTTACATTTATACTGTAAACTAGGTCTAGTCATGTGATTTACAGAAAGCTTAGGGTCTACATGTACTGTTGCTCCTAAGGCATGGTTATTGTTATCTTGGTACAGACATCTGGCCTCACTTGGGTGGGGGTCACATTTAGGCAATATTTTAGGCAGTTGCTTATCTCATGCCTACAAACTTGTGGTTCATAGTGAAGCATCTGGTATTGCTATTATTGTTTGCTTGTTTGTTTTTGGTATTGCTATTCTGAGAACCAAAACAAGCAAGTGAAGCAAGTTACAGAAGCAGAATGAGGCAGGCAGTTATTCTATATTATTTTTTACTTTCCTTAACACTAGTTTTATTAAATTGTTGCTTTAATTTTTCTTTTATTACATTTAATATACTATATATTTATTATATCATATAGAATCTAAGTCTATAGGTCAGTGGCTTAATTTTAATGTAAAATGAATACATCTTATGAATGCATATATATTTTGTGAGTAGATAAGTTTATTATTATTCTGCCTATGTTTATACACCTTTCCATTAACTTATAACAAAATTATTTCCAAATACTATAGCGAATCCATATCATTTAAGTACTCCATTTTCATTGTATGAAAATTGTTTTTGAAATAATGTAAATCCTTCATTTCACCATACAAATAAAGTAACAAGCCATAAAATTTGGAAAACCCAATTCTGATATCGCAACTTAATGCAGAACTAAAAAATGTTATGAAGCTAGTATGATATGACTTTTCCTCTGTCCTTTTTCTTTTCTGTCCTTTTTTTTTTTCCTTTACACTATAATGTTCCATTTGGAAAGTACAAATCAAAGGAGATAAAGGAAGAGAAGGAGGTGGAGAAGTAGTGGGGGGGGGAGAAAATCACTATATATTAGCAAAAGTCAAGTCAAACAAGAAATGTTTCAAGTAAATTGTCCAAGTAGGTTTTATATAAATGGTATATACAGTTACTTTTGTAAGTCAGTAAGAATAAAAATAAATGTTATCTTAATCAGTTAAAGCAATTCATGGTTCTAATGCAATTCATGACATGCTTTTATTCTAAATACTTTTAAGAGTCTATTAAACATCATTCCTTTCAACCTTACCTTTCAATTATCTGAACAGTTATCTTTTGAATATTTAGCAATTTCTGTTTCCCTAAAGATCTTCATTATTCCATATTTAGATAAAGTTATTCATGTGATGAATGTCTGCACTTCAGAACTAGACACACAGCAACAGAATGTTGCATTAACATCCTCTGCAATAAATCAATTTTAAACAGAGCTTTGAAATTCTTATATAGTTTTATACTCTTAATTTATATGCAAGTGACTTTTCATTAAATTAGTATTACATTAATTTATACCCATATATGTTCAGATGCAAATAAGCTATTATGTAATTATCCATGTGGCAAGAAATGGTAGTAGAAAATTTCATTATTATAATTAGAATCAATTAAATGACAGATGTTAATGCATTCCTTTTTTAGTTTACTTTTATATTTCAAGGTTAGATAAATAAACTAATTCTATTCCATATTTTATAGCACTTTATCAACTTTGCTGGCTTGTTGAAGTAGTCTGTATTGTGATTATTGGGATACAAACAAACTATCATTGTACTTGCTATGATTCTGGTAATAGATATAGGAAAATAATGTATGTATATTTTAACATTTGCCAGTCAGTAAAGAAGGCTAGAGTGAAAAATAAACAGGATGAGGTCACAATATACTGGGGCAGAGTAACGATGGACTGATTATAATCCAAGTGTGAGTCACAATAAACTAATGGAAAGAGAGAAGCAAAAAACAAAATGAAACAAAACACAAAGGCACAGAGAAATGAGCTTTAAAATAATACTAGCAACTTTAATGGAGAGATATTGATTTGTGTCTGACAAGGGCATAAGTTCAAGTAACATATCAATAATCATGATAGTGTGCAAAAGAAAACCATAAAAATGAAGGTAGAAAGTCACATATAATCTTTCACTCATTTAAGTACTTGGATTCTACTGAGATTGATAAGGAAAAATATTTTAGGAATGCAGAGAAGAAACGCAATATGACTCCATTTTCAGTGGATCATTTTGGTTGCATTATGATTAAAAAAGAAAGCGTAGGTGCAGAAGATGAGATGCCCATTTGGGTACTTTTTGAAAAATCTAGGTGAGATGTTACTGTATGTGCACCAGGAATCCAGCATAAAGGAGCCAGCCATATGGGACTTCCTGCATAGAAGGTGTATGGTTTCAGGTAGCCTGTTTTCTAAATCTGATTTATAGCACAATAAAATGATATTGAAAAATACTGAAATCTCTTATTTTCAGTATGCTTTTGTACAAGTGATGTATTATATATATATATATGTATGTATACGCACACACACATATAGACATATATTTACAATTGTAAATAGCGTGGTGTCTCAGTTCATGAACTTAATTTGTTCCATGATTTTGGAAAAGATGGCTATGTTCATGCTTGTGTGGGACAGATGGGTGCAGTCATGTTTGTCACCTGAGTAGAGTTTGCAAATAAAAACAAAACTTTACTAAATGCTTTTGTTTGTGAAACAAATTGTATACAAACAAAAGCATTCATGAACTGAGGTACCACTCTATAAAGTGTAAAAAAGAAAAACCTATGTAGAATAACTTATTAGATTTATATAGCATTGGATGTGAGTAGAAAGCAGAATACAATTGGCAAAATATAGAAAATGTATGGAAGACTATATAATTTAAAGGCACACCTGATCATATGTGAATTATACTTTCGTAACAAAATGAAAATAAAAAGAGATTTTTTTCTGAGCTGCATTATCATTTCATGGAAAATAAAACTTTGCATTACAAGTAACTTGTTCTGTGAGTGTTCAGCAAGATGATCAAGTATTTCTAATAAATTTAACTTGATAAAGGAGTGATGTTTTGCAGTACAAATACAGTAGTGCATATCACCAAATTTCACATGTTCACAACTGAGCCAATGGCCTCTTTCTCTCTCTCTCTCTCTCTCTCTCTCTCTCTCTCTCTCTCTCTCTCTCTCTCTCTCTCTCTTTCTCTCTCTGCAGAATTGTGGGTGATCATCTCACAGCAGCAACAATTTATGGAGGACATCTCATCTGGAGAGGAGAAAGAGAAAAAAGCAGAAAGATCCTTCACTTCAAATGAGAGTAGGGAGATGTGAAATATGTGGGAAACTGCAAAATTTTGTAGAAATGAACCACCTGAGTAAGGTTGTAGCAGTGGGAGCAATAAATCTGTTTCACAGCAATGGGATGTCACATTTCTGCAAAATCCTCAAAAAAAGCCAAAAGCAAGTGACATTGGATAGGTTACTTGTTAAAGTTGCATGATAAGAACCTCATTGAGCCAATATATAGGAGTGATTCTGTTAATGATAGTGAAAGTTGTCCTGAACAATAACCCTCTTCTCTCTTATCTCTCTGACACCAGCCATGGTTTTCAAAGATAAATGTGTGTTAATTTGTTTATTTTTTTAATATTTTATATTTTCTTTATTATTTTATATTACAATATTATAATCACTTTATATAAATATTTTTGGGTTATGGAACAAATCATCTGAGTTTCCTTTATTTCTTATGGGGAAATTTGCTTTGATATACAAGTGCTTTGTATTAAAGCATGTTTCCAGAATAAATTATCCTCTCAAACCAAGGTTTACTGTACTAAAAGAATAACAAAATATAAAAGCAAAAGAAAAACAGAAAAGAATAAAAACAGAAATAACTTATGAAGTTTTGAATAAGTAATATAACTATAAAGTGCAGAAACAGGGAGGAAATATGAATATTACTAATTGCCAAGACAATATTTTGAACATCTAGTTACAGACTAAAGCCAGAAAGAATTATCTTTTATAAAACATTCTAAACTAAAATAGAAGAGCTAATTTACTGAACTAAAATAGCAGAGCTAATTAACTTATTAGGAAAAAAGTTTTATTTTGGCTCCTGAGTACAGAAGCTTCAGTTCCTGGTCCTTGTCCCACTTGTGATGTAACACATTATTGTGTAGATAGCATGGTGGAGGAAGCGTCTCACCTCCCTGGGGACTGGCACCAAAGAGATAGATAGTTGCCTCACATTCCGCTTTGAGTTCTAGTCTTAGTGACAGTGACTTAAAACTTCACATTGATTCCCACTTTTTAAAAGTTTCTTTCACCATCCAATTTTGCTAAGCTGAGGACCAAATCTTTAACATTTGGGCCTTTGGTGGACATTTAAGATCTAAACTATCAAACTGTAAGTTAATAGTGTCCTCCCATAGTACATTTGTTCTTCAAAGTTTATGATTTAGTAATTTTGAAAAAAAATTATATATTTTGTGAATAAAGAAAATATAATAAATAAATATAAGTAAATATAATATTGCTGTCAAATATATTTGAGCTATCATATTAACTCTTGTTAATATAACTAATACATAAATAAAGACTAACTCAAAATCTATTTTTAAATTAAGAAATAAAATGTGTTTTAAATTTTTTCTTATATGTTCTTTATATTTTATTTTTAATGATAGCAGACACATGGTAGATATAGCTTTAAATGATATACTTCTCTGTTTCACATCAAGTAAAACTAATAAAGTCAGAACTCACAAAAAATTTGCAAAAATAACTATTATGGTATAGTATTTGTTTTGCTAATTTATATTCCCTATGTAAATGACAAGTAATACTTAGAATATAAATATTGTTTGTGATATAAGTTGATAAAATAAAAAATTCTATTACCAAGATATGTGAACATTGAATATATGAAGACAAAAATCCATATCTAAGATGTTCAGAAGCTAATCCGTCATAGAACTTCTTGTCTTCATTCTTCTCACCATAAGTAGTGCTTTGACGTGAAAATATTTGCTGATTATTTTAGATGACATTTATACCCAGTCATGCTCTACTGCCTATCCTTTCTTAAATATGACATTTATATTTGCATTTTGGGTAAAAAGAAGGGAAGACATGGGAATTTGTATATTATTGTATGAACAAACCATAAAGCACAAAATATAAGTTTAAAGAGCTTTGTTAACTATACAAGATCAAAAGGAACTGGATGAAAAAGCTAGACGTGATGTGGCAATTTCAATTTTCCGGCTTCCTTTTTTAGTTAGTTTTAACTTTGGAAGCATGGCTATTAAAATGACTGGATGTTTGTGTCTCCCTAAAATTCATACATTAAATGTCTAACTCAG
Source organism: Heterocephalus glaber (assembly GCF_000247695.1). Next base: position 6,630,398 of record NW_004624779.1, on the reverse strand, counting down.
GTATGAAGGTATTTGGAAGTGAAATCTTTCAGAAAAAATTAGACCACGAGCATGGATCCCATGATGAGATTAGGGACAAGGCTCAGATTACTCCTTTTTCTGTTGCTATAAGAAGGTGCTTGCAACTGGATACTGGGTCATTTTATGAAAAACAAAAACATTTATTTAGCTTACAGTTCCAAATATTAACAATCATTACACTGTCATTACCTAAAGTCCTCATTGCTGATGGAATCACATTTAAGGAAGCACACACAAGAGAAAAAGGTCATATTGACTGTCAGAAGGCCAGAACTCAACTAAGGCCACAAAGAATTATTTTCTTCTGTCCCAGATGCATGCCCTAAATAAACTAGCTCCTCTCAGTAGGACTGCTAAATGTCTCACTGTCTCTTTATACTGAAGACTAAACTTTTAAAACATGAGCCATTTTTGAACAACACTTAAACTATATCCAAATAAGATGCCCTTATAAGAGGCCAGACACATTTTAAGCTCTCTTTCTGCTACATGGAAGTCTAATTAGAAGTCAGCAATCTGCAGCACAGAAGGTGGGTGTCTTACTTTCTCACCCCTGAGACATAGTGCCAAATATTTACAATTTAAAGAAGGAGAAGTTTATTTCAGTTTGTATTTTCAGTGCATGATCAGATGGCTCCATGGCAGGAAGAGTATGGCAGAGGCGAATTGCCAAGGGCTGATGCTCAGGGAGCAGTGATTAAAGGGTAGGGCTGAGGACTGAGATACACTGTTGAGAATCAGCTGCCAGTGATCTGCCTGTTTCAACAAGGCCCCCCACCCACTAGCTGAACATTCAGTTCTGAATCCATCAGTGCATGAATCCACTCACTGATGAGTCTGGCTCAGCCATGATCCAATCATTTTCTTAATTCTTAATCTTATAGCATCATTGGAAGATGGTGGAAACTGGAAGATGAGTCTATTTAGAAGAAAACTAGATCACTGGAGTATCAGATGAAAGGGCATGTCTTATCTGGGGCCTCTTCTTTTCTTCCTGGCTCACTTTCTCTCTACTTCCTGTCCATGATGAAGTGAGTAGCTTTGCTTTGCCAAGCCTTTCTGCAATAATCCTGTATCTCATCACCAGTCCAGAAACAGATGGTCAGCTCTCTGAAAGCATGAGCCAACATAAACTGTCTCTCCTTTCTATTATCACAGATATTTTATCACAATGACAGAAAATGATTAACACTGTAAATATCCATAAATACATTCATTTTGGCTTCTAATACTAAATCCTTGAGGTATCTTAGGTACCCATCACTAGGTGACTGGAGGAGCAAAATGGAGTTGATATAGAGAGTGGGAAATTTTTGTAACTATAAGAAACAATACATTTGATTAGTTAGAGGAACGTACATGGTACTCATGAGCAAATGGTTGTACACAAATGTAAGAATTACAGCATGATATCATTTAACATAAATTATAATCATAAAGCTATGAAAAAGTAAAAAATATTTAGACATTTTCTTCTGAGGGGAGACAAATCACATTGATTTATACTGTTTCCTCACTGAGCTGAGGATTCTGTTAACATTATGTACCTGATATATATCCAGGATCCCAAAACATTATCATCAATAATTTGTTATTTTATCTAAATTATTATATCATGAATTATTTTCCTTATTGCAAAAACCAAAATTTTATTAGATGATTGTATGCTTTTGATGTTTTCTAATTATATTAGCCAGTGATTAAATATTGGAGAATCAATTAAAATATTTTATTTTTACAAAAATATTTATTGGTACACTTGCTGTATATAGAATGTTTAATACACAATTTTAAACAAATTGATTCTATCATTGGCATACTTAAAATATTTTCCAAAAAATTATGTAAGTAATATTTCCATAGTCTGAGACATATTTTCTAGTGTTTAAAAGCAAAAGCATCCTCTGTAGAATTTTGATAATTTTAATTAATTTATTTATTTTCTCAGACCAATAAGACTTCATAGACTATATGGCTAAAAGTTCAAGTTTTGTTTTAAGTTAACAAGTTGTATTTATATAAAGTAGAATCTCCCCAAATATGAGTCCAAGAAACACAGATGCCTCTCTGAAAGTAAGTATCCTATATTTAAATACTTTTGGAAAAATTAAATTATACTAAAGTCATAGTATTCACAAGTATAATATATATTCATAGTATAAAACAATGTATGATATATGTAATTGTGTATAAATTAAATGATATATTTAAAATGTTGTAATGTATTGCTTTCAAATGCATTGGATTATTTCATTTATATATGCACAGACATTAATATTTTGTATTATTTCAGTATTTTATATATTGCAAGCAATAACTTTGCATTGTTAAAAATCAGTAAGTAGAGTTTTACATATTAATTACAGTAGACAATACACACATATAGTAAAAAATTTAGAGTTAGTTCAATGAAGGGAAAAGGAAAGAAGATAATTTAAACCACAACCATTTTTGTTCCAGAAGTAAATAACTCAATGCTTTTATTCAATTCAAAGTATGTCAGAAGTGACATTTTCATATGCATAATTTGATTACTTTATTTGGACTTGTTTGCCTCTAATCTATTCCTGACTTATTGACTTCATCCAAGAATTCATATATGCTATAAATCAAAATTTTAGTAAATGACTAAATTTTACCTACAGATTTATAAGGTGAAAATTATGGCATTGGTCAAAACTATCCAAGATACTCATCATTTCCTTTGGGTATCTTAAATTTAAAACACTTTGGAAAATTTGCTATATTTCATGAAAATAAACAAAAATTGTGTTAAAATCTTAAAATTGCATTATTATATTTCAACGAATCCAAAATGTGAGCATCTTGCAGTAAATTTATATATTACAGTTCTGTTAAGGATAATACTTAATAATTGATTAAAACATTATCTAGAGAAATTTTGATACTTTTTATTACAAAAATTTTTTGACTACAAATGTAATCATATGAAAAAATTGTAGCCAGATGTAAAGGCACACACCTGTAATCTCAGCACTTTGGAATCCAAGGCAGGAGGATCACCACCAGTTCAAGGCCACCCTGGACTACACAGGGAGACCTGTCTCAAAAAACAAAAACAATAAAGAGTTGTATACATGGGCTTTCAAATATTCATAATTTTTAAACATTTTCTAATATTTTGTTTACCTACTTTTAATCAAAACATGGATTCTAATATTGTAATTATTTAAAGTTGATATATATTTATTTAAAGTTGATATATAATTTCAGTTATACTCTACAACCTTGTTTTTAATTAGTACTTACACCACATCTCATCTAATAAAGGAAAGCTACTTTCTTTAAAGTATGGAATGAACTACTAAGAAATCATAGACAAGTTTCAAATATTATTGGGGTATGTTCTATTAGAGTTAAGGGAATTTAGTAAAGATAATTGTTATAGTTTAGATCTAATCTGACCCCCAAAGCCTCCTGAGCTGTGGTGGAGCTTATGAAAGGTGCTGGATTATGGGAGTTAGTGGTGACTTTCTATTAGGAGGTGGGATCTGGTTGGAAGAGGAGTCACCAGGAGTGAGGTCTGCGGTGTTTATCTATCTCTTTGGGTACTCCATTTGTCCTCTGCTTCCTGGGTGCTTCTATGTGAGCAGTAAGTCCCCTGCTATTCATAAACCCCTCTGCCATGCCATACTGCCTTGGAAAGCTAGACTATGGTATGAAACCTCTACACACTATAAGCCAAAAAAAGTTCCCCTCCTTTAATTTGTGGGTGTCAGTTATTGTGTCTTAATGATGAGACAAGTGACTAAGACAATCCTAAGTAAGTTTGTTTATGTATTACATATTCCTGAAATACACTCCAGAGACCCCTGATGGTATGCAATGCCACAGTACAGATTTTAGCAGAGTGTACTGGTTATATTATTATTCTAATCTTTTCATATTAAAAGTCTTGTAAGTCAATATTTCAATATAATAGGTTGAAGTATAGCATTTTAATAAAACGAGTCTATCAGTGGTAAGCATAGCTCACATTTGGCCTAGCTTTTCAAACAAACTGATAAACTTTGCTTTTTGGAAAAAATATAGGAATTGAATGACACTGGGCCCAATTATCAAGCTAAATGCTTCATCTGGTTTAATAAATCTCATCATACCTCCATCCTCAGTAATGACACAGCTGGCTCTGGTGGCTTACTAGGAGATTTAATCAAAACACATATCTCTGAGGGGTTTGAGTGCCTATCAAAATTCTTTTCTTAGGATACAATTAGTAACTTTTTGTTTTTATTGTTGTTGTTGTTTACTGTCAAAACTGGGCAACAGAAAGCCCAGAAGTGCTGGAGATGATAACCCTTATGTCAAATATCTTTCCTTCTCACTTTCCATCTGATGACCAGAATAAATTTCAATATGGATCATGACTTTTTCTGGTCTATTTCCTTGGCAGAAAGAATGGAAAGTGTGGCAATCAGTTTGTGATTCACTACCTTTTTTCTTCTATTCCCTGGAAGTTCTGTACTCCCTCCGACATCCAAGATCTCTAAGTTTGCAAAGCACAGAATTGTGGTGACTTGGAATATACTACACATGCATATCAAAAGAACTTCTAGTGTTTCCAACTACTGATTCTCCAACACCATGATTCTTACTGAGAAGATTAGCAGTTTTAAAAGTTCCTTATTTATATCCACTTGCATATCTTCATGTCTAACATTGTACAGTACTTTAGTCTGTTCTGAAAGATAGTGTTACATTTTACTAAAGTATTGCTACTAAAGTGGTATGTCTTATGTAAGTAGCCTACGGGGCCAAACAATTTAATATAGTGTTTTGGGTCACAGGGTGGTGGGTTTACCCTTGCTTTAAAGTGGGAATACTTGACATACATGATGGTAAACATGATTCTACAATAGTCTCTCAAACATTCAAGAAGCTTTTAGATAGCTGTCATAACTGAGGCGCTGAGAACAAAAAGGGAAAACCAATTTCTACATTATGCTATTTTTCATTTTTCTCAGAATGCATCACTAGATCATTTGTCAGAGTCTAATATAATCAAATATTTTTTCTAAAATGGATGGTGCCACTTCAGTGATCTAGCATAAATTTTTCAGTGGTCTCTACCATCACCAATGGCTGTAGTCAGATAAGCCTTGGAGTTTCCATATCTGCTATCATGATTACTTTACTCGTGTTCCCATCAGAGCAACCTAAGTAACTTTCCATGTTATTTGTTGTTAGGTCCTTCTCTTACACAATATATAATGTATATTTGTTGATAAGAATTTTCATTCTTTTTATGCATTCTAATGAACCAATCCATATGTCCCTATTATTGAATTTCTTTTGTTTTTTTTCCAGGCCTCTAAGTAATCTAAGACATCTGCCACTGTCCATGTATTGCCTTACATTTTAACAATTAGCCCTTTCTCTTTTTACAAATTACTAAAAACCTCTGAAACATTATGGAAAACCTCTGCAGTAGGCTCCAGTCTCCCAGTGTACTATGCAAGTCAGCAGGGAAAATAAAGCTGAAAGACAGAAATAAGAGAGACAGAATTTGAGTTACCAGGATGACCATTGCTGGTGCAACCAACAAAAGCACTGGCTAGTCCGAGCCACTGATTCTCATTGGTCATCAATTGGGGTAAAGGAGAGCTATGTGCAAGGATAGGACTATGTGTAAAGATGTGCAATCTGTAAGGTTTCTATGGAAACTAATGGAAGCAAGGGTAAAGGACAAGACAAAGCATTCTCAAATTAGGAACAGAGTAGACAAAATATATGGTTGTAATTAGAACATTGTCCTTCTAGTTAGAAGCTTTTAGTTGTGGAAACAGAATTTAGGTGTGAATTACTCTGACCTCAGCATGTAGCCTTCAGATGGACTCACTTCTATAAGGAAGCCAGTTGTGAGCTTAACTCTTTACAGCCTGCACTGCTTTACAGCCTGCTTTGGGGCATAATTAATATTTTAGTCTCTTGTAACAAATCATCAGTGGCTAAATTCACAAGTAAAAAAACAATGTACATTGGCAAAATTTTGCCTCATCACTCGTAAGCCCACTCTAAGTTTAGAATTTTCTCTTTTATCTTTTTGTCAGCTACTCATAAGGCATCCCCTACACAACCATAAGTATGATGAAGGGGGGCAGTAGAACAGTGGTGGTAGAAGATGGTATGAAATTGTGGAATTTCTTCTCATGCTATTTTTATGCCTTCTGCTCTCACTTCTGCAATGCCCTGGGTATACCATGGCCAAGTTGCCCAAGATTTCTACTGGGCTCACATGATGGTATGATATGATGTCTCTCAAACTGGACAATTTAAGATGGGCAGTTATGATGTGGGGCATCTCTAGATATGTACCAGAGTCCTTTTATCCAGAAAACCAGAGTTCTGAATTGTAATTTTCACATTGGGATCTTTACAAAACTCACAAGTCAGGTTTTTTGCCCTAGCAATGATAGCACATGTAGAAAAAAAAATTCCAAATGGTCCTATTTAGTTTGTATAATTTGGAGAACTCTACTAAAATTTTCAAGGACATATAAGGGGTGATGAAAAATTAGTGTGAATATAAATAAAAATAAAAATAAAAGACACATTGCCACTAATCTGAAAATATGCCTCATTTCTTCAAATACACTTCTGCCATCATTCTTGACACTTTTTGAACTTCTGAAAAATCTTTTTCATGGTCGCCTTAGCAATGTGTGGTCAAAAATACGATGAATGCTGCTGCCAGATTCTATCTAGTGGAAAAGCAGGCTCAAATAATTTGAGTCGTTTGTAGGAAAATGGATGCACTCTGCCAGCAGAATTCTAAATTTAATAAATTAGAGACAGAAGGAAATATATCACATGGTGTCTGTTATGTGTGGAAGCTAAAGAGCAAAATTAAAGGTAGATCATAGAAAACAAGGAGACTGACCTTTTGCAAATGGAAATGACATCTAGGGATGGAGAAAGAGGGACAGCAAAGGAAAGTACAAATAATTAAAATGTGTTATGTACCTGCACCACTCTCCACAGTGAATGTATTCATTATGTACTGGAAATGTGACTAGCACAGAAAGAGGAAAGAGATAACCCCCCCAAAAAATCCACCTTATTCACCAGATTGGTCACCAGATGACATCTTTTTCCCAAAGTCATAAGGATGATGAAAAGTAAAAGTTTTAAATTGATTCAGGACATTGAATCAGTCTTGACAATTAAAGATACTCATGAAATAAGACTTATAGGACTGCTTCAGAAAGCGTCAAGAATAATGAGATAAGAGTGTTTAAAGAAAGGGAGAGTATTATGAGTGACACCGAAGGTAATGTATCTTTTACAGGAAAATTACTTTATAAATTTAAACCCACTGTATTTTGTAATCATATCTCATATCTAGTTTTTCCAAAGTCCAAACCAGTAAATTAAATTATTACATTTTAAGAACACTGTACTTGTATCCTTTGGAGTTAAAACTGACACTAATTGCTACTAAACTTAATGTAAGTTGTGATATGCTATCTCAGCCAAGATATGGTCACAATTATGAAGATTTTCACTTGGCTTTGTGCCCTAGGATAGCTTTTACCACACTGACCCACTAAAGAAGAGTGTAAAATTCATTAGTCAGTATAAGTAACCACAGATTTTTTAAATATTATTTTATTGGTGCATTTTAGGTATACAACATAATGATATTCATCATTGGAAGTTTGCACCTTTACATAATCCCTCTTGGTTCTTATTTTTCCCCCTTCCCCTGCCCTCCCTTCAACCCTTCCATCCCTCCCTATTTACAGAGACTTTGTTTCCATTTTTTCATTTTCTCATATTAACTCCATTCCCTTCTTTCCTTTCCCCTGCCCCTGCCATTTCCCCTTCCTCTTTGCCCCTTTTCTTCCTACTTCACATTATCTCTTATACCTTTTAGTCCTTATTTACACTTTCAGTTTCTCACACTAGAGAAACTATTCAGTATTTACACGTGTGTCCTGTTTATTTCACTTAAGAGTATCGCCTCAGTCTTAAAATGGATCTTAAGATGTGAAGGTTCTCCTGTAAGATAGGTCTTTAATATAATCTGACAAATATTTCCCTCTTTCAATGTTCCTAAAAAAAATATGTACAGGTTCCCTTGAAGAACAACTAGAGGAATTGGTACATTCATATTTGCTGTCATGTTATCTGGTCCTAACACCTAAGTTTTTCTTTAACTAATACTTTTGAATCTACAAATGCTCTGATTCAAAATCTTGATGAGAGATTATGACATTTACCTGATAATTTGACTGCTTTTAGACCCTTAATTATGCATCCTTAATTTATTTTTCTTTTTTTCTTAATGCATATTATACAGAATAATGGGTTTCATTTGGTATATTTGTCAACACATATAACAAATTCATAATTTCAGCCCCCTACTCCCTTCCTTTAGCCTTCCATTTTCTCCTCCTTCCTACCCACATATTCTTTTGCTCTTCTCTAATAGTATCCCTTCTATTTTCATGTCATCTCTTTCTTTTTAGATTCCACATTTGAGAAAAATTATGTAATAGTTATCATTTTGATTCAGTCTTATTTGTCCTAACATAAGCATCTCTGGTTCAGTTCATTTTCCATATTTTTAAAAATGACATGATTTCATTCTTTTTCATGGTTGAATAATATTCCATTTTGTACATGGACTATATTTTCTTTATTCATATATCAGTTGACAGGAACTTAAGCTTTTTCCATAGCTCAGCTATTACAAGTGAGCCCAAAATAAGCATGGGTAGGCAGATATCCAAAAAATATGCTCGCTTAAATTTAGGGGGAAATATACCAAGAAGTTGTAACTGGATCAAATGGCCAATGTCCTTTTAGTTTTATGAGTAATCTCCAAATGATTGGCATAGTGATTGTACTAATGGACTTTCCACCAACAGTGGAAAAGTGGTGTTTTCTCTCTCACCCTTGCCGACATTTGTTGATTTTGTATCCTTGATGACAATTATTCTGTTTGGGCTAAAATAGACTCTGTGTATAGTTTTGATTTGAATTTATCTGATGGCTAAAGAGTACATAAATCATTTGTATTTCACTTAGAGTCAATTTGCAAATTTTACTTTTTTGTGAAAATCCCTTTATCAACTACAGTCTGTCATATAATTATTTTAGTAATTTCCCTTATGTATATCTTATGTAATATGTGATATTGCTATGATTTTAATACAATAAATTCCTGAGAACAGTATATAATATTTACTCTTATTCTCCCTGATTCATGTTATCCTCTTCCTTTTCTGAAGTTCCAAGTATCTTTTTATTATGTTTTAGAATTTTATTTATCTATTCTTTAAAGATGGTAACTATTTTAGTTTTCCTTCATTTATAAACTATTTATTTTGTCTTCATTCCAGAAGGATAGTTTTGGAAGATACAGAATTCAAAGCTGATTCTTTTCTTTCAGCAATGGAAGCATGGAGTTATTTCCTTTAAGATTGTTTTATTCTTTCAGATGAAAAACCCATTGTTTTTTATGTTTTTCCCATATAACTCATATCCCATTCTTCTCTTATCCCTATCAAGATTATTTATTTGTCATTAGATTTCAGGGTTAATTATGATGTATCTTTGCTTGAGTTTTTAAATATCTTTCCTTAAATCCATAGATTTATGTCTCCTACCAAATCTAGAGAGTATTAACCACTGTTTCTTTGAATTGTTCCCAGTCTTATAATTTTTCTTGTAGACTGTACATATTTTTCAATCTGTTTTCACTGTTTGGGAAGATTGGGTAAAACACTAATCTGCCCATATGTTTTCTGAGGTTAGAGTCATTTTCTGCTTTCATCACTTTAGTGCTGTGCTTTTCAGTTTTAAAATTTCATTTGATTATCTTTACATAACTTTTATAACTTTGCCAAGATTTTCTCCCTCTTTTTCCGTTTCATTTGATTCAAGACAATTAATAATTTTTGCTAAAACAATTATTTTATGAGTATTTTAAAACTCTAATTATTGCTAGGGGGTGGAGGTCTGTGGTACACAACTTCCCTATCACATGACTATTCCTTGGTTTGATCCAAGTGCATGCAGGCACACACACACACAAAAAAAAATTCAAGAAAAATTTAGTCATATAATTCTATTACCCTATTCATCTGTGTAGTAGGGAAGAGTGAAGTCTATTTTCTCCCCCTCATTCATTCCTGTTACATTTATATGGGTAGGAATGGTATGTTTCTTCTATTGTTTGTCTGAAGCATAGCAGGTATTACAAATAGGTTTTGTCAAGACACAATTTTCCTTGTCTTTTGTCTACAGACACAGATTTTTTTCTTGAACCACTTCCTTATAATTAGCTCTTGAAACTTTTGGCTTTGGAGGCTTCTTCAAAGCTCTGTCTGGGATCTACGGTAGTCAATATAGAAACCAACAACATAATTTCAAGTCATTCCACAAATCACAAGGTCTCAGAATAGTCTGCCAGCTTCTTTCCAGCAGAGTTTTCTTATGCTTATTTATCAACTTGTTTCAGAATACTTTAGTAGTTAGAAAAAGGTTGAAGGGGGAGTGGGGCTACAGCAACTTGTCTAACTCTTACACATCTTTATAAATGTCTGAGGACTAACTGTTCACCCCATTCTCTGACCTTGTCTCTTGACCTTTCTTAAGATAATTGTTTTAACCTGGATTCTATTATGTTGGAGGTCTGCCAGTCATGCTGATTATTTGGAGGCACTCCAATAGAGACTGCTTACCCTCTTATTCATGATAGTGGATTTGTCAAGACTTCATGACCCTAGCTACTCATTCATTCTAGCCATTTCTCGGGACTGTTTATGCCACAATCAGTTCTGAGAAGTAAGTCATATTTCACCCCAAAAGAGTTACTTTGCTTTGATTGTCAATAATTTTAATATTACTTTGACTACCACTTTTGTTGTATGTATGAATTTGCCTCTGATCTAAGAGAATCTTATCAGATGGTAGCATTCTTGAAACTGTGGCATACCAATCTATTACCCTGTAATAATAGTAAATATCAATATAATCACAGTGGTCATTGAGCTCAGTTTCTTAAGAAGTTTCCTATGTTAGATTCCTGTCTACAATTGAGAGCTACTATACATTCTCATCAATGCATTCTCTTTTGTTTTGGTAAATCACACATCCTTTGTAATGGAAAATAATCATTTATAGTGTTTTTCAGCTTTACGTAAAAATGAAGTATAAAGTATTTATATTAACACACTAATTTCTCTAAATAGTCTAAATACTTTTTTCACTGACTGCAGCAATACATTCAGTAGATTGAGCCTATTTCATATTAAATACCACTTTTGTCATTATATTAAAGAGTCATCCTTGAATTAAGTTTTCACAGTATCATGGAATACATTCCACAATTTTAAATCATATACCTCTGGAAGAGTGCTTCTAACTTAATAAGTTATCTATTTTGCTACCTGGCTTATCTGATCAAACTAAAAAATAGCCTCCTGGCTTCAACTGGTACAATGCCAGCAGGACCTTATAGTTCCCTTGAATATTTAGTCCTTTTCCATTATTACACTCAGCACATCAGTGGTTGGGTTATATTGTTACTTAATCTTAATTGAAGGCATGCTTCAAAGGGCAGCCATAACAGCAAAATCAAATAATGTGAAAATATACTATTTGTGCATTAGCTAGAGCAAAAAAAGAAATGCTAGCTCTTAAAATGAGGGTAGGACCACTTTTGATGACTGAGTGACTTCATTGAAATCTCCTTATTCACCTCTGATTTATCAAGCTGGATGTTTGTCATTTATTATGTGTTGATGTTCTATACATTTATAACCAAGTCCTGAACTTGGCAGAGCAACCTGCCATGCCACGTAGATATTCGTTAAGTTTACCCCTGAGTCTTATCACTGTGGTTTTCCTCATATGTGATAAAAAGTGTAAGCAGTGAAAACTACCCAGAAAGTATATTGGTGTAAAAAGGCATTTAAATAGTAATTCATTTGGGTAAAATGTCTTGTAATTCTCTAGAAGATCATACACCATGACCAAGTGGAATTCCACCCAGTGATGCAGGGATGCTTCAACATATGCAAACCAATAAATGTAATACACTATATCAATAGAGTCAAGGACGAAAACCATATCATCTTCTCAATAGACACAGAAAAACTATTTGACAAAATCCAACACACATTCATGATAAAAACCCCACAAATAACTGGAATAGGTGGTCTCTACTTCAATCTGATAAAAGCCATCTATGAAAAACCAACAGCCAATATCATACTAAAGGGTAAAAAATTGAAATCCTCTACACTAAAACCAAGAACAAGACAAGGATAACCACTGTCACCACTCGTGTTCAATATGGTTTTGGAAATATTAGCCACAGCAATTAGAAAAGAGAAAGAAATAAAAGGAATAAAGATATGAAATGAAGAATTCAAATTATCATTATTTGTAGATGACATGATACTCTACATAGTAGACCTGTAGAACTCTACCAAAAGTCTTCTAGAATTAATAACCAAATTCAGTAAAGTTGTTGGATGCAAGGTCAACACACAGAAATCAATAGCTTTCCTCTACATGAACAACAGACTCACTGAGACAGAAATGGAGCAAACAATTCATTTCACAATAGCATCCAAAAAACTGAAATACCTAGGAATCAACCTAACAAAAGAAATCCAAAACCTCTTCTATGAATACTATAGCACTCTGAAAAGAGAGATTGAAGATGATATCAGAAAATGGAAAGACATCCCTTGCTACTGGGTAGGAAGAATCAGCATAGTGAAAATTTCCATACTTCCAAAACTGCTATATAGATTCAATGCTATCCCAATTGAAATTCCAGTAGCATACTTCACAGAGCTTAAGAAAACAATCCAAAAATTCTTTTGGAACAAGAAGAGACTTAGAATAGAAAAAGGAATTCTAGGCAAAAGAGAAATGGCAGGGGCTATCACAACCCCCAACTTGAAACTATACTACAAAGCTACTGTGATAGAAACAGCATGGTACTGGCAAAGAAACAGACCTCAGGACCAGTGGAACAGATCACAAGATGCAAAAATAGCTCTAGACACACTCAGCCACCTCATTTGTGACAAAGTAGCCATAAACCCTCACTGGAAGAAAGATAGCCTTTTTAATAAATGGTGCTGGAAAAATTGGGCTTCAACTTGCAATGACCAAAACTATACCTATATCTCTCACCATGAAGTAAACTAAAATTGAAATGGATTGAAGATCTAAATATTAAAAAAGGAAATGCTGAACAGGCTGGAAAAGGGGTTAGGTAGAACTCTTGAAGATATTGGAATAGGAAAAGATTTTATGAACAAAACCACAGTTGCCCATGAACTAGCACAAACAATGAACAAATGGGATCTCTTCTTAGTAAAAAGCTTCTGCATACCAAGAGAAACCACCAACAGTGGGAAGAGACAACCCACAATCTGGGAAAAAATTTTCAACTGGTGTTTCTCAGACAAAGGTCTACTATCTAGAATATATAACGAATTTTAAAAAATCAGACCTCCCAAATTTAAAGACTCAATCCAAAAATGAGTATCTGAAATGAACAGACATTTCTCAGACAAAGAAGTAGAAATGGCAAACAAACATATAAAAAATAATGTTCAACAGCACTGGTCATTCAAGAGATGAAAATGAAAGCAATGCTGAGATTCCACCTCACTCCAGAAAGAATGGCTGGTATCATGAAATCGACCAATAACAAAGGCTGGCAGGGCTGTGAGGAAAGAGGAACCCTGCTCCACTGCTAGTGGGAATGTAGACTGGTGCAGCCACTGTGGAAATCAGTATGGAGTTAACTCAAAGAACTAGAACTGGAAGTCCCACTTGACCCAGCTATTCTCTTGCTGGATATCTTCCCCAAAGAATTCAAAGAATCACACCACAGTGATATTTGTTCACCCATGTTCATAGCAGCACAATTCATGATAGCTAGACCTTGGAATCTACCCAATGGCCCATCAAATGGAGAATGCTTAAGGAAAATGTAATGCTTTTTAAAATTTATAAAATGCAGTATTACTCATTCATAACAAAAAACTAGGGACATTTACAGCTAAATGGATGCACATTGAGGCTATAGTCTAAAGTGAAATAAATAGGACATCCATGTGTAAATACCAAATAGTTTCTCTAATGTGAGAAACTGAAAGTGTAAATAAGGACTAAAACATATAATAGATAATGTGAAATAGGAATAAAATGGGCAAAAGGCAAGGGAAAGTGCGAGGGGTAGAGGAAAGGAAAGAAGGAAGTGGCATCAATACAAGAAAATGGAAAAGCAGTAATTAAGTCTTTGTAAAAAGGGAGTGTTGGAGGGGTTGAGGGTAGGGCAAGGGAATGGGAAAAAAATAAGAACCAAGAGAGATTATGTAAAGGGGCAATTTTCCAGTGATGAATGTCATTATACTGTATACCTAAAAAGTACCAATAATATTAAGTAAAATGAAAATGAAGTATAAAAAGTAATAGATACATCATGAAAATTTGAACACTCTGGTAATTTTAATAATTCTGTCAGTTATCTAGATTTCAAGGAGATATATATATATATATATATGTACAAATTATATATAAAATATATATTATATATTCTTTGAAATCATATATACCTCTATTCAAAAACCAGAGCTCTTTTTTCCCCCACATTAAGTTTATTGGTACATTTTCAGTATAAAATACAGTTACATTCATCATTGGGATCATGTACCATTACATGAGTCTCTTGGTTCTTATTTTCCTTCCCTTCCCTTGCCCTCCCTTCACCCTCTCCAACCTTCCATATTTACAAAGACCTTGTTTCCATTTTTTTTCCTCTTCTCATACTTTTTCCTTTCCTTTTTTTCCATTCCCCTACCCCTCCCAATTCCCCTGCTCTTTTAGACCTTTTCTTCCTGTTACACAATATCAGTTATACATTTTTTAAATTACAATATTAAGATCTAGGAGACATTAC
>NW_004624779.1:6572124-6600162 GCF_000247695.1 Heterocephalus glaber | reverse complement strand
TCTGTATTTATCTGGGAGATTATTTCTGCTTTGAATTTTTCTAGACTCTCATGTATCTGCTTTGTTACTTTCTGTGCTATCAGTTCAGGGTCTCCAAGTAGTTGCTTGCCAGACTTTTCCACCTCATTTCCCCCAGAATTTCTTTTTTGTGGTGTGGAAGCCTGTGTTTGTGCCTTGCTTAAATGTCTTCTCATTTTTTGTTTTTGGTACTTCCTTGGTTTAATTCCTGGGTTGATATTTCAAAATTGCTTAATGTATGTATCTTTATTGCTTGTGTTTAGAACCTTTGTAGAATGATTGCTTTTCAGAGGTGTCTTCTAGATATAGCTTGTGCTTGGCCATTTTTATTTTCCTTGTACCAGGTAGGAAAATGACTCTGAGGCTATTTTATTTTCCTTATACCAGGAAGGAAAACTAATTAGAGTAATCACAACATTTTAGCCCAAAAGACATAGTCAGCAATACCATAGCATCAAGCACAGCTTAGAAAATGACAATTTGTAGTAGTTATTAATCTATCAATTTTAACTATGTGAGTTAAATTAAAACTGAGGACAAACCTAACATAAATTTATAGTGAATAAGCTCTTCAATATAGCATCTTTCCCTTTCGGGTGGGGAGTTAAAAGGAGTTGGGGAGGGAGGGACAGGTAGAAAGAACAGGTAAAATTAGCGGTGAGGCCCTAAGACACAGAAAGATCACACAAACTCTAAGAAGTTGTTAAAGGCAAGAGAAAATCTCAGAATGAAAGAACAAAGATGTGAATAGAATCACCTAACAGCAACAGGGAGGCTAGATACCAAGTTTACTTTCCTTTAAACCTAATGATAATCAAGAGAAGGCAAAAGAGAAGAAAACAACAATAAGGGAGAAATCCAAATTCAGTGCAGAAAGGAACAAATGGGGAGATGAGGAGTAATGTGGGACCACAAGAGAATGAGTGAGAAGGAAAAAAAAGTAAAAGAAAGAAAAGAAAGAAAAGTAAAACTTTGAAGATTAGAGAGAAAATAAAAATTAAGAATTGAAAACAGGAGAAGAAAAAATTTTTTTTATTTGCAAATAGTAAAAAATAAAAATTATGGGCCTCCTTCAGGGTATGTCTCTGCTGTCACAGTAAGCAATGTAGGAATCCATGTGCATATAAGAGTCAATGAGTCTCAGCAAGCCAGCAGCAGACCAAGTACAGTGGTCTGCTGTGCCTTTATTGTAGAGATTCTCTTTACTTTTCCAATGAGCTTCAGTTTTCATCAAGGAGCCTGAGAAGCCCTCTTTCTGTTACTAACTTCTGCTCTATCTTGTGGCGCTCAGGACAAGGGTCATTATAATCTCCTGTGCATCTGTAGTGTGGGACCTGGTGGCAGAGAAGCCAGAAGGCCAGAGGCACAAGGCGGGGGAGGGATTGGGACTGCGGATCCAGATTAGAGAGAGTCAGATGGGGGTTGGGCTGCAAGACTCCCCCCCCCACCTCACCGTGGCATGGGCAGGGCCTAGGACGGCCATGTAGCTTCTAGGTCAAGAATGACTTATTTTGAAGAAAGTGTTAGGAGAGAAAATGTTGAAACAGTCTATGGATGACAAGCTTTGTATTAAGCCTGCTTTGTGAAGTGGTAAGGCCTTCTACTAGAACTTTGAGTATAATTATGAGTTCTTATTTAGATACACATAGGTAAAAAATCCTTACAGAGCTATTACAAAAGAAAAGAAATAGATTAATAATAAGATCTAAAAGGTTTTCTGTGTACAGACACTTCACATTATCACAATGGCCCTTCTTGGATGGGGTGAGTGGTTATTGATAAAAAAAGATATTTTCTTATATAATACTAGATATATTAATGATGATAGTACTACATTAGTAGAAAAAGTGAGGATATTTTTCAGAAATATAAATGAAACACAATGAAAATACAAAGAGGAAAAAATAGCAACCAAGTTGCTCAATCATCCAATTAAAATGACATTCTGAGAGAAAAAATAAACTGGAGGAGAAATCAAAGATTTAATAAAAGAAAGTTTTCTGGAACTAAAGCACATGAGTTGATATATTTTTAAAAATTGAATTGATTCTTCTAGACATAATGATAAATTAAATAATACTAATAGAATAATATATTTGTAAAATTTCAGAAAATAAAAAGTTTCAAGAACTTTATAAAGGAGTAGAAAAACTGCAAGTTGCATAACAAAATCAGAATGACATCATCCTTTATCTTAGCAATGAAGACTACTAAAAACTGTGTCAATTGTGCAATACAATTTTCAAGGGAAATTTTTTTCAGCCTAAATTGAGTACGCTATCTTTTCCTTGCCAGAACACAATACTCAACATTCACAATTTAAAACAGGAGAGATTTAATTTGTCTCACAGTTTCAGAGAATTCACTCTATGTTTGCTAGGTCAAGGCAGGAAAATCATGGTAGAAGGGTGTGGCAGGGCAAAGCCCCTTAGTTCATGGTGCCCAGAAAGCAGGCCAGGGGCATGGTATCAAAGAGGAAGAAGCCAGCGACCAGACATAGACCTGAAAGCACATCCCATAACCCACCTAGATCTTTAGTAATCACTCATATCTTTAGCTATCCTCTCAGTGGGTCCCAGGCAACAAAATTGATCACTAAACTTAACAGTCACTTTCCCGTATCACAAATACCACCACAAAACAGAAGACTATTCAGTTACATCACATGCCTTTACTTAGGCTTTTAGAGGTTGTTTTGCAAATGCAAGAATTAAGAATACAACTGTGAGAACAGGAACCAGTGAGTTCAACAGAAATAAGTGATTTTGAGAAACTATAGGAGACAGCTATTTCAGAGGGAGACAGAACCCACTCATTTTAGCAAAGGACTATGGCTGCCAAGCAAAACAGTCTCCAGGAGAACAAAAACATGCATGATCAATTTTATAAGAACATGGAACATATTATTAATAAATCTGGTTGGTTAAAAATGCATGATCATTACTGTGGGTGTCATTGCTCTGTGACTTATACCTTAACTGTCTCTGATTTGCATTGCAAAGGACAGATTTCTGCAGATTAAACTGCCATACTTCTTTGTGAATTGGATTCCAGTTGCTTTCATTGGAAAATAAAGCCAGGAGATTAAAGACATAAAGAAGGAAAAAGTCAGCATGTATATACCTTCATAACTGCTACTATTGGCTATTACTATTTCAACTTCAATTCTGTTTCTTCTGTGTTCTAATTCTTACCAGTTAGATACACCTTTGTGCTTTTGTGTGTCTAGGTATCTGCTGGTCAAGACTTGTACTTTTTGTGTCCATCAAAATGTTCCTGATTTCTTGGTTTTAATGAACCACTTCTTGAGCACTACATATATCACTGCCTTTCATGTTTTCACAATCTCTGTCTCTCCCTTGTCCTCACTCTCCACCTCCCATCTCTCTCTCTTTTCTTTACCTCTTGTCTGCTGTCTAACATTTCCATTATTTCAACACCTTTGTAGCTAGTGTTGTTTCTTTTTTAAAGCTACACAATGTATGCAAATAAAAGAGTACATTAAGGAAGTGAAATATTGCTTACAACTTAAAAAATATTTTTATAACTAAATACTGATACTGACTATTGGCTATACCAAAACATAAGGAAAAAAGAAGAGGTGAGTGAATTAGCATGTGTATCAGGCATCTAATCCTCAGGTACTATGAAAAATACCCAGTATAATGTGTGTAATTAAAAACAATGAATAAAAAATTTTATTAAATAATTAATATAATGTGGTGAAATTATACAAGTAAATATTTAAGAGTCAAAAATAGTAGCACATAAAATGCAGTTGCTGAATTTGAAGACATTTCCTTCTATAGAAGTCTTTCCATATTTTTTATTTTCAATTTTTTTGGCATTACCTTAACACAATAATTATTTCTTTTTCATTGAAGTACATTGATAGAAATTTGTACTATAAATAGAGTCATATTTTCTTTTACCTAGTTCATGATTGCAGCAATTAAATAGCTTATTATTACTAAAATATAATGGTAATTTACAACACCACAGTACACTTCAAAGGATGACTATATCACATCTGGATACCTGTCATCAAATATATTTTCTACTCACTAGACATGTATAATAGATGAAATTGGACATTACTGTATGAAACCAATTTTAAAAATGTCCTTTTGTAATTTCATTGCTTCTGTAGAAGGGTTTAAATTTGTAACAGTTATTTTCTATTTGTTAATTTTTTCAGGTATCAAATGGCATTTAGATACCCAAGTAAATCTGATCCTATATTGAGAATATTATGGTTCATTAAACATCATGATGTTAATTACATTTAGTCAGTGACTAATTCTTGATTAAGTATAAATATTCAGTACTTGCATTGCTGCACTAAAATCTGTATTTATAACATTACCTACCATTAATATGACTTTATTTAATTTGATGTTAGAGTTACTCATAATACATTTTAAAATGCACAAATACAATGTTATTTACACATTGATCTAGCAATTTAAAAAATTGTTTTATTTTCATTTTCTCAGGAATTTTAATTTCTCAACATATATTTATAAGACCATAAATGGGTTTTTTTTGGTTTTTTTTTTTACTTTTATTTTTAGTTTTTTGGTACCAGGGATGGAACTCAGGACCTTGTGCTTGTGAGGCAGATGCTGTACTGCTGAGCTAAATCCCCAGACCCATAGATGTTTTAAATCAGTATTTGGAGTTTATATTGAGGAGGTTATTTGTTGTTATTCTGAAAAGTTGTATCATGTTTGTCAAATGGTCAGTCAATACCTTGGACATCACTTTAAGCAGTTGTAATCCATGTGCATCAAAAACAGCTATATTTGACATGGACATTATACGCTCTTCAACTATGATATAAAAATGTAATGTAGAAATAGGAATTTCTTCTATATTTCTTTTTGGAAAAATATAAAATAATTTATATCAGTATATATTCCTCCTGTAAATTAATCAATCACTGAGGAAAGATACAACACTGATTTACTTTGGACTTTCTTCTCTTTGAGAAATATTTTTGTTTTACTATTGAGTCCAGCTTTTCAGAAGTCCCCCACCTTACATATAATACTTCATTACAACCTATTGACTTTTTTTATTTTGAACCTTTTATGAATTGATATGGTCATCATGGTACATTTTTTAAGACAAATAATAGGGGTGTGTTATACACACATTTCTTTTTTAGGACTTTTTATTGATGAATTATTAATTTTAATTTTATAAATTATTATATTAAACAATGTGCACGTAACAGAAAAATAAAATGTCAATTATACTAAAAGTTTAATATATGAGTGTTTAGAATAAACATCATCATTTGTCAACATCAGATGTTTACCTGCTTACAAGATCTAAAACTTAATAGCAGAAACATATTCCTATGTGAACTACAATGAAAATACTAACAAAACTCTACCACAGAAATAAACTTTGCTTCAATTATCACATCTAAGTCAGTCTTTGCACATGACAATAGCATGTTTCATACACAAGCCTTGAACATACTGACAGCATGTGTGCTTAGCTTTTCTTCCTTGTTTTCAGGCAATGTTTATCACCTCTTTTGTCTTCCTCTTTTGTCAGAAGCTTTGTATTATACAATTATAATATACAAGGATAATAAAATATCAATAAAATAAAATATCAAATATCTAATGAGTGTTTAGAATAGCATCAACATTTTCAACATCAACTGTTTACCTGTTTACAAGATCTAAAAAATAACAGAAATAAATTCATATGTAAACTACAATGATTATACAAGTAAAACTCTACCACAGAGATAATCTTTACTTCAATTATCACATCTAAGGCAGTTTTCATACATGAGAACAGCATGTTCCATACAAGTATCACTTGCACTGATAGCACATGTACTTTTTCTTTTCTTCTTTGGTTCAGACATCTTGCTGGTAATCCTATTTTCATAGGAGATTTTTGTGATATTTCACCCTTCTGTTCAGTGGTCTGCTCTAGAATTCTTTTGCAGAATTCTTTGAGGGAGATACATATTGTTCTTTCTCTGCTTTAATTGATCATTTATCAATTCCAGTCTCAATCCTCTAAGAAAATTTCTCCATGATATTTTGTGCTTGTTAATTTATTTGAAAGCTATAAAACTATTTATGCCTGACATGTATAGGATCCCATAATACACAATCTTTGGCCAATGCTTTGTGTTTCCAGTCACATACTAGTGGCTGCATAACTTATCAACAACATGTACTCTGCCTTTCACTTTGTTGTAAAATGTGAACATTCCTGGCTTCATTTGTATTGAGGAGTCATTTTCATTCTTTTGTTGTTGGTTTTGGTTTTTTGAGACAGGTTCAGCCTATGTAGTCTAGTATAGCCTTGACTACACTATGGACCACTGGCTGATCTTGATCTCAAAGGATAGTGCCTCAGCCCCACAAGTGCTGATATTACAGGCATGCACCACCAAGCCTGGCCTCACTATAAATCTTATCACCATGATGTAATATTAATACCATTAATACTATTTTGCTTTTTTTTCACTATATAGGAGTCTTATATTATGTCTTTCTGAAATCCAAAGATTATTATTATACATTTCTCTATTGTGAAGTTAGGAGATGTTTTCAGGAATCTCTACTTTGCTCTTGAAAATAGTTCCTGTGCTCCTTAACATTTTTTTTTAAAAGCAAATATAACATCAATGGGTAATTCATAAACCAATTGTTCAATGTGACATATGGTTTATTATTGCATAACTGAAGACCTGGTGGCTGAGTTCCAGGATAAATTTCTAAATTTGAGGAGTAAAACGTCTTCACATCTATCAATGATGTTTTTTTTAACATATATAGAATGTTTATTTGCATATATTGTTGAAACCTTCAACAACCATGAAATGCTGCAAGTTGTTTGCCAATTGTCATTGTATTCAGAGAGTGTATATAATCGCCTGACCGTTCAAAACAAAGCTTTCAAAAAATGAGTAAATAGCCAATTTGTCACATTTTTTTCTTTCTTGTTAGTCTTTTTGTCTTTAAAATGTAGGCAATTTTGAAGGAAACCAAATCTCTTAAGGGACATTATGGTTCTAAAAATCTCACCACATTTGTAACTTCATAAATCCTTCAAATTCTGAGGGTTTGAATGATAAAATCCTGCTATGCAGGCTTTTAGTTCAAATTAGTGAGGGGTCATTATAAATACAATTTTGAGTATTACTATTGATGTATATAAAATGTTTTACTTTTATTTTATTATTAGTGCATTTCAAAACATGTTGAAGCATGTTGCCTGTTACAAAGAATTTCCAACACTGAATTGCAGTGTTGGCATTCCCTCTAATAGGTTTCACCCCTGGCAAGAACCTAATAACATTTTCTGACCTAGTTCTAACATTGGATTTTTCATTTATACATGACCATTTTGTAGCATTTTGATTAGTCAAATATGTATTTACATCATTGCTTTCTTCATCTGAATTAAAGATTCATTCCATACTTCTCTGTCATATCTTGCTAACTTCTTTGACTTAAATGATCCAAAAGATCATTAGTAGCTGTCATCTGATAATTTTCTAATCTCCTCTCAAAGTTGTAAAAGTGGGTTTTCATGTGACATTTTACTGAATCAGTCTGATTCAAGAAAAATAAAAAGAAAACATTTAATAAAAACCACCATGTTTCCACCAATAAATTCAAAGGTACACTTGAATAAAAAATTATTTTACTTAAATGTACCACTTAAAGTGCAGTCCTTTTTGAGTTATTCAAATACAAAAAATTCAAATTTAAGAAGATATGTAAATTAATGAAAGTGAAATAAAATTTGCATGCTGTTTTAGTGATTTTTTCTTATTGTTGAGACAAAATGCCCGGCACCCAAAATTAAGGAGGATAGGTTTATTTAGCTCATAGTATGTGGAAATTTCAGTTCATGGCATGGAAAAGGGGCATCACAGAGGAAAAACAGTTCATGGTGGGAAGAAGGTTGCACAGTAGCAAAGTATCAAGCAACAAGCTACTGGGTGGCACTCACACCCACTGTGCTACTGCCTTAATCCTAGCATCACAGCATGAATCAATACCAGCATCACATCCTTGACCCCAGCATCACAAACCCTAGATCCAGCCACCTCCAAGGAGCCCCACCTATGACTGAATGAGGCTTTTAGAAGACATCTAGATACAAGACATAAAACATGTCATTGTCACGATACAAATTATCTTTGCTGTAATTTGTTATTTCAATGCCATTTCCCTGAATTTTCTAAGTTGTTCAAAATAATTATCTATTGCCATATCATTTCATTAGGGGCACATATTACAATACAAATACTTTCTGAAAGCATATGCTGAGTAAAACTTTGACTAAGGATTTAAGGAAAATATGAAAGTTTTTGTATTTCACAACACATGTCATCTAAAAGGGTCATAAATCCTACACAGAAATATATTAAAAACTTCAATTGCCAAATATATATTTTATATTTTGGTTTGCACCTAATGATTTTGATATCTCCAGTGACAGGGAACTTCATACCTTCCAGGATAGCTAATTATATCTGCTTGGATTTTCATAGAATAGGTCCAAGTATAGGGAATGTATATTTCTTGCCTATTTTTTCTTTTCTTGAATAGTTTTAAACCAAAAGGAGTGTGAAATCAAATCACAGAAATTCTTTAGATGCTGTTGAAATTCAGTCAATGATATGTTAGGATCTCCAAATTCCACTGATATTATTAAAAGATTCTGTTTCTTGAGAAATTCCTTTTAGTAGATAAAAATGAATACATATGTTTTATTATATATAATATTTATATTCATTAATATATTATATATAATTATACATAATTATATTTAAAATATTAATTTGTCTTTAAAAATTTGTTTATATAATTTGTTTTAAGAAACATCAATTTGTTTTAAGAAACATCAATTTGTTTAAGGAAAAATTACTTTTCATCTAACTTATGAAAGAGAATAATATTTTTAAAACTTATTTTCTTTCATTTTTGAGTGTAACATTGCAATATAGATAAGTAAAAATAACTTTTGATAATACATGTATAATTACCTACTTTAGTGACATTTTTCTAAGTGAAAGTTTCTATAAATAAGATTAACCCTAATCCCTATATCAAATAGTTAAATATAATTGGCCATATTAAGCAGGTTGCAATGAAAACCAGGCTATAAATGTGCAAATTTGAAAAGTTCAATTAATTTAAGTTTGATTTTACAAATATTAATTAGGAAATTGTATTTACTCTTGGTTAAACTAAGAGCGACAACTTTTACATTTGATGTTACAATTTAATTCCATATTGAATTTCATTTGACTTTCACCAAAAGAAAAGATATCTATTTTTTTACTCTCTATTCTTCATTTACCTCAAATTTAAGAAACATAGAGTTTTAGCAAAGTTTTTTGTTGAAAGTAGGAGCTCAGTAACTCTTTGCTTTATGAATAAATTAACACACCCCTTTAGGACACTTGGCCATTTTCATCTAGAAGCAAATAAAATCCACTGAAAAAAGTAGTCATAAATGTCCACATCCCTGAAAAATGTATGATCTATATATTCATCCTTTCAATTAATTGATTTAGTGTTGCCTGTGCTGATTCAAGAATAAAATTCTTTCCTAATACATATATCCTTTTCTTCATTTCAGCTATATTTCTTGAAAGTTTATATTTCCTTTCAGTAACCTCTATCCATGAGAAGTGTGTAATTTATTGAGGAAATTATGAGAAACAATCCCCTTCCCAAATGGTGGATAACATTACATTTATAAAGCAAAATACTTGAAGCAAACACAGTTTTTTACCTTGGTCCTGATCGTGAAATCAAAGAATGAAAACATATGTTACATTTAAAATAAGAGCTTACAAATATAAGACCTCTCAAAATAAGTGTTATTTGGTTGTTTTCTAAATATTAGTTATTTTTTTAGAGTTAAACAACAACAAGAACAAAAAAGGAATTACAAAAATATTTGAAAAATATTTTGAGAAAGAATGAGTTATAACAACTTGTTATTAAATGATGTATTTAAATAAAAGTTCAATGTGTTTTTCAATTTAGTTGCACTCTGTAAGTTTACATTAGTAAGTCATTGAAAGTATTAAATGAATATGGGAAGGTGAGTAACAATGATACTGGAATCCAAGGGACAGAATTCAGAGACACTTGCAGACATCCTTACATAAAAGGGTAATATCTATGCTTACATACCTAATCAAGGAGAAGGTATTCATGTTTTAAGCAGTCTCTTTAAATGGGCTACATAAATCATTGCAAACATTTTATTCAGATTGATAAAGTATTAACTACAGAAGAATGCTAGTGCAAATATAGAGGTCTCAATTTACTGAAGAACCTGCTTGATATGTTGATTACCTGGTTACTTTATTATAAATCCTTCATCCTAGATTCACTGCCTAGCCATTTTGAACCATGATCAAATACTTTGCTTTTTCACACCTTGGAAATTTGCATAATTAGATTATTGTTTTATGACCATTCTTTCTTTCACTTTTGGTTTACTTGGTTGTTCAGTTAAAGGCTTATTTATAAGTCTTATCTTCATCAAATTCTTGCTTGAAACTACTGTTTCCTAGAGTAATAATATAATTCTATCTCAATAACTAATTTAAGCATATTAAATGTTACATATATTGCACAGAAAATTCTCATTGTGATTGTTGTATTTTTTAAAGTGATGGAAACACAGAATTAGTTAGTTAACACAATGCTCCAAGTGTGCATCCCTTCTAGATTTCAACAAAGTTTGAGGTTTGAAAACTCACTAAATACATCAAATTTTCATTTTTTTTCTTTTGATTTGTATTTGGTCAATTTTTCGTTATTCACTATGCTGTTGTTGCTCAGGCAGTTGCATTACTAAACAATTTTTAGTGATTTTCTTTGTCCCCACAAAACCTCTAGTAATAGAGTTCTTTCCACATAAAAACCCTGAGTCAGTTCAAATAAAGGCAGTCCCTGAGAATGGAAGCTTTAGGGAGCCTCCAGACAAATTAAATAGTGACAGGTTTGTGGGAAGGAAGCTAAAACTCATTCCTCTCATTCCAATAGTTTCAAAGTACTTGACTTCAAAACTACTATAATTATGATGCTATTAATTTTCAAGACTCTTTTGTATTTGAGATGAGAATCAGAGAAGTGCAATTGTCAAATCTCACTATTATTGTAAAGCCCTTTTTTCCTTGCATAAATCTTCCTCACATTGTTGTAAGCCTTTGGTTATTTCCAGAAATGGGCAAAAGTTGATTCTGATAATTGTTGCCAATACTCCAATACTCTTTGATAATTGTATAAATTTTTATAATTCCCTACCTTGGCATTCTTAATTTTTTTCCTGCTTTCAAAAAATTCAATGGGCAAATGTGAATGATTATATTTAATTTGTTTTTTAAAAGGGAAAGAGAAATATGGTAAATTGGTTCAATGAGCATTTGAAAATATTGTACCAGAAAATTCATTTAAATTTTTTTGAATAAGATTTGTAGGTTAGATATAGATCTTGATAATCCCTTTAAAAGCAATAAAATCAACAGGACAATTGACTTTGAGTTATCTATATTTTGCAAGAGAGAAGTTTATAGGTTAAGTCATAACTTAGCTGTGTCTATAAAACAAGTAAAAACAAGTAAAAAGCACCAAAATCAAACACTCACATGCTCTTCTGGGAAAGCTAAAAAAATTTCCTAAGTTAACATGCTAAACAGATGTAATAAAGCTTGTTTCCCATCAAATTTCCTATCTTTTGCCATGTATTTTCTGAAACTACTAAAAGTTAATTTTTCACTCTCACTGATACTTCTTTAATAGAATCACATTTTTATTGTGCAACCTAAATTCTAAGGAGGTATTATTAATAGAAAATTACTTGCATTTAATGTTGTTGTTTAATTAAAATTATTAATGTATTTGGATACCTAATAATAGTGAATGATGTTTTCATAATATAGAATCTACTTATAACATGATTTTCATATAAATATTTCTCTTAAGTGACAAAAATTTTTCAGTATACATCCCTAAGTGCCTTAATTAAGCACAGACCAGGAACTACAATCACTGAAAATTCTCTGAAGTTTTATTTTTCTAGAAATTTGTAATATAAAAGATTTCAAGTGTATCTTTGATGCCATGTAAAAAATTAATATTTGCAAAAATTTTATTACAATGATTTTCAAATTATGCATCAGTAAAGTATAATCATTTTAAAATGTTCTTCAAGTGGTAAGAGATTTACATTAAAACAAAATATATAATTATGATTATTTTACATAAAATGATTTCAAAATGAGAGCAATAAATGACACACTCAAGTACTGTTTCTATTTTTTCCTGAAAGGTTAATTTTGTTCTTTGCTCTCTCTCCTACTCTTACCTCGTCCTCATCTAGGTATGGTCCTGTATGCTAATTAGTTGCCCCAAGGTCTCTTACTAGACTTTTGATTATGTCTCCAGAGCTGACAGATGAATTAACAACTAGGATTTCATTGTCCTTATAAAGGACTGTAACCTACTTTTCAAAACTTAATCATTCTACTTTTAGTTCTGACAGACCAATTTTAATTGAATTGTACAATTGCAATCAACTGCAAAACATTTAGCTATCTACTGTTTAAAAGTGTGAACAAGAAGCAAATATGTGCACATTTTGTGGTCATAAAGACAGTGTGAATATTTTTCAATCTAGTAGTTTTTGTGTCATTTTCAATTCATATCATATTAAATATTACATTTTATAGTTTTGATAAATTAGCACATAGACTTTTGAAGAATAAGTTTCCTGTTCACCACTGTAAATTTCATACACTGCTTAATGGAATCAGTACAAAAAAATCTTTTTTATCTTGTTACAGTATGTTATTATTACAGCCTCTGAAGCAGGCTCAAAACCTTACTGAGGGCTGCTTAGACTCTCAGCTATCTTTTGGGGGGAATGATGAGAAATTAAAGAAAGAGACAGAGACAATTTTCAAGATAAAACGGGGGGACTGGGAGAAGATTTGACTCTACTGGACAGATGTGAACAAAGCTCCATACTTGACCCACATTTGTTAGCCAGTAAGAAGCATGGGTGGGGGGGTAGCATGTATTTCATGGAATAGCAACTATAGAGAATGGGTGCATAAGGATTAAGTTAATGAGAACCTAGGTTTTATCTACACCCAAATTCATAGCTGTCCTAGTAGATGCTGTTTTGCCTGAGGAGTGCCGTTGTTGGCATTCACCCATAGCCAAGTAGCATGCAGCCTTCCACATACTTTCCTGTTCCCAAGGGACGATAACACTGACCTGGAGACTGTGAGATCTGAGTTACATAGCCTATTCCCCAATAAAACCTTATCTGTAAGATTACATTATTTTCAATGTGACATCACAATGTACCCTCAGCATAAATTAGTAAAATCTACACCTAAATATGAATAAAAACTTTACAATATCTTAATACTTCAAGATTTTCTTACATTGTGAAGGCATTTTAAGTAATTTGATAGTGATAATCATAAACTGATTCAACATGAAATATTGTTGATCTTTTTGAAAAGAAATCTAGTGAACATAAAATAAATACCATATTGCACTGAATATTAGACACTTATCAATCTATTTAATAAAACATTGGTGTAATTTAAGATTCTTGAGAGCAAAAATTGAGCTGCAAAAATCATTTGTTTTTGAAATAGAGTTAGAGACACCACTATGTACTCATGTTTAGAGATGTGTGATTATGAGATGTTATTAAAATACAGGGTGAATGCTTACATTTTAAAACTTACAGTAAAAGACACATTACCATTAATTCCACATAAAAAATCTTCTCACCTTGAACACATCTTTAATTTTTTTAATTTTAATACAAGTAGATATTAATAAAATATATAGAAGCCATTCTATGGAAAAATAATTTTTCATAACCAAAATTATTAAATAACAATAGTAAATACACTGTATAATTAAAAGAATATATTTGTATTTGTTAATCTATCTCTCAACTCATTTCCTAATAATACTATATCTTTTTTTTACAAAAAACATTTTAAGTATCGAGAAAGTATCTCACATTCTATATAATTTTGAAGAATTTCTTATTTCACAATATTTATTATTCTTTTTGGTCTTTATTTTCATTTTCTCATACCAGAGAGACAGTGCAATATTTACACATGTGTATTTGATTTATTTCACTTAAGAGTATGTTCTCAAAGTGCGTTCATTGACCTAGAAATGTCTCAACTTTTCCTTCTTTATGTCTGAATAGTACTCCATTATGTAAAATGTAATATAAAAACAATATCTTCTTTATCTATTCATTAATTGATGGGCATTTGTGTTATTTAAAGAGTTAGCTATTACAAACTGTGCCACTATAAACATGGGTGCTCATATATTGCTGTGATACAATGCTTTTAATTCTTTTGGAAGATATTCAGAAGGGGAATAGCTGGGTCAAATGAGACCTCCAATCCTAGTTTTTTGAGGAATTTCCACTCTGATTTCCACAGTGGTTCCACCAGTCTACACTCCCACTAACAGTGGAGAAGAATTCCTTTTCCCCACGACCCTGCCAGCATTTGTTGTTGATTGATTTCTTAATAGTAGCCATTCTTTCTCAAGTGAGGTGTAATCTCCACATTGTTTTCATTTCCATCTCTCAAATGACCAGTGATGTTGAACCTTTTTTCATGTATTTATTTACTGTTTCTATTTCTTCATCTGAGACGTATATATTCATTTCAGATGCCCAATTTTGGATTGGACCTTTATATTTAAATATTAATCCTTTGTTGAAGGAACTGCTGGGTGAAATTTTTTCCCACTCAGTCAGTTGCCTTTTCACTCTGTTGGTGATTTCTTTTCCTGTACAAATGCTTTTTAATAACATGAGGTCCCACTGTTGATTCCTCATAGTATTCTCTGTGCCATCTTGGTTTTGTTTATGAAGTTTTTGCCTACAACTATGTCTTCATGTGTTCTACCTATTCTCTCTTCCAGCAGATTTAGTGTTTTATCTCATTTTTCTTGCCAATTTCTGAAGCAGTTTTCAATTCTTCTTTTGTAGGTGTCTTTAGGAGAAGTGATTAAAAACAAAGAAACAAAAAACCTGAATGCTCCTGTCCAGTGCCATTCAATGGAAAAACAGTCTCTTAAAAAACTTTAGGATATATTATATACATGTACAAACTTCCCCAGAATAAATGCATTCATTATGTACTACAAATAGGTACAACTAATAAATTGCAATATACATATACATAACAACATGTTAAGTTTAAAAAAACATTTAGGGTGTGTCTTCGTCTATCTTATTCACCAGATCTAGCACTGTGAGACATGTCACTCTTCTGCAAAGTCAAAACAACCATAAAAGGCAAACATTTTGAATGGATTTAGGACATCCAGGCAGTCAGGACAACACAACTAAAGACACTCAAGAAAAAAGACTCCAGAATTGCTTCAGAAGGATACTAGAAAGCAGAATAAGTATGTTTGAAGTGTTTATGGGCATTGAGCAGAATTAATGGCAATGTGTCTTTCACAGTAATATTTTATTCAATTTAAATATTCACTGAAATTTTTGAACATAAATTATATGTCCTAACATGTTTATATTATCCAACATTTTATAATTAGAAGACCTAGTAGCAGTGATATACCAGTAGCACCAATCAAATTCTGTGTCAGGATATTGTGTTCTAGATACTATTATCTACTAAAATATCATTCTTTGATAAAAATTCCATTATTTGTATTTCAAAGCTCTCTGGAGAAATAGCTTATCTTGGAGCTGTGGCCTCAAAAATACAAGCTTGCTTGCAGCATCTTATACTTCCAGAAAGTAAGTTATATGCTCAGAAAATAAGAATAAGGACATGTAAAACCAAGAAATAAATACCAAATAGTTTCTCTAGTTTGAGAAACTGAAAGTGTAAATGAGGACTGATAGGTATAATAGATAATGTGAAATAGGATGAAAAGGTCCAGGGGGGGAAGGGGAAGTAGGTGGAGTAGGAGAAAAGAAAGAAAGGAATGGAATTAATATGAGAAAAGGAAAAAAATGCAAGCAAAGACTTTGTAGATAGGGAGAGTGGAGGG
Organism: Heterocephalus glaber; assembly: GCF_000247695.1. The sequence goes on along the minus strand of NW_004624779.1, from coordinate 6,584,047 downwards.
GTTGAAGGAAAGGCAGGGGAATGAGGAAAAATAAGAACCAAGATGGATTACTTAAGGTGCAAATTGCCAAAGATGAATGTCATTATTCATATACCTTAAATGTACCAATAAATTTAATAATAATTAACAAAGAAGTAAATAGACAAAAAGAAAACGCAACACCCCCCCCATACATACAAAACAAAGAGTTTGCAATAGGAAAATTTATACTAATTTAAGAAACAAATTTACTATCTTGTTATTTGTTTATAATCAAGAGAATAGATAAATATCCATGGGCCTATAGTGATCTAAATAAAATATTAAATTATAAATAAGTGCTAAAGAATCAACAACTGGGATCTCATCTTATTAAAAATGTTCTGCACAGCAAGAGAAACCACCAACAGAGTAGAGAGACAACCCACAATGTGGGAAATAAATGTTTACCAGCTGTTCCTCAGACAAAGGTCTGCTATATAGAATATATAAAGAAATTTAATAAACTCAGACTCCCCAAATTTAAAGACCCAATTCAAAAATGGGCATCTGAAGTGAACAGATATTTCTCTGATGAAGAAATAGAAACAGCAAATAAACATATGAAAAATTATTCAACATCACTGGTCATTGGAGAGATGCAAATGAAAACAACACTGAGATTCCACCTTACTCCTGAAAGAATGGCTGCTATCATGAAATCAACCAATAACAAATCCTGGTGGGGCTGTGGGGAAGAAGGAATCCTTTTCTACTATTGGTGGGTGTGTAGACTTATGTAACCACTGTGAAAATCAGTGTGGAGATTCCTCAGGAAACTAGGATTAAAAGTCTTATTTAACCTAGATATTCCCCTGTTGGCTTTCTTCCCAAAATAATTAAAAAATCATACCACAGCAATATATGAGCACCCATCTTTTTAGTGGCACAATTTTTAATAGCTAAATCTTCAAACAGCCCAAATGTCCATCAACTGGTGACTGAATAAAAGAGATATGGTTCTTGTGTAAAATGGAGTACTACTCAGTCATAAAATGATAAACTAGAGACATTTATAGGTAAATGGATGCATATTGAGGTCATACTCTTAAGTGAAACAAATCGAACAAACGTGTAAATACCGAATTGTTTCTCTGGTGTGAGTTACTCAAAGTGTAAATGAGGACCACAGTGTATAATAGATAATGTGAAATAGCAAGAAAAGGTTCAAAGGGGAAGGGGAAATAAGGAGAGGTATGGGAGAAAGGAAAGTAGGGAAAGGAAAAATGAGAAAAGGAAAAACTTTTTGCAAATAGGGAGGGGTGGAGGAGTGGAAGGGAGGAAAGGGGAATGGGAAAAAACAAGAACCAAGATATATCATGTACAGGTACACATTTTCAATGATGGATGTGACCATAATGTATACCTAAAATGGACAAATATACTTATGGAAAAATAAAATTATTTCAAAATAAAAAATTATAAATAAGTGCTGAATATGGGGCACATTTTATTTAGACAAAATTACCACTAAAATATAATTTGGACAGATATTCTTCTAGGAATCTATTATCTCAAGTGTAACCTGTGTTAACTGACTAGATTCCAAGATAGAAAGAGGAATGAACTACCCAGATAGTGGTTAAAACTTGTGATAGATTTACCTGGCTAGGTATTCAAAGTCAACTTTTTAAACACTTTGACTCACATAAAAAGAAAAACATTCTGTGTGATTCGTTGCAAAATTCCATATCTCCATCTATCCATAAGGAAAATATCAGCTGAGAGAGAGAGAGAGAGAGAGAGAGAGAGAGAGAGAGAGAGAGATTCTATAAACCACTTGACAAGAACATCAGAAAACTTTCCATGACACAAGAAACAATAGAAAATTGTCAAAGGCCATGTTATACTTAGGAGACATAATGATTACATACAAACATAGTATTCTAGGCTGAATGCCAGATCAAACAAACAGAATTAGTGGGAAAAGTACTTATATATTTAACAAGTTGAGAATTTTTAGTAGTATTGCATCACTCTAGAATCATGAGTAAAAGATATTTTTGTAATCATATAAGTGGATATTGATAAAAATCTATGAAAAAGATAGAGGCAGGAGAGAAAGAAATTCAAGAGATAAAAAAAAAGTCAAATGATCAAGCTTGAACTTGACATTGAATGTTTATGTTTATAAAATTTTTAAATTAAACTAAGTACCTACAAAGTTATAACCCAAGAAGTCTGAAAAAATTAAAATATTTTAATGTGATGAATCTGAAAAGATTATAATATAATTATAAGTAGAGAAGTGAAGCAGCAGATTGTAGCAAACCATTTTATTTGGGATAAGGACTGGATAAGGAAGGAAATATGGCTGAATGGGAAGTATTTGTTTGATTTTTATATATAATATTTAATGAAATCACATATAGTCATATTTTTAAGGTATGAAAATGTTTTACTATATGAAAACTGATTTGTGATGTAAAAAGTGGAGACAGCATATTTTTTTCAATAAAGTAAAAATATTATAGGATAACTAGTAAAAATTTAATACTTTGGTTAAAGGACTGATAACAAAAAGTATAGGAGAATTCAGTGCATCATTTCCTTGCAAAGCTAAATATTTCCTAAATTGTGTTGAAGCAAATGAAAAACAATTCCATGTTATTTTTTATCAGCAATTAGAATTGTGTATTGTAATAATGCCAGAAAAATTATAATTGTAGATTGTACTAATGCCAGAAAAATGTCAGACTCACAATACAAGATAGATTCACAGATCTGAATTAACAGGGATAAGTGAAACAAACAGGAATGAATCTACTGGAAACCCTTCAAAGAAGTATAATAAAGCCAATGATTTTTTTACATTTTTATTTTGATATAAAGAAAAAGGAAACAAATTGTTTTTTAGAAAAATTAGGAAAACCAAGGAAATATGGGAATAATATTAGGAGGTGGGAAGGAATATAGTTTTGTAGGGAAAATGTGGTCCTAGGGTGAATACAGCCAATTAGAAGGCCAGTGTAGGCTGAAGATACATCCAGTCAATGTTAATTACCAAGTAACTTCTTCCTTACTTTCTTTTTAGGGATCTGAAAACTCTGAGGGACTATTGTGGTAGTACTGTAATCAGTTACATGCAGCTAGAATTCTCATGGAGCTTTACTTCCTGGGCCAGGAGGAAAATCTTCCCTACAGAAAGTATGTGTCTCTGACCCCTTTTCATGTGGAATGCCATCCTGTGGAGCCATTGGCACAGCCATTTTATGAAAATGAGGCAGAAAGCAGGAGGGAAATTACAAGACATATTGTCAGATTACACAACAGTATAACAACAGCCTAACTCAAAAGACTAGTAGCTGGCATTTCTTTTATTTGTGGTCAGTTCCTTTCTGTTTTAGAGGAGATGCCAACCCCAGAGGAGTGACCATCCTGATTGAACAGAAGGTAGAGATTTAGAAAAATCCATAAAACAGGAAGAAATGCAAAGCAGAAAAATACTTGATGATTGCAAGTGAAGAACTCTTACAGATTTGAGTTATTATTGTGTTGATACCACTTCATAAACAGGAATATTTTTCTGAATAATAAATGTTCACAATGAAACTGACTAAATCATACAAGATCTTTATTATGTTGCATTTGTTGTATCAGGTTTTTCTCACCCAGTTCCATACATGTGTGTGTGTAATTTTTCAAACTACAAGATCTATTCTGTCTGCCAATTTGCATAAACAAATAAAGATATTTAAAGAGTTAAAATAAAAATATTTGAAATGAAATGCTTTTTTAAATATGTTTTGCTGAAGAGATAGTAGAGTAAAACTTCAGAGTACTTCATAATTTCCACAGAATATAGTAATATCCAACAGTTTAGGTTTCTGAAAAATAAATGACAACCCTCAGCATATTTTGTTTTTAAAACAAAATTTAAAAATAGTAAATCAGAGAGAAGAAGAATATTTCAGAAAGTTTCTATAATTATAAATTATAATTTAATTGTGGCTTTAATGCAATGCACATTTTAATTTTTACAATAAGATCACACTTTACATGACTGGGTAAAAGCATATCCATGCACATGACCACTTGAGTATATCAGTGGCAACTCTCCTTTCCCGCACATTTTCTATTTCTTCAAGCTAGAAAAATTGAAAATATTTGAAATTTTAATGTAGTATGCAAAAATTACCTGCTCATGAATTACATTCCTTTATAAAAATGTCAAAATCATTTATGAAGGAGCATAGGAACTTTAAGCCATTTTTTTCTACATCATACCAACTCTAAATATTCTTTGCTAGTAATCTTCAAGCAAGAATTTTATCTGGTTAAAAATCAGTCTGTTGGTTACAGTGAATACTAGGCTTTTTTAAGTGTGCCTTAAGAAAAGTGAAGTAGAAAGAGTACAGGAAGAAAGTTCTGAGCACACCTCGTGCTCTGTACACTCGCAGTGTCATCTGTTGCTTTCATAGTTCTTAATATTAGTTTACAACAATCATTTTGCAAGTCCTCTGAAACATAATATGGAATAAATGCAAAATAGTGTAGTGTATTTGTTGTAAGATAATTTTTAACATTAAGGTATGTTTTCACTATTATGCTAACATAATAACGATTATGAATACAATATTTTGCATAGAAATCATGATTCTTAAAATTTTAAATCACCCCTATTTTATTAACAGATTTAATATAGTATAATTTATATAGTATAAAATCACTTGCATGGAATAGACAAGTCAATTTCTTTTAGAACATTTACAGGGTTTTACAAAGAAATAATGTACTTTTATAAATATCATTTATCTCCATAACACATGTAATAATAATGTCTGTATTTCCATATATTCTATTTAAATTTTTAGGTAATTTTGCGTGTGTTCACTAAGGGAGTAGTGGGAAGTTACAAAAGTAATCTAGTGCCTATGGGCCCAAACCGCTGGTGTCTGGGTGGGGATCTGGCTGGGAGTCGCCCGCACTATCACCTCTCTGGTCCACGCAAGCTTCTCCCTGGGTTTTAAGCTCACTTACCAATGGTATATGGGCACATCTCTGGCTGTTGCTTGAATGACTATGAAGTTTGTTTTCATTTGAAATAAGAAGAGGCCTAGAGTAGCAAAAGTAATTCTAGGCAACAAAGACAAAGTAGGGGGTATCACAACCCCCAACTTGAAATTATATACAAAGCTACTATGATAAAACCAGCGTGGTACTGACAAAGAAACAGACCCAGGGATCAATGAAACTAATTAGAAGATGCAAAAACAACTCCAGACACACTCAGCCGTCTGATCTTTGTTTCTTTTTTGTTTATTGTGGGGTTTTTTTGGTACCGGGGATTGAACTCAGGCCCTTGCGCTTGCCAGGCAGGCGGCGGAACCATTGAGCTAAATTCCCGGCCCTTTCTGATCTTTGACAAAGGAGCCAAACACCCTCACTGGAGAAAAGATAGCCTCTTTAATAAATTGTGCTGGAAAAATTGAGTTTCAACTTGGCAAAGATTAAAGTTAGAACTGTATTTCTCACCATGCACTAAACTATAATTGGAATGGATCAAAGATCTAAATGTTGAAACAGAAACACTAAACCACCTGGAAGAGTGGTTAGGTAGAACTCTTGAAGACATTGGCAAAGGAAAAGATTTCTTGTACCAAAATTCCGTTGTATGTAAGCTAGCACAAAGAATCAACAAGTAGGATCTCTTCTTATTAAAAAGCTTCTGCAAAGCAAGAGAAACCACCAACAGAGTAAAGAGATAACCCACAATGTGAGAAAAAATTTTACCAGCTGTTCTTCAGACAAAGGTATACTATCAAGAATATATAAAGAATTTTAAAAAATCACACGTCTCAAATTTAAAGACCAAATTCAAAAATGAGCATCTAAAATGAACAGACATTTCTCAAGCAAAGAAGTAGAAATACCAAATAAATTCATGAATAATGTTCAACATCACTGGTCATTAGAGAGATGCAAATGAAAACAATGCTGACATTCCATCTCACTCCAGAAAGAATGGCTGCTATCGAGAAATCAACCAATAACAAATGTCAATGGGGCTGTAGGGAAAAAAGGAACCCTTCACTGTTGGAGAGAATGTAAACTGGTGCAACCACTGTGGAAATCAGTATGAAGATATAGAACTAGGTATAGAGGTCCCATGTGACCCAGCTATTCCTCTTCTGGGTATCTTCCCAAAAGAAATAAAAAATCATGCCACAGTGATATATGTACACCCATGTTCACAGGTGCACAATTTGTAATAGCTAAAACTTGGAAATAGCTCAGTTGCCCATCAACTGGAGACTGGATAAAGAAAATGAGATTTTTTTTTAATAAAATTGAGTACTACTCAGTCATAAAGAACAGGAAACTACAGACATTTATAGCTAAATGAATGCACATTGAGGCCATACTCAAGTGAAATAAATAGGACACATGTGTGAATACTAAGTAGTTTCTCTGGTGGGAGAAACTTAGAGTGTAAATAAGGATCAAAATGTATAATAGACAATGTGAAATAGGAAGAAAATTTCCAAAGGGAAAGTGGGTAGGTAGGGTAAAAGAAAGAAGGGAAAGGAATAAATATGAGAAAAGGAAAAAATTGTAACAAAATCTTTGTACATAGGGAAGTGTGAAGGGGTTTAGGGGAGGGCACAGGAATGGGGAAAAAATAAGAACAAAGATATATTATGTAAAGGTACAAATTCCCAATAATGAATGTCAGCATATTGTTTACCTAAAATGCACCAAGAAAATTTATGAATGAAAAAAAGTAATCTAGGGTGCTATTTTTAAATGTTTAAGGACTTCATTCAGTGTGATGCTTACTAAACATAAAGGACAAAATGAATATGTGAAAGAGTAAGCACACCTAAAAATATAGCATTATTTAATCAATATACAGCACTGCTTGATAAATGTATGTCTGTAGGTTTTCTGCATCCCAGTAAAAATTAAATACATGAACTGATTTTCAAAAGGAGTATTACATAGAATATGCAGAGATATTCAACTCACTGGCACCTTTCAGACTCTCAGATAAAAGGAAAACAATGTTATAAAAAATATAATTGCCACTTCTTAAGTGGTAATTTGTGATATTTGTGAATATTATCTTCATAAAGCAATTACAAAAGAAATTACAGATTAATACTTTGCGGCATGGCTATGTCTAGTGTTATTTATAAGATTTGATTTTAAATACCACACATTTATTTTTATGATGACAGCATTAAATGTGGCAGCAGAATGTTGAGACTACTTTTCATTCCACTGGAACATTGATCTGTGAAAAAGCTGTAGCTGCAGTGTTAATCAATGCATAAAGCTAGCACCACCATTTCATATTTCACCCAGATAGAGACAAGAAATGGTGGACCTAGCGTTAATATGTGGCTGCACTCATCTGGATTTCAGTCAGTTTAATTTAAGCAGAAGCTGAGTAGATCATTTATCAGGACTGAATGTATTACTGCAATGCATTGCAGTGATTGTAGAGAAACAGCCATAGTGTAGAGATATTCAGCTGTAACTCATAATGACACAACCTGGCTGCTTGTTTCTGTAGTGCTATTTTTAACTAAAATGGTCTTTCTCTCAGATATTTGAGTACTCTCTTGACTCATTTAAAAAAATAAACTCAGATAAACAAAACATCGTATTCTAGACCATACTGAGAAAGATTAAAAACCTATCAATTCATTTCAAAATAGAAGAGCCACTTGTAACACTTGTAAGTTAAATATATAGTAGTGATCACTGCTCTTTCTACTTATTCCAAAACCATTACATTCTCCATTCCTCTGGCCTCATATAACCATTGATATTTGAATAGCTTCTTGGAGAATATAAACACTTCCATCCAAGTGTACCAATGCTATTAAGCATTTAAATCCTCAACACTGGTAGTTAATTTTATTTTCACCCATCACACTGACTGCCTTCTAGTAGTTAAAGTGGAAATGATTTATTAAGCAGTATGTTTCTCCTCCTAATTCTATTTTAGTCATTCAAAAGAGAATTAAAGTAATGATAATATCTTGAATTATGTAAGCAATTGCAAAATCTCTTTACAACTTTAGGCATCCCCTCAAAGTCAGTAAGTTTTTGATTACCATGCTAATCAAATATAAAACAAGTAAAAGTTAATTTCTCAATATAACTAATTTTTGTCCTGTTTTTAATATTCTGACTCTTATATTGATAAGAAGACTTACATAGAAGTTACCTCATGCAATCATTTTTAAAAATTCTGGTGAAATAAATATAAAATGTACTGTTTACACATTTTAAATTATATACTTCAAGTTCACATTGTTAGGCCACTACAAGCACATATAAAATATTCATGTCCAAAATATTTCATTTTTTCTCATCTTTTATCAATTATTTTCATAATGCACACATAGCTTTCTCTCTATCTCACTAGGCTAGACCCCTGGTAGCCTGGAAATTTGTAATAGATTTATTTCATTCTCCTACAATTACAAATTTGCTCCATTCTTGAAATCATAGCAAGAAACTGAAGCTTCTGTATGCAGCATATTGTTGGATCTTGCTTCTTGACCCATTCTGTCAGTCTATTTCTTTTTATTGGTGAATTTAGACCATTAATATTGATGTTTATAACTGATATTATTGACTTATCCTTGTTGTGACCTTTTCCTGTTAATGGATTCTCTCCCATTGGATTTTATTTCTTGTCATGCCTGATGGATTCATTCTGCTGGGCTTTATGGGGTTTTAACCCCCATTGTGTTTTCCTAGGACATTGTTTAAAATTTTCTGGAGTACTGGTTTGGCATTCATGAAGTTCCTCAGGTGTTCTTTGTCATGAAAGTATGTTATTTCTCCATCAATTATGAAAGATAGTTTTGCAGGGTACATTAATCTGGGTTGGAGTTTCTCCTCTTTAAGGTTTGAAATACTTCACTCTTCTTGACTTGAGGGCTTTTGAAATGTGTTTGCTGGGATTCTGTCATGTTTTTGAGCTCCTCTATTTTTTATCTTTGTCTCTCTAGAGTTATTAATCATGTCTTTCACTTTGCACACAATCTCTGTTGTTATTTGAGACATTATTTCCAATTTTATTTTTTCCAGATCCTCTTTTGTTGCCATTTAAGGGAGTTCAGGTGGTTTAGTTTCAGATTGTTCCATCTCCTTGGTCCTTGGAGTTGCCTTTGGTGATCTGAAGTCTGGTTTTGAGTCTTGGTTAGGTGTCTTCTCTTAACTGCTGAAGTCTGCTGTGCCTTTATTGAGTTGACTCTTTGCTCACCCAGTGGGGTCCAATTCTTAACATGTCCTGGACTGACAGGCCTTCTGTCTACTGCTTATCACCACAGCAATTCCTGGGCTCAGAATGATGCCCTTTGAATCCCAGTGATGTGCTGTAGTCCAAGTGGGCAACTGGCTGAGGCCTGTGTGCACTTACTTACCAATGGTCTCTGGGTGGGTCTCTAGCTGGGGCCTGTGAGCCTACACAATTGTTTTCCTGGTGGCCTTTGGCTGGGGTCTGTGTGCCCTCATTCCTGGTGTCCTAGTGGGGCCCTGGCTGGGGCCTGCACACCCACACCATTGTTGTCCAGCATCTGTGCTGCTTCTGGTTGGGGTCTGTGCTGCTGAACCACTGGTGTCTGTGCAGTATTCTGGCTGGGGCTTGCATGCACTTGCCTATGGTATCTGGGGAGAATTTTCTCAAATTTTGAAGATCATATTCTAGGAGCAAATATATAAAGCTTAATCATACCTAACAAGAAGCTTTAAGTTTATCATTACAGATGGAACTTAATAAATTAAAGTCCTAAGTAAATGATTATTAATGAATAACTTTTATTCTTCCATATTTTGGCTATTGATGACGTCAGGACACTTGTATATTAACTATTAGGGTTTGGGTCTAGATGTCCCCCCAAAGCCTCATGTCTTATGTGTAGGAAATTTTGAGAGGTGACTGAATCTAGAATGTGTGATGCTGTGACTAAGAGTGTGTGATTACTTAATTGGTACACTGATTACTTTGGCACTGCCCAATATCAGTTGCTTAAATACAATATAATGGACAGAATGAGGCTCGTCATCACCCTTGCTTGCTTGCTTGCTTTTGCTGTTTTCTGCTTTCCATGAACTGGTTCTTCTCTGTGATGCCCCTCTGCCAAGCCACCCTCCCTTGGAGCCAGTTGATTACGGACTTAAATCTCTACAAACTGTGCAGTAAATAAACCTTTCCTCCCTTAACTTGCAGTTGTTGAGTATTTGATCTCAACAAAAAGAAAAGTAACTAAGACATTAACCACCCTTAATTCTAAAATAACTACAGGTGTATTTTCCAGATTATTTATTCTTATATGAATTATTTTTCATATTAATAATTTAACTTAAAAATGGGACCTGAATTTGTAGTAATATCCAAGACATCAAAATGGAAATTTCATCTATATATGTTGTAAATATATTATTTATTAATTTAGACATTATATAGAAGTCATGATATCTTATAAATATAATAATTTTAGAGTCAGAGTCAATTTAGAGACAAATGAAGATGCATGTATATGTGTAGACTTTTAGAAGATGTATGATACTACATTATTACCATTACAAATAATGTAAGAAGTGTAACTCAATTAGATGTCACACTGTTGATAAAATGCATTTAAAATATCTAAAATAAAAGATTTTATTATTAAATATATTAGGGAAATCTAGAATGGAATAACATTTGTTTACTTTTTACTTTCATATTTTTCATTCATTACTGTTAATATATCTACTATTCAGGAGGCCTTAGATAAATTGGAGAAACAAACAGCCCATTGAATTTAGAAAAATTGAATAGAAACAGAAATTAGCATCCATTTGTACTTTGCATGAGAGTATGCTATTAAATTTTCTCTTACTTTTTTTCTGATTTACAAATATACTAGCTATATATGTTGCTAAACAGTTGAAATTTATTTTGTGGAGTGCTATATTTTCTCATAGGTGTTTTTTAATAAATACAATGTGAATTTTCAGGTAAGCTAAGTATAGTAACTGGAAAATTAATAAAGTCACTTATTAGATATGTAAACAAAAGTTCTCTTCTGTTTTGCATCCTGTAAGTTGAGTTTTTTTCTTTTAATTCATTAATTGTGGAAATATTAACTTCATAATGTCTCTATAAATTACATACAAAGCAATGACATCAATAGGTGACTATTCAAAGTACCATTACAAATTCATTTTTGATAAATCTATTTCATTTAATCCTTACTAACTCTAAATTGTCTCTATTCATAGGTAAATAAAAAGCCCATCTCATAAGGATTATAGGATTTATTGCAGACCTTACCCAGACCACATAATAAAAGAAAATTTCATTTTCAAATCTACCTGAATATATATAATGTGGTATAGTTAATCCAGGATGTACATTTCACTTTTTAAATTCTGTAGGTTCTATTCCTTCCTTTGAGTTATATGCACTTTGTAAAATAAAAAGTAGTGTGTATTTGAAGATGAGAAGTAAATTTTTATAAGATTGCTCCATGTCAGAAAAATTTGTGATTTCAAAACGGCTCATTAATTTTGTGTTCTGTCTTTCCTAATAGAACACATCATTGTTTCTTCTATACAATTATATCAAGAAATATCTAGTTCTTTCCTGGGAATAATGGGTATTTTTTTTCGCTTTTCCCCATTAACTTTATTGGTACATTTTAGGCATGCAATACAGTTACATTCATCATTGGGATCTTGTACCATTACATGAGTCTCTTGGATCTTATTTTGTTTTCCCCTTCCCTTGCCCTCCCTTCACCCGCTCCACCCTTCCATATTTGCAAAGACCTTGTTTCCATTTTTTTCCTCTTCTCATATTTTTTCCTTTCCCTTTTGTCCCTTCTCCTAACCCTCCCAATTCCTCTGCTCTTTTAGACCTTTTCTTCCTGTTACACAATATCAGTTATACATTTTT
>NW_004624779.1:6495228-6569465 GCF_000247695.1 Heterocephalus glaber | reverse complement strand
AATCATGTCTTGCACCATGAGCAAAATCTTTGCTGTTATCTGAGTAATTATTTCTGATTTCATTTTTCCCAGATCCTCTTTTGTTGCCATTTCAGAGAGTCCAGGTGGTTGAGTATCACAGTGTTCCATCTCGTTTCCCTTTGAGGTTGCTGTAAGTGATCCAGAAGTCTGTTTTTGAGGCTTGTTTATGTGTCTTCTCATTTCCATGGTGGGAGGGTGCTTCTGGCACCCACACAGCTCACCTTCTCTGCCCTAGAAGCTTGGGATGGCAGCGGGGGAGCTTCCTTCTGGGTGCTGGGACTGGTTCAGCTTCTCTGCCCTAGGAGCTTGGGATGGCGTTGGGGGAGCTTCCTTCCAGGTGCTGGGACCTGCTGAGCTTCACTGCCCTAGGAGCCTGTAATGGAGGCAGGGATCTTCCTTCCGGGTGCTGGGACTGGCTGAGCTTCACTGCCCTAACAGCCTGGGATGGAGGTGGGGAGCTTCCTTCCTGGTGCTGGACTGGCTCGGGAATAATGTTATTGACCCCAATAGACTACTGAACAAAATTTTTCAGACAATTTAGACTTTCACTATTATACTCTTTAATATTTTAATCAAATTAATTTATTTTACATAGTGTATTATCTAGTATACATGGTCATTTATGAAATATAGTTGCTAGGATTATTAATTACTAATACACATATACTACATAATCTATACATTCAGTATATGAAGGAAAGCATAAATCTACTTATTTCTGCATCATGTTGAATTGGGGGGCTGGTAGAAAACATGAGATTGTTGATTTTTTTACAAAGTACTATTGAATTTTTTATATCATGAAAATATTGACAACAAAGTTGGTGTTATGATTTTTCAATTTCAAATACAATTTTAGTGTAATAGAATTTTTTAATAAATGAAAAATATAATTGTCAATGTTTATCAGTATAAAGATAATCTTTTATTTGAGGAGTCATTACTCTGTGTAGAAATTTATTTTAACATAATGTGGAAAGTTCTGTCCATCATCACTAATTATGAATTGCATTGGTCATTTATGGTGTTAGTTCATACAACATGATTCGTGTATTTCTTAGTCAAATTTATACTGAGAATTCTTGGATGCATAATTTTGAATCTGCACCATATTGGTTATTAACTTACATTTTAGTCAGAAAAATAGATCTTCAAATGTTGATAGAATACCACAAATAGTTTGTTGCCTTGTGAAATGTTAGAATATAATATTATTGCTAAAAGTAGTTGCTATGGTTTGAAAATTTAGGTCCACTTAAGGTAGATTTATTGAGTAATTTATTTCAGAGATATTTTTCCCTTGAAATAACAGGGCAAAATAATTCATTGAACTCTTTGTCTTTTTTGTGAAAAAATTTCGTTATACTTAGATATTAAAGACTCGAGAATCCAGAAGTAAATTTGCAGTATTATCTCTGTCTGATACCATCTATAAATTTCACTGTGTCCTATCCTAATATGATGTGTTTATTTTAAAGAGCTTTTCAAAGACAATATGACTGGGCAGAGATATCTGAGATACTGAACTTAAAAATAAATGTTCCCATGACTTTATGTGTTTGTTAAGTAATATCTGAAGGTATTCCTTCATTTTAAACTTTGTTAAAAATCAGAAAGAATTGTTATATTTAACTTGTCTCTATTGCCAGTTATTATGAGTTACTAAATATTTACTTATAACTAAAGTACCAAGCCATTTATCAATATTCATAGTTTTTCATTAGACAAGATTTAAAAAATAAATTTATAGTATTTTTCTAGGAAAAAGACTTTATTTCCTAAAACAGAATTAATTAATTATACTGGGTATGCTCCAATATAAAGAATACATTTAATCACAGTTTGTTCCATTATGCTGCTGAAATCTGTCTGCCATTAATTATCGGGAAAATTCCGAGTTTAGAAAAAAAAATCATCACGTGCTAATAAGTGATAGTGGATGAATAATTATTTTTTCATTCATAAAAAATAGAGGGCAAAGTATATTTATTAGTAAATAGATGTTGAAGATGCAGAAGTACTTTAGTAACTAGAAAGTTATTAAAGAGGGAGGCAGTGAATTTAACATTCTAATACAGATTTAAGAAGAATCCTGAGAGAATACTGCAGAGATAGGACTTAGGCCTATTTGAGGGGTCAAAGACAGTTATGTAGGAACAGAGACATATGAATAGGGATTTGAAAAAGTATGGCTTATATTGATGGAGCAAAATTTTAGCACAAAAATGTGAATAAATTTATAGAGATGTAATCACACAAGCATATTTGAGAATGCTTTAAAATTCTTGCAATGGCTGTGCACTGGTAATGTGGATTTTTGCAATTTCCATTTTAATCCAGAGAAAACTAAAAATGCCAAGTTTCCCATGACAATCCAGGAGTTTTCAGATAAGCCTTCAATTTCTTTGAGAAATTGCAACTATCTTAAAACATTACTAAGCTTTTTCATTTGATTTGATTGCTTTCAGCTCTAATAACATTAAGGAAAACCATACCTTGTTTTGAGATATCTCTAGATCTGCTGCATTGTTCATTCTCTGAACTCTTTCAAGCAACAGAATAGGTATTTGGGGGCTGTCCATTGTGTTGAAAGTGTTTTACCCTTCATCTGATATTTGTTATGTGTCCCGTTAGCCAATTGAAAAATGTTAACAATAGTTGTGAAATGCATACTGGTAATCAGATCATCATTGCCAATTAAGTTTAAATTGACTTTTGCTCTTAACTTTCGCAACATTAAAAACTGTCAGTTTTTCAGTACAGAAGAGCAGCTATGACTTTCTGGAAGTTTTCTATTATCATTTTCTTATCTTTCCAAAGAAATCAGTTCTTTCTGGTCATGTCATTTATTATTTAATATATTATAAAACATATTTAATATTAACCAAGATTTACTACATAATAGTCTGTATAAGCATTACTTTTCTTGGGTCAGAGTTATATGTATAATCAATATAAAATAGCAATTCTTTATTAGTAGATTAAACTAAAATCTACTATAAATTCCTAAAATTGTAATTCATATAAAAAGATTGTGTATTTAAAGGAAAACATTTTAAATACTAAAATGTTCAGCTTAAGGAATTGATCAGTTTTTTCTAATGCAAGTGTTGTTCAGCTTTCATGACAGGAGATCTGTGACATGAGACTTCTAGCTCCAGAAGCTGAAAATATACATTCAGGGAGTCTATGATAAAATGTTCAAGCAAGGGCTTAGGTGTTTATATTTATTTCTATCTAGTAATTAATAATATAAGACTACAAAAGCAAGACATAACAGCATAAAAAGGGGCAAAATCTATATTTGAGACTTGAGAAATGGGAGGGATTTTGCAATGGTTACTCAAAAGGTTTTCCAGAGACCCAAAGATGTAAAAGAGGAAAACAAATCTAGGTGGCCAGAATGGGATTTCAGAGGTTTTGATGAAAAAACTTTATCTTTTTCTTAAATTGATACATTGGAAGCATTGGACATATTTTAACTAGCGTCCAGAGTTGGGATAAAAATTTAAAGAAATACATGACATGACAGATTCAAAATTAAATTGTGCAGAAGATTCATTGTTTAATCATCAAAAAAAGCAGAAAACTGTGTAGTAACTAATTTTATGTGTTGAGGTAGTTATCTATGATGTGTAGTTATTTGGTTCAACATGGGTCTACACATTATTGTAAAGATAACTTTTAGATCTAGTTGACACTTAAATCAGTAGACTTTGAATAAGCAATTTACCCCCCAATAATTTGGGTGAGCCCCATCAAATCAAGTGAAGTCCTTCATTGCAAAGGCTAAAGCTTCCTGGAAAAGGGCTTTGAGTGTAAGACTGAGTCATAATACCTAGCTTAAACTTTCAGGTTACATTGCTTACCTATGGATTATGAATTTAAGACTGCAAAGTCAAAATTTATTTGAATTTCTGGTCTACCAACTTCCTCTACAGATTTTGGATTTGACAAATCCCACACTCTATGAACCTGTATAAGCCAATTCCTTAAAATTGACTCCTCTCTCTTCTCTCCTCCTCATACCATTTGCCCTTCTCCTTACATGTCTTTTTCTTTTTATTTCTCTCTGCTTTTCTCTGTATACACTTATGTATATATCTAAATGAATATATATATATAAATGATTATTTTTCTTTTCATAACTCTAACAGAGCATATCTTTATAAGATGTGTTAAACAGCTGGGCATGGTGGTGCATGCATGCAATACTAGCTCTAGGGAGGCTGAGGCAGGAGGATGCTCAGAAGTTTGAGACAAGGCTGGGCTACATAGTGAGACCCAGTCTCAATAGATAAATAAATAAATAAATATGTGCCAAGGATTTATCTCAGTGGTGCCGCCACCTGCCTTGCAAGAGGAACATCTCGAATTTGATCCCCAATATCAAAATAATAAAAATAAATAAATAAATGTATTAAATTAAGATTTTCACAACTTCTACTTTTTCAAAAAGTAAAAACACAATTGGGTATGTATCCTTAAATATCCTCTGTTGAAGTGAAATGGTCAATACATAACTTGATCAAGTTTATGACACATTGTTTCAATTAAAATTTACAAAATGATTCAATATACAGATCCTTGTCTTTCTGTTTCTCATATAATAATGAAATTGAAGCTAATGCTGTTATAAATTAACAATGAAATGCAGCAAATGGGTAAAATAAACAATTTGGTGAAACTGGAAGGGTTACAGGTGAAGAACATAAAGTGATGCTGAATAAGAATGGAAGACAGAAGTACAGGAGAAATAAAAAAAGAAATTCCACAATAAATTTACATGTAAAAACTATTAATGATGAAATGCACTATCCAGAGTGGAGTGCACTTAAGGAAATGAATTCTCATTAATTCTTCCATTGGTAATTGATTCTAGATAATCAGAAGAGATAGTTTGAATTTCTGTGTATGAAAGAATGACCTATAAAAATAGAAACTAATATATTATGAAAAATAAGGAAAAAGAAAAGGAACATTATACGAATTTAGTGCCTACTACAAAGCTAAAATCTTTTATTTGAAAATAAGTGCTGTAGTACATTTGTAGAGATCCAGAAAATAAATCTCTACATTAAAGAAAATTCTGAACATTTCCATAAACATTATTTATAATTTTAGTCCTCTAAGTGAAATCATTCTTGGACTAAGAATGAAATATGCTCTAATTCTGTCACATTTGATTCACCATTCTCAAATCTGATCATATAGAAATTAATGCTTTAACTGCTTCCAAGCCCAGTTGAATTTAAAATATGGATTTTACGGATTTATTAATCTTCTGAGACTAACTTTATTGCTTTTCCTTTTTAGACAAATTTATCTCTTTGCTGTGAAATTAACAAAGAGCCTAGAGAAAAAAGGGGAGTTTTATGCTGATATACTTATGATCTAAATTTATTATCATCATATTATCACACTAGTTATTTTTTCTACTACATAAAGCTAAATTGTTAGTGAATGGAGCAGAACAGATAAACTTGAGGGGAGAAAGGACCTTAATTAAAGCTTTGTCCACCAGGTGGCTGGGATGAAAATACTCCCAAGAAAATATAAATACAATGAACACAGAAAAGGAATTAAACTGATTAGTAAAATTTCTTAATGAAGCAAAAAAAAATGCAAAAATGGACCAAATGTTCAAACATAAATTTCCAGAAAAATGAACTGGGGTAAAATACTTAGGGGAAATCGAAGAATAGGAATATAGTTATCTATCAGGTAAAATTGTTCAGAAAAGTTAAAATGTTCATATGATTAAATATTTCAGATTTTCTCATATCAGATGACATGCGGTAATCCAAAATTGAGATTGAAATGTGACAGAAGATATGTGCAAAGATAATGTTGACAGATAGAGTAAAGATAATTCATAAAGTTAGTATAGCAAAAAAAATGTCTATCTTGATTTTTTTCAAAACTAGTATGTGTAAACTATGGTAAAGATTGTTTCTTTGCACCATTAAAATGATAACACATTCACTCTATCTTATTCCCTCTATTTACCATCCTTTTCACATTGTTATAGAGTGGCAATTTTCCTTTTAAATTGAAACTATTGTTGAAAATCAAGTTATGAAAATCTCTAAATAAATATCCTTCCTTCTAAATGCATACAAATGTCCTCCCTAAGGTCAATCTGCCATCTGGTGGGCACACTAAGAGGTGGACATTTTGTTCCAGGTATTCTCCATGAACTATATTTGTTCCATGTCAGCCAATATCTGATAGAGACAGAGATCACACTGCCTTGGAATAGGGTGCTGAATGAACATACCAAACACCTATAAAGTGAGGTTTACAAAAGGAAGAGTTCTTTCAGAATCAACTACCTTCTGTTTGCTCCTGAAGTCTGGTAACATCTCAAGATGGAAATTTAAAGATTGTGTTAACACACATGTTTTAATGCTACTGGGTTGTGGAGAAAAAGACAACCAACAGTTAGAATGTTATTCCTTTTGTGATATACCATGGCAAAAAGAAATGGCTGGCTTGGAATGAAGTAAGAGTGAAGAAATGTAGCTACTGGCTCCCCAGGAAGTATCCCTTCTGGGTAAGAGATAGAAAATACTCCTTGTAGACATGCTTAGACTCAATCAAAGTAGAGCAGGAGTACGTAATAGAAACAAGCAATGAGATGGGGCAAGAAGGTTTGAAAATATGTTTTATACAAATGGTAGAGAACATATTTGAGCTTCCCACAGGGAGATCATTGTATAACTACCATTACTCAGAGACACATAGTTTCAATTAACAAACTGCAATTTTTTTTTAGTACACAGAGATTTGAATATCTCTTCTCCTAACACTAACATTTTAAGAAAGATCCAATTTCCTGAGAGTAGACCATAGCCACACCTTTTATTTCAGGCTCACAGTTATACCTATACCTTTTCCTAGGACAGAAATTCAAAAAGACATTTGACAGACATAAATTATAAAATTTAAAAATCCAAATAAATGTATAAAGTGGCACACAGTAGCTGAAAGGATGTAGACTCTAAGTGAGGAGTAACAAAGAGACCCTGTTTTCAGTGGTGAAGTATGTGCACCTTTATATGGTTGAGGAAATTTGTTAAACATAAACAACAATTTCTTGTCTATAAAGTTGAGATATTTCAATTATTTATGTATGTATTACAATATAACCAACGTTAAATGTCACCTTGATTTAATAATAGAAGTCTTCTTGTTTTTACCCTTTGAAGGTAAGATACCTCATATATTATATTTATAATTGTATGTATATGATATATAGATAGATAAGACATTAACAATAAATATAGTTTCCTATTAGTTTTATTAATGCTGCCTGATGACTACTACATTTAATTTTTTATTCTATCCTGAAGTGAGTGTAAGTAATTTGTAATATATTTTCATTAACTTTGTGGCAAACATAAAAATTTTATGTTTAACGTCTTTCTAATGAAGTTGAATAATCCTAACCAGTTAACTTTTTACTAAATTCAGCACCATTCTGAAAGCATACAAATAATTTATCATTGGTGTCAGGATTTTCTTTTCATGCAGTGTTCTGGCCTTTCAAAACTTATAGTAACTGCTTCTCATGACTTTTCATTGAAAAGCATTTATAGCTGCAGTGTAACTAAATGTTTCAAAAAATTCTCAGACATCTTAGTATGATTCATGATTCCACTTTTAGACTTTGTTGATTTAAATATGAAGTTTAAGGTAGTAATATCTAATTTCCTCCTATATTTATCATTATAATTATCACCAAAAAAACATTTAGATGCTTTTTTCTCCATTCTCCATCATCAATAGTTGTCTTAATTTACAAAAAGATAAACATGACTTTTATGATATTCTAATTATATACATAACACATTTGATAAAAGAGAAGAGCCTAAATTAATTATACACAGTATCTTTCCTAATCTTTTTCAATATCTGATTTTACAAAGTTTAGCCCTATTTCAAAGAGAGATTATAAAAGTTGAAAAAGAATAAACTCTAACAATCATCTTTCGAATCAAATGTTTTTATCTCGCTTCTCCATTCTGAGATTATACAATTAAACATAATATAGGTTTATATTGGAAACATTATTGAGAGCCCTGGCCATCAGTCTGGATCTCCTGTGAGACAACACAATGTTAGATGACAAGAACAGGAGACAGAAACAAGACTAGAGAGAAGAAGCTGGGTCTTGAGGCTGATCTAAACTGCTCAGGTCAGCAAAGACAAAAGTCACCAAGGACATCCAGGACATCCAGCATTTATTCAGAACAAGAATGAGAAAAAGGAGAGCAGGGTATGCTTCAGAACACCTGGTGATAGTGAGTGTTACAGACAGAACTGTAAAAGGAAGGCATTAGTATATCTTGTTGAAAAGAACAAATGGTTAATTCAGAGGGAAAGAATTTAGAGTCAAGTTGAGCTTGGCTGGAAATCAACTCAGCAAGGCCCTGCTACTTCATGGACTAGGATGTAAGTCTCAGTGGCACCCATTAGGGGAGGAGCTATACTTGCCCAATTCTGCTATGTGATATGACCATTTGAGTCATGTACAGCTTTGGTCAGACCCCTAATGTAATACAGCTGAATTATGGAGGAGAAAGAAGCTTGTGCCACTTACCGTCTGCTAATACTGGGCAGAGATGTTTGCCACAGGTTTACTTCACAGAGTAGAACCTGAGTGAGTTACTTTGCAGTTATGAATTTGTAATTTTCATTTATCCCAAGGAATGTAATTCTTTAAAAACTACCATGGTTCTCAATAGGTAATCCTAAAACACATACATTTTACACTTAGATTAGAATACATTTATGTTAGAGCACTTAGTATTATAACTATTTTCTGTGTTTATCACCAGGGAAATGTAGTAGTTTCATGTAAAACCAGGCAATGAAGGTTGAGTATGTATAACAATTTAGCATGATTTCATATATATAAATTCATTTTTTAATTCTCATCAATAATTGGCTTTATATGGAAACAATGAATTTCAATATGCCTAATTTTTCTCAATTGATCAGGTTATGGTATATGAATACTTTCCAAGAGAACATATTATCCTGGCTGCTTCCAGTTTATAGTAATAGAAAATATTGTTAGGTATCATTCATTATTCCAAATATGTTGCTTATAGATTAGACATGTACACCATATAATCTTATATTGTTTGGTCTCTCTTTTGACACAGTTACTGTCATAGAAACCAGTGAATATAAGAAAGCCTATATTTTAAATTCAAGATCTGAACCACTGTGACATCTGCCAGATACTTCTTCTTACAGAAATATGTCCTAAATAGATTCAGAAACAGATTGAATACAGCTATTCTCAAGATAGGCAAGTGACTAATTAAATAAAAATAAATCATGCTATCTTCCCCTTAAAAACTTATATTAACTAGGAAAGAAGTACAGGATATTAAAGGCAGAGCTCAAAAATTATACAAATCAAAGTTAATTAACTTTTATACTCTCAAAAGATCATTTCACAATTTTGTTGACTTAAAATCAATAATGATAGTGTGAATTTCTCTGCAATATTTAATCATTTTCTTAAGAAATGAAGCTTTTTAAATGATAAAAATAAATCAAAATGACAAGTATCTTTCTATAATGCAGGATGTACAAGTAAATATATGCTGTTTTATTTTAGGAGATAGTTGTTTAGAATATATTAAAGTATGTTAATATGCACTTTCCACCACAGCAGCCCATATAAGTTCATTTTTGTATATATCTGTATTGATTTATACCTCTCTTTTTCTTACTGATGCTTGCTTGTATAGGCCAAAGTTTTAAATTTTAGCAATTTTGTCAATATGTTTTATGGTAAAATATTTAAAAGCCTTTATAATTTTAGTTTTTTTGTGAACTTCTATAGAAAATATATAATACACTTCTAGCTTTGGAAGGGAGTTAAATACCATTATATATCTTATCTTTTGTTACAAATAAAATTGGAATAAACAGTGTCTAACAAATCATTAAAACCTGTCATCAGTTTAAAGTAGCTGTGGTATGGATGTTGTTTTATTTTTACTTATAGATATTTTAAGCTTACATATTGGGTAGAAATTGTAGAATATTGCTTTCTATGTAATCTCAAGAATGATCTTTGTGTGCATGTGTGTGATGATGAAGATCAAAACAAAG
Source organism: Heterocephalus glaber (assembly GCF_000247695.1). The sequence continues at coordinate 6,559,307 of NW_004624779.1, read as the reverse complement.
GCATCACATACGTTACGTAAGCTCTATACTGCTAAACTACATTCCAAGCCCCAGGAATGATTTCTTAAGATAAATAAAAATATGATACCAACTGTAATGCAACTATTTAAAATTAAATTGTGTTCTCTTTGCAATGGATTTAACATTTTGGAATTCTTGAGTCCTGTAATTCAAAGTTGTTCGTCCTCAGATATACTAAAATATATCTTTAAAATTAATCTTTGATTTAACATCTATCCATGTAATATCTGCTTAAAACATTTTCTATTGTTGCTATAACAAATTACCAGAATCTTAGTCGCTAAGAAACATAGTTATATTTCTTAAACACAAACCAAAACTAATGGAAATCAGTGCACCCAAAATATTTTTACTAGGTTAAAATCAAGGAGTAGGCAGGGACATGATTCTTTCTGATGTTTTGAACTGAGTTCATCTTTTACTATGCCCAGCTTTGATATTGATCTCCCTCTGGCATTAACAAATTTTGTTTTTCATTTTCATATTCCTTTCTTCAACTCTAATTCCTGACACTATGTTTAAAGATATTTGTGATGGCATTTGGCCCACTTGCATAATCTAGAAAAATCACTCCATCTCAGAATTATTAACTTAATCAAATCTGCATAGTGTCATAAGGCATGTAAATTAATATTGACAACTTTTGAGGATTAAGGTGTAGACTTATTGGGAGAGTCATTATATGCTGCACATGAGAGATGTTTATTCTGTTATTGAAAACCAAAATAATGGTATTTATGTTATCATAGATCTAGAAGACCAAAAGACAATTGAAGCATTAAAAATGTGTTTACAAATAAAAGGAGAGTAATAAAATAGTGGATAAGTTGAAAAATAAGCAAAGATGATCATTGGGAATCATATTTCAATGAGAGTCAGAAATAAAAATACTATGTATGGGATATATGTATGGGGTATATTTCCAAATATAGGAAAAGTTCAGATACTGAATGACAATTTAAATCAATCTTGAAATTTAATTAGAATTTTAATTAAGTTTTTAAAGCTCTTTCTTTATCTCCATGGAAGTTTATGATCTTTGGAGTGGATACTGAGGTTTTATAAATATTATCAACATGATACATGTAATACTGTTATTAACAGGTGGAAATTATTGCATTCATACATCCAAGAATGGACTATACCATGATCAAGCTTTCTGCCAGTTTGGTGAAAAAGGAAAAGAAAACTGAAGGAACTTTAGATATGAAAGCTATTTGAAACATGCATTTAGGGAAGAAAGTTTGAAAATTAACACATAGACAGGAAAGCTGCCAGGCATTATTACGAAACAGATGGTGATCAATGACCCTGATGTTAAATAGTGCATATTGTAGCCTGCTATAGAAGTAGCTTGAGTTTGAACACAACATCAGATATTTCCAACCAGCTATGAAAATAACAATATATTCGTAAGGGAGAGCTGGAGCTAGGGATGTAGCTCAGTGGTAGAGCACTTGCATTGCAAACCAGGGGCCCTGTTTTACATCTCCAGTTCTGATAAAAATCCCAAGGAAATTTTAAAGGTATGCAGAAAGATCATTAAAATTAATAAAGGATAAGAACATATATGAATACAAGGAGGGAAAGATATAGAAGTTCTTTTAGAAACAAAGGAAAAAACTAAGGCAATATGTTATTTCCAGTGGGTTTTCAAATAATTGGAAATATTATAAGTTGGTCCTTAGAGAAGACAAGTCTTCAAATTATTTTATTAAAAATCAGATATTTTAAGGTAAATATTCTATTACATGGCCAATATTAGAATTTGAAAGGTATCTACAGATTAAAAATTAACAAAAAACAACAGGAGACTGAAAATTCTGATGGTTAAATGTGTCTGGCAGAAAGAAGTTGACATCCCTATCTATTTTACAGATTCTAATAGGTTATCCAGTATGACAAGAAAAGCTTTTCATCATATCATCTTTTCTTGATTGGCTTCCACTGATTGTCATTCTGAATGTTCACTCCCAATCCTCTGATTGTCCTTGAAAATTCTGTTTTATAAATTAAAAATTTTACTTCTATATATCTTAAGCATTTTCTCTTTCCTTTATTCCTCTTTTTCTCCTAGGAGCTAATTTTAGATGTCTTTATTAAAGCCTATTCATGAAGGAAGCTGACTTACTAAAAGGGTATGGAAAATAATTTGACCTTCCAAACCTCTCCGGATAGTGTCTCCTCTTTCAGCCATGGTTATGCTGACACATTCCCTTATGATTAGAAAGGTATGATGATAAAAATAAAATAAGGATAAAGAGAAAATGTACTAAGAGTTACAGCTGATGTCTTAAAATTTTTAACTGGCTAGGCATGCAGAGAAGGAAAAAAGTGTGCTAGTCTAGAGAACATTATTGGAAAAACAGGGCTGTCATGGAATTCAGAAGAAAAGGTAGTAAATTCCAAGAGACAGTGTTAAACAGCTTTCAGCAATCACTGTGAGTAAAGTAAATGGCAAATGATTTGTTGGCACAATGAAGACGATAGAATGTCAGAAGAAGATTTGCTATTATAGTCACAAAAATGTCACAAAGAAAATAGTACCTGAGTGCTACTTGGAATGTTGGCTACATTGAATGTGTTTCTAGTGTAGCAAATAATGTTACATGTCATGGTTATGCGTTGGTAGCTGAGGAATTATTTGAGGTTTCCTTTAATTACTACATTACCAAAGGTAAAAAATATAAAGTTTCTACATAAAAATGTCTGGTGAACTTTTCAATGTTTTTCAGAATTTTCTGGCTGCTATGTTCTAAAATTAACGTACATTTTGCTTTTTACATGAAATTATGATTGGTCTGTACCAGATACTGGTGTTCTTTATCATGAATATCTATTTCCAAAATTTTTACTTTTGAAAATTTTTAGTTATTCACTTACCTGTATGCTTATAATTCTATACTGTACATTAGGTAAATCATGTTTCTTTTAATCCAGTAAGGATATTTAGTAAGTATAATGGTAATGAACTTGTTCAATGTTCCCTAGTTAGTGTGAGCAATTATTAAAGTCTTATCTTGTTTGGATTAATAAGGACATTTCTGGCCCAAAAATCATCTCTTTTGTCTATATGAAATCAAAATGAACAATTTTAAAGAGTTATCTCCTCACTATGGTAAACCTGTGTCCCTAAGTCATTTGTTCAAATTCTGGAGCTGTCCCCTAATAGTCTTATAAGCTTTGGTTGGAGACTGGGTTCTCCATTTTAAATATGAATATCTATCACATGACTATGTTTTTCCTTGCTGGCAAATTATATTATGATCTCAAGAATTCTTGACCAACAAACCATAAGAAAATGATTGGTTCTATAAGGATATCAGTCTTATTTGTCTAAGGCAAACTAATATGTCTATTATATTAACCTTAGTTTATTTGAGGGATTTATCATAGATTTATTTCTACAATTATTTGATAACACATAAAGTCAATAGAAAAATACTTGAAACCTTCTCATAAAAAATAGTGTAGTAAACTCCTAATTAAATAAAGGGAGAAACATAAATCAACAAGACATCCTTGACAAACAAAATCAAGAAGAAAATTAAAAACTGGATAACAGAAAAGTTATAAAAATGCAGGGCCCCAGTATATGAATTTAAAAATAAGAGCACAGATTCAAGGATCAGCTAAACACACATTCTAATAACAAATCTTGGGTCATAACTTCTGAAGACTGAAATGAGTAATTTATAGTAAAGGGAAAATATGTACAAAGTAGTCTTCAGATTCAAATAAAACAAAAATATGTATGGATATTTGTAGACCTAGAATTCAGACAGTTTTTAAATCTTTATCTTCTCAAAAATACCCTTAGCAGATGACGTTTTGCCTTACCTTATCAGTCTTTTGGCAAACATACTGCAAATACTCATAAGATATTTGTAATTGATGACCACACAAATAGCTAATACATTGAAAGCTATGAGAAACTAGCAGTTTAACATAACTGTCTGTGAAAACTTAAGGGAGCTTGCATTTAGCAAAATATAATTTCAAGTGGTAGATCTCTAGAGTGGTAGATCTCTACATGATATTTGAATTAAAAAAGAAAAATAAAGCTTCATACATAAAATTGTCATCATTTTCTATTCCTTGACCAAAGAAATTTGACTTCTCCCAACTATCTCCGTTGGCATCTTCTTAATATTCCATTATGACGACATTGACAATAAAAATGAAACTTAAAAGTGAAATAAATTTTACAAACTCATGATCATTTAAGCTTGAAGAGGCAGAAAATATAGGGAAATAATACCAATATGAGAGAAGACATAACCTTGACTTTATGCTTTCAAAATTTTGTATGTTACAAAGGGAGAAGAATTTTTTATTGAAATATTTTTTCACTAGATTGTACAAGTGGTTAATTCTGTGTTATATGATGCATTCTGCATTAGGCAAAATTTACCTGGTTACGTTGTTGGTTCTACCTAAATGACAGAACATATAAGTATTTCCAGGAAAAAAAAAGGAACAGGAAAATAATCTGATCATTTTTTATCCATCTTGCCTATATCACTGCAAAAATGCTAAGCTAAATCTTGGCTTACACCTCTGTATAATTTTTGTATACTCTATTAAATTTTACTGTATAGATGAAAATATTTAGTAACATGTAAATATGGAGATCACCTTGAAATCAGCCTTAGAATAGTTGGATCCTCTCTTAATTTAGTCACCTTAATTTCTGATGAGTTCTGATTTTGTAATTTTATTTAAAGTATTCAAACCTATACTTTTTCTTTGAATGAATGTCTATCTACTTATCTATCTACCTTTATCTGATTATTAAATACAACAGATGAATCATCTTACTTATTTGTTGGTCAGGAAATTTTATGCACTATGATATATTTTGTCAGAGCCTAGGGTCCTAGAATCTACTGTGGTATAGATGATGACGTACAGATGCTCAGGTCTGAAGAACATAAATCAGAAACAATATACCATATTGATCTGGAGAATGGTTCCTAAAGTTGTACTATAATCTGAACAAAGTATTCAGCAATAGCTGGTGACAAAAAATATTACTTAAGTCTGCGAACGATATTCACACTCCAATATAAGATCATAGTGAGGATTTCATGTCCTATAGTTTATGTCCTGCTATTGCTTATGATGCTTTGCAGTAATATGACACATTGCTATGAATGATATACATTGCTAATTATTTTACTTGTTAGATTACTTACAAGTAATTTCATGCTGCTTTCTATCACAAATTTACGTATACGTTAAATTTTTGTTTATTGATTTATGAATTTATTGGCTTATTTATTTCTGACTGGGGTTATCATAAGGTCAATAGAGTAAAGGGGATTAAAAGAAACACACTTATGCTTTGTCTTGACCAGATATTCTTTTACTAGCTGTTAGAACTCATTCCCTCATTCTGGTAAAGATAGAAATGGTGTGATAATAATTTGGAAGACATTTTTAATGAAGTGTGACTGCTTGATCCAAACAGCAATAATAACATTTTTTAAAAGTGTAAGCTACACTTTCAATGAAGAAGAGGAATTTATTAGATAGATTTGATATCAAAAGATAGTTAAGTCCAAATACAGGAAATAACATAAGAGGATATCACCAATATTACTTGCCTTTAAAAACTGTTAACCAAAAATTGAGGGCAGAAATCAAGTTGTTAATGCTGAATGATGTATTATTGGTGGGATTTCCAAGAGAATGGAAAATAAGAAATATCTTCTTTTTCATTATATATTTTCTTGTTTCACTATTTATCTATTTATTCATTTGGTGACCTATAGTAGACAGAGGGATTCTTTGCATTTTTAGAAATAAGAACATCTAAAGATAAAATTGATTACTACAATTCAATTATTATATATCTAGGAAAATCATTGCTACATTTTGAGAAGGGTCCTACCCTGGGATTATAAAATATAAACTTTTTCAGAATCTTTTTTCCTGAAAGAATAGACACATTTTGAAACAATCTGAAAATTTTTGTTCTTTTATTGTTTAGATTTGCTTTATTTCTTTTTTGAATAAGTTCTCATTTTTTTCTTTAGGTATTCCTGTACTTGTTTATTATTTAAAGTAAATGTCAATATTTGAAAAGTCTTTATCTTTTATTCTCTCCTAACCTCTATTTTGATATGACATTTTTCAATGCATTTTTTTCAAGGTTGACCGAGATCATCAGAAGTTCAAGTTAGGGGGATTTAGCTCAGTGGTTCCGCCGCCTGACTTGCAGGCACAAGGTCCCAAGTTCGATCCTCAGTACCAAAAATAAATAAATAAATAAGTTCAAGGCTAGCTTGGGCTACACATAGTAAGTTCAAGTCCAGCCCGAACTCTCAGCAAAACTAATAACAAAATATATAGAGAGATATCATAGAAATGTATGGTACATTTAGCTTTTGAGCTAAGGGTGCAGGTCAGCATTACAGTACTTCTCTAGCATGAATGAGATCCTGAGTTTGATTCCCAACATAGAAAATTATTTAAAAACAAAAGTTTGACTTTTTATCTGAAGAAACTGAAGCCAGACTGACAAGAAACTGAGGAAATCTTGATCTTTGGCGCATCCCAGTGTGAGCGTAAGTAATCTGTGGATGTTTCTACCTTAATGCACCCTGGATATTTTCAAAATTTTACCTCCAGGATCTCCTGCTACGAGGCATGAACAAAAATCTTTCTGTGCAAATAAAGAGTGAAAGTAACAATTTTAAAGGACACACAAAGATACTGTTCTCTTAACAAATCAGCCATCCAGGAAACAATTGCACTAGAGTTTAATGAATGTGGGGAAATTTGGTAAGTCCATTTCTCCTCCTATTTTCTATTTGACTTTTTTTTTTAGCACATTGTCTATTAGATGTACAGGTGTGGTCCTCCTTGTTATCCTATTGGAGTTTCATTTGTTGGATCCATAATTCAAGTTGTTGCTAAAACTTTGAAATCAAATGCAGGAATTTTTCTTTTTTTCTTTTTTTTGTATTAAATTCTTCCATTGGCACACTGTAGGTATACAGCACAATTACATTTCTCATTGGGAATTGTACCTTTATATAATGCATCTTGGTTCCCATTTTTTCCCCACTCCTAGCCCTCCTTTCACGTCCTCCACCCCTCCCCATTTACAAAGATCTCACTTCCATTTTTTTCCATTTCTCATCATTTTTTCCTTTCCCTTCTTTCCTTTCCCCTGCCCCTCCCACTACCCCTACCCCTCCGGACCTTCTCCTCCCATCTTACACTATCAATCATTCATTCTAATCATTGGTACATTTTAGGTATGCAATATAATGACATTCATCATTGGAAATTTGCACCTTTACATAATCTCTCTTGGTTCTTATTTTTTACCCTTACCTAGCCCTCCCTTCAACCCCTCCAGTCCTCCCTATTTACAAAGATTTTGTTCCTATTTTTCCATTTTCTCATATTAATCCCATTCCCTTCTATCCTTTCCCCTAGCTCTCCCACCTCCTTCCCCCCCCCCCCTTTTCCTCCTGTCTCACATTACCCACTATACATTTAGTCCCTATCTGCACTTTCAGTTTCTCACACCAGAGAAACCATTAGGCACTTACACATGTGTGTCCTATTTATTTCACTTAAGAGTACCGCCTCAATGTGCATCCACTTAGCTATAAATGTCTCTAATTTCTCATTTTTTATGGCTGAGTAGTACTCCATTTTATTAAAAATCCACATTTTCTTTATCCAGTCTCCAGTTGATGAGAAATAGAAAAAATGGAAATAAAGTCTTTGTAAATAGGGAAGGGTGGAGGGCATGAAGGGAGGGCTAGGAATGGGGAAAAAATAAGAACCAAGATGCATTATATAAAGGTACAATTCCCAATGAGAAATGTAATTGTGTTGTATACCTACAATGTACCAATAAAAGAATTTAATACAAAAAAATACAATACAATAAAATAAAATAAAATAAAAAATAGAAACTCTGAACCAGTTGGAACAGAGGTTAGGTAGAACCCTTGAAGACATCGGTGTAGGAAAAGATTTTATGAACAAAACCTCAGTTGCCCGTGAACTAGCACAAACAATCAACAAGTGGGATCTCTTCTTATTAAAAAGCTTCTGCACAGCAAGAGAAACTACCAGCAGTGTGAAGAGACAACCCACAATGTGGGAAAAAATCTTCACCTGCTCTTGCTCTTCCTCAGATAAAGGTCTACTATCTCGAATTTATAAAGAACTTAAAAAGATCAGACCTCCCAAATTTAAAGACCCAATCTAAAAATGGGCATCTGAAATGTGCAGGAATTTTTCTTCCATTATTTCTTCAACTCTTTCCTCTACTTTTATGGCTACCATGACATGTGTGGAGGACTCTTAACATCATCTCACAGGTCTCCAAGGTTCTGTTTGTTTTTCTTGATTTTGTTTTCTGTCTTCTGATTGAAAAATTCCTACTAGCTCTATCATATTTTCAAACTTATTTGCCTTTTTGCTGGTTTAGTTTTCAAATCAAAAGTTACTATTTTCTTATTTCTTCATATTTTTATATTAAAATATCTATTTGTTATTATTACATAGTTCCTTTTAATTCTCACCACAGTTTTATAATAGCTTTTTTGAAGTCTTGTGAATTACATTATCTAGTCCCATTAACAGTCTGTTACTTTTGAACATGGATAATATTTTTAGATGCCTTTTAAAATCCTATAAGATATTACTGAAAATTTGAAGTTTTAGAAAGCATATTTAAATAACTCTGATCTGTGCTTCATTTTCGAGTGTATTATTTATAAACTTTCTGAAAATACAAATCTTTTTTTCAAGGTGTTTACCTACATCTGATGTTTCTATATAGATTTTTTTGTTACTACTAATTTAACTTAGTTTAGATTTTTGCACATTATCCCTGACCCTGAAGTGCCTTCTTGTCAGCCTAGATTTTGATATATCCAATCACCTTTCCCTCATTAATTTCCCATTTTCTTCCTATTTATTTGTAGTTTGAGGAAAATATTCAAAATCATAATTGCTGATCTATTTTCCCTTCACTCCCATACCTTTTCTGGTTCTCAAGGAAAATAACTGTATGTAGCTCTAATCTCAGTCAGCTGGATGTATGGAAAACACATCCTAGAAGAAATGAATCTCTCATTTCCACTATCACTTGGTTAAATTCCTGTCTATTGTATCCTTTGCTTCAACTAGGATTATGAGCTGGGGATGACAGACCTGCTGGGTTGCTACATCAATTCCTAATTTAACTCATCACTGCTAGCTAAAAGAACTGAGGGTTCCTGATACCTACAATGAATTGAATCTTTTTCCCCTGGACTAATTTATGCATTATTCCCCCGCATCTGATGGAATTACACTCACCATCAAACTGTGTTTCAGTGAGATATTTTGGACAGTACTCAAGCAAGAAGATGACAGACACACGTTATCAAATGCAGCTCTCAAAATTATTCAATAATAAATGCTTTCATGTCTTATTTGCCTTTGGTCAACCAGCAAACCCTTTGGACAGACCTTTTTTTTTCTTGCATATATTTTAAAAACAAGAAATATTGTGGATATCTTTAAGCTCTTCTCAACTTTAAAACTTTGACTTTTGTTTGCTTTCCAGTTTGGGGTATTTCATATAAGTAGAATTATACAATACATAGCTGTGTATCTCTCGGTTATTTGATTTAACATAATATTTTCCATGTTTCCACATGTTGTGATATGAATTGTTATTTAATATTTTGTGGTATTAGGCACTAATCTCAGGGCTTTAGAGTGAGCTACATCCAGAGACATTTATCTATTTGTTTATTTATTTATATTTTGAGGTAGAGTCTTGCTAGATTGTCTAGGTGTTACTTGAGCTTGCTCTCCTATTGCCTCGGCCTCCCAAATGCTGAGATTACAGTGTATACCATGACACTTGATTAGTATTTGCTATTTTATGTCTAAATAACATTTCACTGTGAATATATATTTTATTTACACATTCATCATTATGTATACATTTTGATTTTTCCAGTTTGGGATTATGTAAGCAAATGCTTTTATAAACAGCCATGCCAAATTTTTTGTGTGAATATATGATTTAATTTTCTATGACACATTCCTAAGCATGGAAATGCATGATTATATGGTTACTCTCTGCCCGAATTTTGAGCTTTTGCAATCTATATTCCACCTAATTGAAATTATTTAATAACCTATCAGAAATATATGAAAGTTGTGATTTTCCACATCCTAAAACTTCTTTTTATTTTAGCTATCTTTATTTATGTGAACTATCAACTTTCTTTAGTTTTGATTTGCATTAACCTGATACTAATAATGTTAATTATTTTGTCATGGAATTTAGTTGGCCACTTTAATAACTTCTTTAGATAAAAGTTCACTTGAGTAATTTTTTCCAATTTGAGTTGAATTATTTCTTTTATATTTTTTAGCTTAATGGTTCTTTTGTTGTTTATCAGTCTGTTACAAAGCATGTGATAAAGGATACAGACGAACAACAAGATGAAAGGATACACAGCACAAGACCAGGAGGAATCTTGAGCTCAGCGCTTCTAACCACTTGGAGTTGGGGTGTATCCTCCTCCCAGCTTGTGGATGAATTCACCAATCCAATGCTCTCTCATCTGGTGTATCTGAAATTTTAGTGGATGCTAAAATTGGGCTGACTGATTTATTGTTACTTTTTGGATTTTTGAGAGTCTAAACCATGTATCTTAGATTGGGCTCCAACTCTTGATCTTCCTCCTTCAGCCCTCCAATCTCTGGAATTGCAGGCCTGCATCTCCACTCCCCCTAGCATAATCCCTTATTAATCCAACCTCCATCTCTTCTTCCTTCCCTAGAGTATAGGGAATGGGGCAGAACTCCAAGCTTGTAATCATGGCCTGAAGTTTGGTGTCCATCTCCCATCCAGAAGCCAGTAAAAGTTATATTATGAGAACAAATCATCCAGAAACACCCTGGAGATTCTGGCTCTCTCAGTAACCATGGTCAGAGACCAAATAGTGAAGCAAAAGATGCATGGAGTCACCTCAGGACCACCCCAACACTCAGGAAATTCCAAGGGTTATCAGAGCTCTCTGCCAGAAGCCGGGGGCATATGCTAAACATGTGTTTATGTTGCTATGCCTGCTCTCTCCATCCATGGGGCTGCAATTCAGGTATTTTCTGGTGGTATAACAGTGTCTCCTCGGTAGCCACTCTGCATTGGTCTCCCTGACTTGACCACTCAAGGGTAGGTAGTTAAGATGGAAAGGAGGCCACATTGTTAGAGCTCTTTAAATACTCCAGATACTGAAAAGTTAGCAAGTTTATGATTTTCTAGTGTATTTCCTCATTGAGTTGTTTCTCTTACAGAAATATTTTGTTGTATAAAACTAGTATAATGGTGAGCACATAAACTATATGATATGTTGTCTATTTTTGATGTCAAAGTAATAAAAGTCTCATAAATATGTGGGATGAAAATGTACTCTTGAAGAGATTGTCAATAATTTGTGTCCATTATTCTTTAAATATTTGGTAATACTCACCAGTGACTCAATCTATGTATTTTCCCCTTTTTTCCCTTGCTGCTTTCTGCTTGTCTGTCTCTTCATTTATTCCTATTATTATTTTTCAATTACTAATTTATTTATTGTTGATCAGTTTCTATTTTCCATTTCTTTTGGGGTCAGTTTTGGCTCTTATATATATTTCTCTTTGTGTATTTCTAAGGACTTGTCCCTTTTTTTCTAGGATATCTAATAACTCATGGTAGTCTCCTCTAAATCTTTTTTGTTTTTAAGCTAAGAAACAATGTTTCTCTTTCATTCTTGATGTTGGCTGGGTTTCTCTACCTTGCATTGGTCAGCCAAGGTAAAAATGCTGATATTCTGCTAAACATAAAGGACCAACTTTCAGTTTCATAAACTTTCACTATTCTTTATTTATGGTTTATTATTTTTGTTATATTTAATGTATATCAATTCATCACTTATTCTCACTTTGAGTTTAATTGTCTCTTCTTGTTCTGGTATTCTAAACTAGAATACTAGGCACTGATTTGAGACCTTTTAACTTTTTATGAAAGGAAAATGACATCTATAAATTTCCCTCTGAGAAAAGCACTAATTCTGCTGTGTCTCATAAGTTTTGGAATGCATGGTTTTTGTTGTTTTCACTCAATTTAATTTGTTTCATAACTTACTTTAATTATCATCCATCACTAAATTTTCATATGACTCAAATATTTGATCCATCCCTAAATCATTTCGCTGCATATTTTCTCTCATACTCTAATTAGATACAGTAGGCACACAAAATATAAAAATATAAATTTTAAAATAAAATCCTATTTTGTTAGAATCACTGAAAAGTCTAATGTAACAAAAGGTTCTTAACTTCATCAGTGATATATATATATATTTTTTGGGGGGGTTGGACATTGAAATGGCTGTAATAATTACAATCAAACTAAGAAGCTGAATAAAAACATCTTAAAATAACAATAGCCATATGGGTCTTTGACCTTGGATGTTTCTATTATGCAACTATGTCCAACTGAAGTTTCATTAGTTTTTGTTTAATTTCACTTATTTATTTACCAAAATAATTAAATAGCATATTTTAGCAGACATTTTTATACATATAAGTTTCAAGAAATACTTTCTGGTTCAAATTTGAAGTGTATCTTCCTTTGTACATTATAATGAGAAAATAGACTTCAAGAAATGCTTCCAGGGAAAATTTTAAGCATTATAAAAATTATTACACATGATGGTGTGTTGTTTAAGCTTTGATTCAATTAGACTCTCGATATTATTTTAAGTGGATAATGGAATTGCATGCAGTTATTTTATGTTCAATAAGATTTTATAAATTGTTTTTATTTGTCTTTTATGCTTTTGTTATTTGAATAATCTCTAAGAATGTAGAATCTAATCATAATTGATAGGGAATAATGTAAACATTTCCTTTAACTTCTGATTATTTAAAAACAAATTGGAAAATCCTTTTGTTTACATACTCTGGGAAAAATATCTAAAACTGAGAACAATTTTAATGACTAAGGAAAGTGCAATTTATTAATTATTAAAGATAATTGATTAAGCCATATTTTCCTTGATCATTCTGAGCATTTTTTATAGAATTAAGGAGTTTAAAATTTGCAAATACTATGGTCTATTGGTTTATTAATAATTTAAAATGCTGCTTTATTGTAATAGCAGTATTTCAATCTTAAAATAATTATTGAACAAAACCCAGTTAATGAATATTTTCTCTTTGATAAATATTTAATTTGGTTTTCCAGTGTTTTTATATAATTTTAATACCTATAACAATTTCAATTATGCTATCATCACTCAATAAAAAAGTTTACAACTTTAAATTTAAATTATATAGAATTTTTTACTTATTTTATAGTTTAATTTTTGATTGAGAAACAATAATTATATATGTTTATGGGGTACAATATGACATTTTTATCATGTCCAGTACAGACATTAAATTACGATAAATAATTTTATGTGCACTTATTTGAAAATGCCAAAATTCCTAACCCATTATGATATATGAATTTCATTGAAATTTAACGTAGGACATCTTAGGTAAAGGAGAGTTACTCATAAAATATTTGTACCTCTTTACAAAATCTGACAGTCATATATCACAATTTTTTTAAATCCTTTATTTTTATTTGATATATTTTATAACTTTCCTGCAATAACAAAATCTATAGTTGTATGTATCATGTTAAATTTCAGTCCTGTTATCTGACTTAAATTCCTCTTTTATGTGTTCATGATTAGTCTGTTTTCCTTGCCATAACAAAATGCCATAAACCTGGTGTCCTGTAAAATAGAAATTTATTTCTTGTACTTGTAGATGCTGGAAGTCCTGGCTTGGTCTCTGGCAAAAACTCTTCCTTGTTTGTAGAATAATGTCTTCCTCAAATCCTCCCACAGCAAAGACAACCAAATTTGATGTCTCTTCCACTTCCTATAAGGACATAAACTCTGAGCTGATTTTAATTTTACTTATCACTATTTCTTATCCCCAAATATTATTATAATTATGGCTAGAACTGCAACATATACAGTGATACCTCAGTTCATGAACTTAATTCATTCCCTGATTCTGGTCTCCAACCGAATTGGTTACAAACCCCATCAAATTTCCCTGTAAGGTTCAAGGTAAATAAGGTTAATCTATTCTGAATGTTATGTATTTTTTAACCACAAAAATATGAAACAAAGTACAGTGTAATAGAGACAAAGAAAGACAATACTAACCTTGCTTGAGGTGACTTCTGTCATGGAGTACAGGAAGGTAGGTGGAGAGGAGGTTATTGTTTGAAGTGGGAGTCTCCCTCCATAAGGGCAACAGGAAGAGCTCCTTCAAGGGTTTTCTCTCTTCTTTGTCTTTAGGTACAGGGTCAATTTTGATGAATAATCTGTTACCTGCTCCTTCCTGCATGGCATAACCCTATAGAAATGAGAGACCACATTGTCATTCAGTGCAGTATGTACAGTTATGTTGGGGTGGTGCTTCTCAAAGAATTCCTGGCCCTCATTCCATTTTTCCCTAATGGATTTTATCACATCACTGCTAACCTCCTCCCTACCTTCCTCTTCCTCAGTGGAATGCTCCTCAACAAGCTCTTTCTGCTGCTCACTCTGGAGTTCACCCAGTTCCTCCATCACTACATCCTCGATATGATCCTCAACAAGCCCCTCTATGTTTGCACCATCAACATCCAGGGCCATACTCTTGCCCAAGGACAATTTCCTCCACTACCTGTGCATCAGACCTTTCAAAGTCATGTTCAATACATATTCTGGCCACAGTTTCCTCTAGGCTGAGTTTAAGTTCTGTTATGTGACATTTTCTCAGGGTTTGTCAATGAGGTTGATGCAGTGGAAGACATTGAAATGTTTCTTCCAGAACTCTTTCAGAGTCAAGGACATCTGTTCAATGACATTAAAACACTTGATTAAGAGAACCTTTGTGTACAACTTCTTGAATTTGCAGATCACTTGCTGATCTATAGTCTACAGAAGTATTGTGTTGGGGGGAGGAACTTGATCTTTATGAAGTCATACTCACCTTTCCTATCATCCACCAAGGGCAGCGAGTGGTCAGGGCATTGTCAATCAGAAGAAGGCACCTTCAAGGCAGTTGGTTGTCAGAAAAAATATTAATTAACAGTGGGTGTGAATGCCTCATGCAGCCATTCTATGAACAATTGCCTTGTGCCTCAAGCTTTCACATTGACCCTCCACATGACAGGCTGTCTAGTCTTGTTCATATTTTGTTCCTTAAATGCATGAGGGGTCTGGGAATGGTACACAAGTAGTGCGTTAATCTTCAGATTGGCACATAGGTTGACACACAGCAAATGTATTGGTTCACTAACGGTTATTTCAATGATTCTGGTTGAAAACTGAGTTGGATAAGAACTGAATCAAGTTTAATAGTTAGTTTCAGTGTTCTCCTAATGGGGAAATTTGATTCAGTTCTTTTCCAGTTCAGTTTGCCTCCAGAATCATGAAGAGAATTGAATTTGTGAACTGAGCTACCACTGTATTTGAGAGTGTTGCTTCACTATCTCATACTCTGAGGCCAAATCTGTCACATGAATGCCATGCTTATGCTTTTCTACAATTTCCTTCTTTAACTCAATGGTTATTTTGTTCAAAATCTTATTAGTCTTACTCTATCTTGTTACCTTCATTATTGCTCTGCACATTCTTGACACCTTCATTACTATGCTATACTTTCTTTTTACCATCATGTTTGCTTTTCACTTTCTTTAGTGCCATGCTGGGTTGATAATTTTGTTCAGTACAGTATATGCTGTAAAATACACAAAAACTCTTCAAGTGTGCACTGTCTGTCTGAGACCGTGATCCCTACTAGAGGAAGCCACGACCACATGTCAGTGTGGGGAAGATGGCTGCTGTCATGTTCACCTGATACAGAGTTGACAAACGGAAGCAAAATTTTGCTGAACACTTCTGTTTGTGAAATGAATTGTTTTCTCAAGCAGAAGCATTAGTGAATTGAGGTATTATTGTATATAATCAGAGGAGAGGCATAATTCAGCCCATAACATATACCAAAAATCCCTTAAGCTGTAGTTAAACAATGCAAAAGTCTATCCTTTTCTATTGTTATCAAGTTTATTACACTGTTTCTTTCTTGAGTTTTCTTTATATACATATTCAGTTTGGTTTTTTTTGAAAAATGTTATAATTATTTGGATTATATGCATGATACAAGATTTGACAATACCATTGTGTTTAATAATGTGACTTCATAGCTTTATAACTATTTTAACATCCTTAAATATATGTAAATAAAAATGATAAAAATCAGGGTTGAGAGAGTAGCAGTGTTAGAATGTGTACTTAGCATATGCAAGACCCTGAGATTCTTTTCTAGCACACATAAAAGAAAGGTCTATATTATCTTGCAAAAAATAAAATTGATTTTAGTTTTTCTCAAATGTCATTTATAATTTCACCAATTACTTTAATTATTTGATATTAGATCACTGTTCTCATGACGGTAATTATGATGATAATCATAAAATAAAGTAATAATGTAGCAAGCACTTTATGTGTAAGCTATTTGCCAAATATTCCAGTGAATTATGTAATCCAATCTGAACAAAACTCTGTCCTGTATGTTCATTGTAACACATGGTTAATTATCTACTCAGAGATTTCAAAGCAAGAAAAGTAGGATATCTTTTAAATGACATTACTTTCTGTGAAAGATTACCTTCTTAACCACTCGCTATACTACCCACTCAACAAAACTTCTGTGTTAAAACTGATAGCTTGTTTTACATTATATTTATCAGTATTTTACATTTTTTGTTGTAGTAATGCTTAGCAATGATTACATATTTGTAGATAAATACATAATATGTACATTTTCTATTTTAACATGTAGCCTTAATTTAAAAAATGTACCAGAAACTATATTTGAAAGGCAAACTAGGGTGAGTTAATTATAAAAATTATTTAAAGAGGGCTTCTTTACATGGTAATATTTTCCAGAGTAGAATGGCTCCATTACATGGGAGATTGAAGTCCCCCAACCTACATTTGATCTTTAAAAGCACCAGAAAATTAAACTAGTTTATTAAAATTTAAATCTAGAAGGAAATTTCTTTCCTTCTATATAGGAATCTAGGAAGCTGGGAATAACATTGATCCAGTCCTTATAGTAAGAGGAAGCCAGATGCAATTGTCTAAATCCATCAGAGAATTAGAATCACACTACAAACACACAGACTGAATTCTATAGAAAATCAAATGCCATCAGGGAGATAGGGAACTGGAGCACTGCACCAACTGTGTCAACACCTGAGAGGAAGGGATGAAGAGTATCATAGAAACAGCTAATAGGAAAGAAAGGAGCTGAACATTGAAGAATATTACTATTGGTGGAAAGTGAGCTACTATAGAAAACTCAAGAGTCACAGATGCAAAGGAAACTTGAACCAACTGACAGTCTACTGTCACACAGACTATCACTACGCACTTGCAAGAAAGACAAAGAATTTTGGGGAAGAAACAATAATAATTTTCTACATGGTATGTGTTTTCCAGAGGAGAATGGCTTCATTACAAGGTCATTTGATGTCCCCCCAATCTGCATTGTTAGACTTATTTTTTTCTACAAAATAAAAGCTTACATCTACTAGAGAAGTACGTGGGTAGGAGATGTTGTGACAAAGGTGCAAGGGGAAGTTTTTGAGAGTTTCTATAACTTCATACTCCTGATATTTACATGATTTATATGCATCTTTCAAAACTAAAAGAAGAAAATGTATACTAAGAGGGATAAATTTAAACTATGGAAAAGATAACTGAGTAAGCTTGTGGTTATCCCCAAAACTTAAAGCGAGATTTTTTTTTTTCAGCCAGTGTGGACATGGATCTTGATTAAAAGAAGATGGAAAAAACATTATGTTGTGCACCAAAAATAAAAATGGTTTATTCTTCTGAGACAACAACATAACTGGGACAAGTAGGAGTACCAGTAATCCCAGCTCCTAGTCAGACATGAATTAATTCAAGAAAATGACAGGTAAATTGGACGTGAAGAAAATTACCAGTTTTGATAAAGTCAACCAAAAGACAGCAGAGATAAAGAAGAAAACTCTCTCCACCAAAAAAACAGCACTGAAATTGCCTCAGAGCCTAGGGAACTTCCGTGCCTAGACAGCTGCAAGACCATAGTCTTCAGGAGGAGAGAGAGCCACCTACAAGAGTTATCTAAACCAACACTGCACCTCGAACCCTAGCACTTTGTGTGGTATCACTGGCCTAGGGGTCCTGCAAAGACACTAAAATCCTGTCAAATTTTCCATTTTGCCCTGGAATGTTATACAAATTACTAGTATGGATAATGGATATAAAATATACCTTATGTGAAAAAAAGCAGATGTATAAATAAGCCTGTCACAGGAAAAAAAATATTCACTTACATGCAAATTTCAAAAATTTGAAAATGTAGGGGTTCAAAAGTAGTTAACAGTCATGGGGAGAAAGGAGTATGGGAAAACATGGAAAGATAGAGGTCAAAGATAAAAATTTGTAGTTACACACATTTAATAAGACACTTTTGGACCACATGAGTACAATAGTTAATAGTGTTCTATTGTATATTATAGTTTGACGAGAGATTTTAGGTACTCTAAAAAAAGAAAGAAAAGAGAGAGAGATAAAGAGAGGTGGGGGGGGAGAAAAAAAGCCAGGAAAGAAGAAACAAAAATAAAAGAAGGAAAGAAAAGGAAAAGAAAAATATGCAGTTTTCCCTAAGTATCTGAGGCAGATTGTTTCATTACCATTGAGGCTAACAAACTATGAAGATATTCAAGTAGTTTACACAAATGGTATAATAGTCACTATAACCTATGCACCTCCTACTATATATATAATCATATTTCAATTATTCATATTTTAAAATATACATAATATATTATAAATGGTAAATAAGTAGTTATACAGTATTTTAAATTTTGTATTACTGTTTATAGAGTTATCTCATTGTTTTGTTGTATTTTAGTATTTCTATGCATGATTGAGTCTGTGAAGGCAGAACCCAAAAATATGGAAGGCAGCCATATTATATAATGGATATATTCCATGTGTTTTAGTTTTGTACAACTCTCCCTACCCCTCTCAACTGTTGCTCAGTCAGATATCATTGAGCTGTATTAGTGAGAGTTTTCCAGAATGATAGAACCAAAGGGAGGTACATAACATAGGTAAACAGAGATAGATCCATGAATACATACATGTGAAATTCTATTTATAAGGGGAGCTGCCTTCCATAATTATGGAAGGTGACAAATCTCATGACAGGCTATGATCAAGCTTGTATCTCTGGAATGCTGATAGTATGGCTCAGTCCAAGTTACACAAACTCAAAAGCAAATTAATGGGATATTTCTCAGTATGACATTAAAGGATTGAGAAATCAAAAATGCTACTAGTTCAAGTTTCAAAGTTTAAATGCTGAGGAGCCTGAAATTCTGAAGTTCAAGGGCAAGAGAGGAATTTCATTCCAATCCAGAAGACAGAGGAGGAAAACTGCCCTTTCTTATGCTTGTTTTGATTTTTTTTTGTTTTTATCTGGATCTCCAGCTGATTATATCCTGCCCAAGTCCTCAGTCGATATACTGGCTGATATGAGAAAATGCTTTGGAAATATTCTCATAGACTCAACCAGAAATGGTGCTTCACCAGGCTTCAGGGTTCCCTCAATTCAAATTTACACTCAAAATCAACTAACTCTGGAACTTTTCCTTTCTTTTCTCCTAGTAAG
This sequence comes from Heterocephalus glaber, assembly GCF_000247695.1. Next base: position 6,539,480 of record NW_004624779.1, on the reverse strand, counting down.
TTTATCATTTCATAGATTATGTTTAAGCAGTCTAGAATATTTTGTTATAGCAACCTGAATTGATTAGAGAAGTCAGGTGAAATTGTAGAAGTAGATATACATGACTATTCATGTACAGGTAAATGACACTAAAATATGCTATTGTGCTTACAGTTGTCATCCAATACAAACACAGAAATTTAGAAATCATAAAATATATTAATTATTTGTTAGCTTATGAAAAACCAAGAGTTCCACTTATCTGATAATTTCATTCTGAATTCGACAAAATAATTCATGAAAAGCTAGAATTTTTAAAATTAAAACAAAGAAATATATTAGTATCTCTAAATACACTTTATAATAAACAATAATATAGGCTAAATTGTTACATAAAATAATCAGCAAAAAATCCTTATTAAAAATTTAATTTGACATTCAAATTTCTCAAATGAGTAACCTGAGCCTGACACAAGACCAAATGATATTTAACTACAAACTTAATTTTAGGTTTTTCCATTGTCTTTAATCATGGAATGTGGTAACACTAAGAAACGACTTTAAAGTACCCCCTTTTTTATCTACATTTTTGGCTACATTTAGTGAGAGGACTGATCTTGGGCCACACATAAAATACATTACATAGTTGATGGACATGAAAAAACTTCTTTTTAAATATTTTAACTTATTAAATTTTTGTGAGATAACATAAGCTCAAATTTAAAAATTAAATATAGCATACCTGTCTGCCTATTAACAATAAATGCCTGTCTTCATAGGTATATGGAAACATACAGGTTAAAACACTGTTACTGATAGGCACTAAATTTTACTCACCAAGTCACACAACCACTTACAATGTCTGATACACTCTGATTTTGATTCAGCTGACAGTATGTGTTGGCTCAGAAGAGGGTGTCAGTCCCACACACAAGCTTTCTTTCTTGTCTATGAAGCTCACATTTGAGCACTGCACATTCTAAGCCATTGAAAATTTCTCTAAAAATCACATAAAATTGTTAAAAATTTACAATTTTGTGGAACCACATTACTAGTTTGAGTCATAGGTTAGTACACAACTGAAGATCTCTGGTATCACAGACATACATTTCCTAAACTTCACTGGAGAGTAATAGTCTAATTGACCTTTTGTAGTCAGTATCAATTATCTGGGCTTGCACAATAATTCTCTTTTCTTTGCCTGTTGATTCAGAGGCTTGTAAACCCCAACACTGGCAGGTGACAGACTTAAGTTTCAAAACTATGGTATCATTTCTGATTGTTCCATTGGAAACAACCCACAGTTTGGAACTAAGATCTCCAAGACAACAAAGCACAAGGTTTTGTGAGTAGCAAACAAATATTTCCCAAATCACTAGATGTAATTTCCTCCCCTTGATAGTAGAATGAGTAAATAGTACAATACATTACCTTTACTCTTTTTATTATCAATTAAACATATGGAGCTGTAATGAATAATCAAGTTCTTAGAAACAAACTACAGAGTCCATTCTGACTGTTTTAATAAAATAAATATTTTTCTAAACTGGTTAGTTTCTCCACAGAATTATTGGGAGTATCAAATGCAAACATTTATCAAAATCACTGACAATGGCAAAGTTATTTTCTCAACAGAATATAGATACTACACCCACAGGTAAATTCCTCCTATTTTCTCAATAACCAATAAAAAATAAGAACTTCCACATGAAGTCACAAAATGAATCTATACGCTGAATCTATGTCTAAATATTTTCATTTTTATCCAAACTGGGAGATGTATAGAGCATACAGCAATGCCCCTATGTCTGAGATCTGATCCATATAATATGATTGCATGTAAATTTTTCCAAGTGTGGACAAGTGTCTAAATACATTTTAAGTAGGCAAAAATGTGACACGGTTATACCTAGACTAATATTGAGGATTTCTGCCATAAAGGTACACCAGGCTTTGTATTTAATCATTCAATTCAGTACTATTTATTCCAGTATCAAATAACAATTTTTTACTAGGACAAATATAATATTAGCTTATACTCAAAACAATAAAATTAAAAATATATTCAGTTGTAACACACATCTATAAGTTTACACTTGCTTAAAGTTACTGTTGTCCCTATTTTTGACATCTGTCATAATTTAATTTTGTCTTTATTTCACACTCAAATGTGATGTTATCCACAGCTAGACACTGAAATATAGTAGTAAGCAAGTAAAATAAATAGAAAACAGTAAAGTTGTATGCTTTTTTTGTGAGTAATTATGAGATCATAGCTGTTATTCTTGATGACAGTGTACCCATTATCTACCTCATGTTCCTGTAACTCTGTCAAATTTCATCTGATTTCTTTCTTTTCTCTAACAATATCTAAATTTTCCAGATCCCAGAAAACCATAAGTCTGACAAGAATTTAGGCAGTTAAGTAAGTTCAAATTTGAAACAATATTGAAAAATAATAGCAAAGAAATTCAATGTTTTCATATGGCTGCTATACATAATTTACGCAATTATAACAAGCAAAATTTCATTTTATGTAATTCAATCTTAAAGAATTGCATGAGTGCTTTGATAATCATAGTTTACTAAATCATGAGGCAGTTTATTCTAATGTACAGTGTCCTCCTCCTGCTTTCATAAATTCATTTTTAAACATGCATATTTTACTCATATTAATGAAAAAAGGATCAGCATTTGAAACATTTTATTGCCTTAGGTAATATAAAGAAATTACGGTTGTGATAAAACTGTACCGAGAACAACTTACTAAATCTTCCACAGTACAGTGTAAAAAAACACTGTTAGCAGTATGAGATCATTTAAAACAACAAAAAATCTTTCTAATAGAATGACAGGCTGTGTCAACAGAAAGTAACCCTTAGCTTATCTGTTAAGTGAAGATTATATTCACTTATCTACTTTCCTTTAGTCAAAATTTTATACAGTGGAATGAAGCAGCCCCTAATACAAACAAGGTGCTGGTGATGATGGTAGATCAGGAAAATACTGACATATGTAGATAACAGAAGAACAGAACAGGGAGAATTTTTTTTTTTTTTTTTTTGTACCAGGGATCTAACTCAGGATTTTGCACTTGCTGGACAGTGGTGGCACTGAGCTACATCCCCAACCAGGAACTTAATTCTTAAAAGTTCCATTTCCTAATGCTATCTGCTTGTCAACACCTGAACTTCAAAGGGTACATGCTCACTGAAAAGCAACACAGAAGCAGCAGATGAGCAGATGATTGGGGATAGTTATATAAAGAAAAAAAATAAGGGTTATAATCAAAAACATTATTTTAAAAACTGAGAAACAGGTAGATGAATGGATATAAAGTTTCTGCTTCTTCACTCACAGCTTTTCAGATATAAATCTCACTTTTGTGGGAGCAATGAAAAATGTTAAGATTAACCTATAACATTAAGATATTATGCTTATATTTTATGGAAAAGAGCTTTATGTAAATAAGGAAGGGTGAAGGGGGTGAAGAGATCGCAGGTAATGGGGAAGAAAGTAAGAACAAAGATTTATCGTGAACAGGTACAAGCACCCACTAATAAATGTAAACAATGTACCAACAAAATAATTAAATACCAATAAATACCAATTAAATACCAATAAAATAATTTTTAAAAAGAAAAAAGATATTATGCTTACATTTTAAATAAATATTATGCTTTTTTACCTACCATGAACTAAAATATTTTAATTATCAAATTATGTGGTTATTAAAACTAGATTGAAATATTAATAAACACTCATTATTTGCCAGAAAATAGTAAATTTGATAAATTTGAATGGACAAACAGAAAATATAACATTTATATCTCAACCAGCTGAGATTTTGATAACAAATGTATTCATGCATATTGTAGCTTTATGTATATATTCAAATGTATGTGTGTGTATGTAAATTAACTAGTTTACCTATCTGCTTGATAAATGTTAACTAGAACTCAATGTGTATACAAGATAAATTCTGATTTAATATGTTAAATATGAATAAATACAACTTCTATTGTTTATAAATTATTGATTTTATATTTCATATCAAATGCAACTTTAATGTTACTTAAATTTACATGACAAAATCATCATAAATGTTGGACATTATATTGCACTTATCTCATTGTTACTTAGAGAATAAACACCAAGTCATCACTCTGTAATGTAGAATGTGCTTTATCTTTAGTCTCCTCACATGCAGATTTGCCTTGGGTTCTCTCACCCAACCAAGAGTAGAAAACTCAAAAGTTTTCAGTCTCCATAGATTTTTTTCAGTTTTCTCATCATTTCCAAGGTTGTAATTATTCAGAAAATTGAGAACTATATTACCTAAGGAATTGACAGAGATCAGAGAGTCTAGCCACTTTAATACTAAAAGGTTTAACTTCTTATGAAATTAGAAAGTTTCACAAAGACTAAAACCAACAGAAGGGATGTATTCAAACTAAGTTAATAAAAATGCCCTACAGCTATGATCTGTAAGATGGAATCTGATGGGATTTAAATATGTCACTTTATACTCTATTGCAGTACTCACATCTTCTGAATTTTTAAAGTTAAAAAAAAACTTGCCTAAAACTTCACATTTGAATGTCATTAGAGCACATTTTAAATGTTTTATAAATAATGTCTAACTTCAGATTTCTGCATAAAGTTGACTTTTAATATAATATTTTCTAGTAATTTATTATTAAAATATTGTTAGTAACATAACTATCATGAAAGGTAAGTCGCTACCGTTTACATTAAAATGTCATCACTACATGAAACCGATGTGGTTCCATTAGAACTTTTTCAGTAATGATAGTATAGGAGCCTTGATAATGCACATGTGTAATTTAGATTTTTTCTTTTAATTACCAAATCCACAAGTGTTTTCTGACTGCTCACTACTTCCAGGCACCACTTCCAGTGCTGTAAATATGACACTAGAAAAAATGTATTCATTTGGAACATAAAGACAACTGGGAAAACTGATAATAATATGTTATATGATATATTATTATGTATAGCATTTGCCATTATGTGATATGAAATGACTAAATAAAGATAAAAGACTAGAAATGAAGACATAATAGGTCAGGGTAGGACTATGGATGGTTTCACAGATAATCCATCTGTGTAGTCACTTGAAGTCCCAAATTCAGAATTTGATTCCACTGTCCCTTAGTGCTTTTGGGGTACACCAACAAAATGTAGTTACCCTTGGTAGATATGTGGAATTAGGTCCAGGACCCCTGAAGATTGCAAAATCCATAGATATTCAAGTCCCTGATATAAAATATCCTTGTATCTATGTACATTTTCACAGTAATAATAAACATAAGAGAATAGAATAAATGATTAATGATAACTCAAAATAGTTTTTTGAGATAAATATGGAGATGGTGCTGTTGTGTATAGTTCAAGTAAAGAACTTTTCTTAGTGACTGATTCTTAGTAGCAAAACCTCTTACTATAACAAGAAATCAAAACCTTTGCCTCTAGAAGGAAACTGAACAAATTAAAATTTTGTTGCCAAGCATGAAGGGGAGAAAAGTAAATGAGTAGAATACTGGATAATTCAGAAGCAGAATGAAAATATTTAATTTGAACACTAAGTGAACTTTTTGGTCTACTAAACTAAGAGAAAGAGGCAACATCATTGATCACCTTCAATTTGGGGTAGGTGATTATCTCAAAATCATTAAATAGGATACATGATATCTTCTAAAATAAGTAACTTGGCATTGATTTTGAACGTGGGTATGAAGCTTTTCTGAAAAGATTATGTTTTTCAAATTCTTTTCATGTTGATTGATGAAGTATAATGATACATTTGACTTTTTAAGAAAAAAATTCATTCTGCTTTATATCCAATGATTATTAGGATGATTTGTATTTTGAACCAAGATTTGCCCAAAGTAAATCCTATTCACATTACGAAATGTTCTTATATAAGGACACATACATGAATCCCTGAAGGAGAAATCCAAGTCTGGCTGAGCCAGGTACTCCGCACTTAGGTCTCATAGCAGACTAAGAGACTAACAGGGGTTTGAGCATACTCGCTCCGTTGAAACCGCCTTATAGCCGCCTGGAGGCCTCCAGTTCCTCCCTGAGTCATGACTCCTACGCCCCATCCAAGAGCAAACTACCAATCAGCTAAAGACCCGTCACCTCTGCTCAGTGTTCGCCACTCCCCTAGCGCTCCCTATATAAGTGTGTATAATCCCCAATAAAACCGGAAGTGTTCGAAACCTCCCCAGAGTCTGCGTGGTGGCTCTGTGCCTCACCCTCCAGGTCAGAGCTTCCGAACCTGAGTCTGTGAGCAGGCTTGCAGACGACAACAAATCCCATTATCCAAACTCAGAGCTATATGAAACCTATCAATGGACTAATTTAGTAACCGCACATTCTTGATCTCCATATCACAGACTTTGGATCCAGTCATCTTTAAAAAGCCTCACCTATGATGACTGCATGAAATTTTCAGGGGACATCTGGATACAAGCCATAACAACAAGCTCTGAAATTTTCCAGTATTTGATTATCAGTTTCTTTATGAACTTCAGCTAACCCACTGAGGTCTGCAGGATATCTACCAGTTAAGTAACTTAAAAAGACTCACAGTTATGGAAGGTCACAGTTTTGTGGAAGCATTTATGCCTTCCTGAGGAGAAAAAGAGCTGGGGAAGCACAGTGCTAACAAGTGATTTTATTCCTACTGGGAGAAGCTGTGAGCAGATGTGCATATTTTAGTTTGGGAAAAGCCCAGAATTATTTACTATTTTTGTGTACAGTGCCTATCTTCTGATATTTCAATATTATTCCCATTTGCTCACTAAGTCAATAAAGGAAGTGAATTATGTGTCAAGAGTTAAACCCCAACCGAAATAAAATTTACTATTATGAGTTGCATAGGGGAAGACTAAAGTTTCTTAGGTATTTCAACTCTAAAAATCTTTTCTATTATTAAAAAAATTACCATATTAGTGTATGTTATAAATTGCAACTTAGTTGTAAAAATGAAATACAGTAATTTTCAAATCACTGAGGCAATTTTTCTTAAAGAGTCTATTTGATTTCAAAAGTCTATCATTTTTATCCAGACAGTTGTCACTTTTAGAAGTATGTGGAATATCTAAAGTATTTTCTACATAATTATTCAAAGATATTATGGACAATAGATATTTATAGCTAATGTTCCTAAAACAGTAAAATAAATTTAATTTTTGAACTAAATACAATATGTTTAATGAAGTTAATTTAGTTAGTTTTTTTATTTTGTTTATTTTTTGCTACAAGGTATCACTATGTAACAGGACAGCCTTGAACTAAGTAAATAGTTCAGGCTGATCTCAAACTTGTGATCCTCTTACTTCAGCATTCCAAGTGCTAGGATTATAGGCATGCATCATGATACAGAGATATTCAGTGATGGATGGGAGAGGGGGGGAGACACTAATGATATTATGAACAGAACTAAGAACCAGCATAAAACAATGAAACTTACAATTCAAGAGACACAAGATATGTCTTGTTTTCTTGCTTGAGTACTCTATAAAGTGCTTATTGAGCAAGCATATGTACTGACAAAAATATAATTAATGTTTCCTCAGCTTGACTAAACTTTTATTTTTAATTTTATTTTATTAGTATATGTTTGTAATACATGAAGTCTACATTCATATTGTGAAGTAGGTGCATGTACATAATGTCTTGATTCTTTCGTATTCCTCTTCCATCCCACCCACCTTTCTGCCTGCATGATTAATCCCCTTTCACCATTTCCATTACTATTACTATTATCATTATTCGTCCATATTTAAGATGAGTTTACATTCATTGTGTGTGTTTGATATGGGAGAGGAAGGGAAAGTAAAAAGATTGTCTAAATTTAAGCAGATCCTTTTTCTAATTTTCCAAACTCCCTCTCACCTTTGCCATAAAAATACAGACCATCTAACCACTGATTCTCTCCTGTTACTTTCTTAGGAAATTTATTTTAGAAAAAATATAGTGGCAAAATACTTATTTACCCCAGGGAGGCAAAGCTATGCAAAATAAAAAAAAAATTTAAACAAGAAAAAAAAAAATCTTTTGGTGCTTTACAACCCAAGACTATCACAAAGACCTGGGAGTACTCTTTGAGAAATGCTGGTTAGTGGAGGAGAGCCACTCTTATCATACGCTTTCTGTTAGAGGGAAGACTAATCTAGGACGGTACCCTACTCCAACTTACAACACTGGCTGATTGCTTGTCATGAACAGAGTGTACATTTTGTGCAAGCATTTAGCAAATACAAGAATATGAATAAATGTGTTGCAGATGTAAACTAAATGATAGCATTGGGCAAACTATAAATTAGCCTTCTATACTTGCTGGGAACCGAATAATGCTGTTTTAAGCAAAAATTATTGCATCTTAGAATCTTCTACATTGAAATAGCTAACAAAGCAGAAAAATAATGTATTCCTAAGAAATAGTTATAATAGATATTAAAATATCATTTTATTCTGTTCTATTGTCTATATATAATTTACATATTCATTTTATCATAGATTATGTGTGAATCTACGGGTGTATAAATGCCAAATTGCAATCAAATATCAGTGAAAGGAATCATTAAGACAAATGTAAAATGCTTATGCTTAACTAAAATAAAGAAGCAAACTAAAAGGGCATTAGAATTCTCTATAAAAGATTTTATGCTAATTTTTTTCATTACAAAATTTAGATAAACTTTCACTGTACAATTATGCCCACCTAAAATGTGATGTTCTTGTTTAAGAAAGACTATTCTGCCTGAAGTTGGTACCAATGCATTTTTGAGTTTAGTTATTTGAGTCTAAAGTTAATGATATCTTAAAATTTTAAATACAAAATCATTTTCTACAGTTCTTACTTTGTAGATGGATGATTAATTAAATGTAAATCAAGTTTCTTAAGCTCAGTGTGGTGGTGCACACAGGTAGTTACAGCACTTGTGAGGCTGACACAGGAGGATTTGCATGAATTCAAAGCAAGCCTTGATTGTGTAGTAAGTTCAAGGCAAACCTGAACTACATTGTGAGACCCTGTCTCAAAAAACAAATTTTACGGCTGGGGATTTAGCTCAGTGTTTCCACAGGCTGCCTTGCAAATGCAAGGTCCTGAGTTCTCAGGTACAAAAAAAACCAACAACAGCAAAAAAATTTTATTGAACATTTTCTAAATTTTATTTTAAATACCATGCAAATGATATAAAATGACTAAAAAAGAACTCTCGGGAATATTTAATTATGTAAAGAAATAAAATTTTGATATAAATTAACATGAAAATTATGAATTTGGCTATCAATTTCTAAATTAATATGAATTTGGTTATCAATTTCATGAATGTATCTTGTGTAAGAGAAAATGATCATGAAGTTGTTTATTAATTTACCATAAATAACACAAATATAGGGATTACAAATTGGATCTTCATTATAAATTATATATGGATCACAATCTATAAGCAGCTGTTAGTGGAAAGTGTCACACCATTTTATAAAGATTTTTTTGAATTATTTAAAAGATCAAGAAAAAACAAACAAAATGCCTTTATTACACAGTTATTTTCATTTTAAAATGTTTTCTCTTTATATTTATGTTTCGTGATACATATTTTTCTTAACCAAATTCAAAGCAAAAACTGCCTTGTAATTTGAACTGGTTTTCTTTTACATTCACAAATGTTCTGCTTTTCAAGAGTTGTATCATCCTATTTTGTTCAACATGAAATGAACAACCACATTTTCTGATGATGATTTTCAGAAGATCATTATAACACACATATAAAAAACAGATGTAGTGGTTGTCAGTACCTAATAAAGTGGTTTTTCCTTTTAAAATTTTTATTGGTATATGTTTGCAGTACATGAAGTTTGCATTTATATTAGGGGGTAGGTGCATGTACATACCACAGTATATTCTTTTTTAATTCCCTTCACCTCCCCACCTATTTCCCTCTATCTCTAAATCCCCTTCCCTCATTTTCCACTTTTAAACAAGATCACATATTTTCTTACTAAGTTTTGCAAATATTGTTGTGCTCATATTTGCAATAGAAATATGTATATACTCTGTGAATTTAAACTGGGAAATCACTTACACAGACAAATTCTTCAAAGTTTGCAATCACACTTCTTATTCCACAGCTGCTAATATTTAAGATGTTGGCTTTAAAATTTCTTATACTGTTCAATTAGTATTTTCTCTTATTTTAAAGAATATTTTTAAAATTTATCTTCAAAGTTCAAGGTGACCTTGAAAAAATTTAAATACAAAGTGAAGCCATCCTCAAAAATATTTTTTTGTGAGTACATTTGCAAGGTACGGTCATAGGTGGATAATGAACACTAAACTTGATCCAGTTGAATTGACTGGCATGTGAGCATAAATTCTGATGAAAGGACCTGGTCTGATTAATTTTGTGTGGACTCCAGATGACCCGATGTTTGATAGATCTGACAGAACAATTCTATTTTCACTTTTCTTAGGGCACATGTAAAATCATGCCCAGTTGAGTTAAGTTTTTACAATTACGTGCATCATAGATACAGCAATACATGATAATATAGATAAGAACAAAAGAGCATTCTTCTCCATACTAGGCATTTAAAAATATGAGACACTCAAAGCATGGATAGGATTTAAGTTATAGTGTTATGGTTGTGAATATAATAAATATTGTATTCTAACACAGCTGATAAAAATATCTAAATCCAAATACTAACACTGAAGTTAGACTGTGCCATGTGTGAGTGTGTAGGAATAATTGGTCTATGCTAATAAAGTTTGAGTTAAGCAATTATTTTAATTTTAAAACAAATATGTGGTTTAATTTTTGGATTTTATAAACTTCCAAATAACATATTCAGTGGAGAGTCTACTAAGTTATTCTAAAAACTTCATAAACACAGACACATTTCATGTATAAGGGCTATGGGTTGTTGCATTACTCAATTTACCATTTATTCTAAAATGTGTAACTATCTTCTGTACAATGCTCTGAAGGGATCTATTGTATTGATAAGAAAGAGATGCCTGATATAAAGCCAGTCTAAATACATTCTGTCCTCAAACAGGGACACTCCAAAGTGATTTATATACTCAACTGATACACAACTTATCTTGGTCGAATTAGTCTGCTTCTTTAAAATTTAAAAACAAATGAATATATAAAATACATACACACAAATTATCATCCTGAGGTGCCTACTCATTAGTCACAAATCCTAGAGAAAAACAGATTTAATAATCTGTTTATCTCTCAAGGTTATAATGAAAGATTAAACGTGTAATCACAGGTATACTTTAATTCTCTTACCTTCCATTTATCATGTTCAGTTGGTTGCCAAGTTGGCCATCCTTCTTCAATGTCTTTTGCATCAATTCTTTTCCTTCTAGGCTCTATGGCACATATTAATGCATAGCCACATGATTTTGCCAAATTATTTTAACAGCCTCTGACAAGTAACTATAAATTAATTTTCCACAGTGCAAAAATATCCAATATTCAAACTTCTTCATATGAATTTTCTATTTACAATCTTCTTAGACATTTCATCCACTGCACATATTTTGGTATGACATATGAAATATGAAACCTATATCATCTGCCACCCAAATATTCAAGTTCAATTCTATGAATATATCATCTAGACGACATCATCCAAACTTTTAAAACCATTCTTTATCCTGTAAGGTCACCTCTGCAAACATTTCTACTTCTAATACCCTTATTTCTCACTGGCTGCCAATGGGTGGTCCTACTTATCTCTTAAGACATATGTTTGTTAATCGCTTCTCATTCCCGAAGCTCCTTCAATTTTTCTCTATTATTAGCTCATCCCTACAACATCTCATTCAAATCTCAGTGGCATTTTTATATTGAAATTTTTACATTTTGAAATTATATTAGTAATATTTATAAATGTAATATCCTCAGTACCCACTTATAATAGGCATCACTTTTTGTTTAAGAAATTTGCCTTATTCATTTTTATATTTTCAGAAAAGAAGAATGCTACTCAATCATTGTTAAAACTGTCCATTTTACGTTTTAGGAAAGAGGAGAATTATAATTTCTTGTAAATGTATACTGCTATTTAGAAAAAAAACAGCTAAATTGATCTATTGAGTACTGTATATTTGTGCTTACACATGGATATAGGTTTTCCAATATAATTTTTATGTATTTCAAGTTGTTTACTTCTAGACTTCTGAAACACTTTAGTAATGAAATATTGTTTCTTTATCAGACATGCTTTAATTTTCTTATATCTCAGCTGCAACATTCCTATTTAAATGGGCTTAGCTATGGAATCATTCATATTCATTACTTTTCCAGATCATTTTCCAATTGTGCATTACATTTAGTGAGACATTTACTTTCTATGTTATGCTCCAGTAAGAATCTGATATCACTTATTTTCCGATAATATTATCATTTTCTTTCAATAGGATTGCAGAGATATTTCAAATATGTTACTATATTGTTAGTAACTTCAACATTATGGATCTTCTGGTGATTGTTTAAAATCTATAACATTAAATTTAGTTTGACTTTTTCTGATATAAAAATACTGATTTCATTCCTGATTATTTACAAAATTACAAATGTACATCATTTCATGTATTATAAAATTATCTTTCATAATAAGATGAATCTTTTCTACATTACCAAAAATTACATTTAGACATATTTATTTTTGTAAAGAAAGATTTGCAATGGACTTTAAAAAAATCATCATCTTCTAAGCCAAATTATTGTCATCTAATTTTAAGTGGGTCTCTCTTTTGTATATATATATATATATATATATATATCACCAAAAAGAGACACATGGGGTCAAATAGATAATTATTGCAAAATTTGGAATATTACATGATTGATAACAATACTTGAAAAATATACTCTAATTTTGAATGTGAATGTATTTAGCTGACAGTTTGTTTCATCATATTTTGAGGTTAAATTGTTTTGAATATTAAATGAATTGAATATATTGAAAAAAATCAATGATGTTTATTTGCCATCAAAATGCTATAGTCAGGGAAATATGAATTCTTTCTTGCTCAGTGTATTCATTTTGTACTAATAGTTAGAATTCACTGAAATATGAAGGCAGATAAAATAAATATTATGGTCTGGTCTAGGAGATATATTTACAAAACCTCTCTCATATAACATGAGAATGTAGTGGTTATTGCAAAGTCTGTTGCTAACTGCATTCACTCAAGTCTATTCACAAGAACACTCACTATAGTGCTTAACAATAGTTATTGCATCCTTCTCCATTTATTCACAGATACCACGGGCCATATATGCTAAAATAAATGATATGAATGATCAGAATTATGACCAAAGTGGTTATGGAGTTGTAAAGAAATAATTATGTATGAATAATATGGTTCTGATAGTTTCTATTCCTGTTTGGAAATGATTTTTTTTCATTACTGTTTGTTGATTAATTATATGAATCAACTAGGATAAATGATGGACAAGTATCTGGTAACACATTAATTCTAAGTGTGGATTGAAGGGTTCTTCTGGAAGATATTAATATTTCAATTATTAGACAGTAAAAAAGACACCCTTCATCAATGTAGGCGACATCACGTAATTTACTGAGGATCTGGAAATAGGACAGATATTCGAGGATAGAGCAAATAGATGGATAAGTTTAGTTCTGTAGACCTGGGACATATATCTTCTCCCACACTTAGACATTGGCATTCCTACTTTTTGGCCATTGAACTTGGAGTTATAAGTTCACAATACCCCATCCCGGGTTTCCAGCCTTTGAAATTTACATCATGGAACTCCTTCATTTCTGTAATAACAACAATCAATTTCTATAATACATTTTAAATACATTAGACACACATATTCCCTCTCCATTCTTTTTCTCTGGAAAACCTTGATTTATACAGAATGCTTTCACTGAGAGGGATTCTAGAAGAACTGAATTTTAATGATTTGTTTTCTGAATTGGTTTTCTGGATTTTCCAGAATCAAGTGTCCAATCCAATTAGATTTAAGCACATTATGGACTCTTTCCAGGAGTAAAGCTATCTCTGGATAATCTTCTGGATAGACTGTTTTTACAGAAACATGACAAATATCTGCTTTGGTTATCAGTAATCAACCACTTATGAGCAAGAAGCTAAATGATTCTGTACACAATACTGTTGAACATTTTTAATACTAAGGATTATAATGACATGGGTCGGTTATTTGTTTTGTTCATGGGAAAGTGGCTAAAGAAGAGGATGAACTAAAGTATTCTAATAAATCCCACAAGAGATGCACAAGTACCCCAAGAGCTCTTAAGTATGCCCTGAAAGAAAAGCTTATCTTCCACAGCCTCAAGACTGTAATTGCAGAAAATTACATACAGGCCTTCAGTGACTGAATTCAAGCACATTTTGAACCAGCAAACTCAAAGAGTATCTATGGAAAAATGTCATATGGATTTAGAAAGAATGTGATCCTGAAAATGGAGAGTGAGAATTGTGAAAAAATACATGATAAAGTCAAAGTTAAATCAGAAAAAGAAATATTTAATGCCTAAAGTTTGATCAACCTTTGCCAATGGAAAAGATCACCATACTCCCAATGGAAATGACAGCATGATTTAGATATAAAATGTACTCTAAGAGTCTTATGATTGGAGGTGGGGCTAGCTGGAGGGGATAGGTAACTAGGATCATGACACAAAAGTGTGTATTCCTGTATTCTTGTTACTTACCACAATTATGTGAGTAGCCTTCCTATGCTAGGCCTTGGACCAGCCTGTTTCTGCTATTAGAGCTGACCAGCAATCATGGATTGATCCCACTGAAACTGTGAACCAAAATAAAACACTCCTTATTTAAATTGCAGATTTGGATACTTTGTTCCTGTGATGGAACAGCTGTCTAAAACTCAAAGTTGGTATGAAGAGTGGGTTTCATTGCTGTATCTGTACCTGACTCTATGGGATAAAAGTCTTTGAAACTAGTGGGAGGAGATTCAAAAAGTTTTGCTGGGAGCAATGTTTGATCATCAGTTTAGATAAGAATGCTGATAAGAATGCAGACAGTAGAGGCAAGGTTCGAAAGGTTTCAGTTGGGAAAAAGAAATCTATAGGCTGTTTTACTATAGGCTGTATGTGTTGCACTCTGGAAAAAAATTGTCTACATTTTAACTATGTCTTAAGACATTATAGGAGACTGAGATCAAGGGCCACAGATTACTATCTATCAGATGAATAATTATGTATGGCCTTGACATACTGAAAAAAATATTTTTTGTGATGTTTTGTTGCTATTGTTTGTAATGCTGAGAATGAGAAGGGCATCATTATTCTGGTAAGTGCTGTACCACTGTGCTGAATCCAAGAACTTTCTAAGTTTCATTTTGACGTAGGATTTCATTGAGTTATACAGGTTGGACTTGAATTAGTGATACTTCTATCTTGGCCACCTGAGTAGCTGGGATTATAGCCATGCACTATCAGCCTCAGCCAAAATTTATTTTTATACTGTATGATTTGAAACTTAAAATCATTTATTTTTCTATGGCCTGAAGAACATAAGCTATGTGCTATATTAACAAGCATGAAAAAGTAATTGTACCTCTTCATCAGAGCTCCTATGTGAATAGGTGCACTTTCAATATGCAGTTATGTTTTGAAGAGTATTTTTTTCTGAACAATACATCATCAAAGAAAGATTAAAATATTTTGTAACATCTCTTGCTAAGAAAGTCCAAAATAATACCATCCTCCCATAAATGGTTGTTTTGTATGCATTGATATATTGTTTAGTGTAGCTACTTTGTCAGCGACCTTATCATGAGATTTTAGGTAACTTATCCAGTATCTACATTAACACTTATTGCTTTATTTTTCAGATCTGAATTCCAGAGATTGCTCTTTCCTCCACCTTCATGAACCAATTTTGGTCAGCTTCCAAGTTTTCTCCTACACCTTCCTCATTTCTCTCAGTCATTACAGTATCGAGAAGTGCTTACTATCAATTAGACTTGGATTTAAGGGAATCTTCTATTTGTTCTTTTATTCAAATAACTCATTTTAGTTCCATTTTTCTACTAATTGTTGTAGCACTTTTAAAATTCATCAAGAGCTTTGTCTTTCTATCCAAAACTTGACTATTTGGTGCACAAAGCCTTACTTTTGACCTGTCTAGACTCGTTATAAGACTTCCTTGATAAATGTAAAGTAGAAAATGATCTTTGACACAGGAGCCAAAAAAATTCATTGGAGGAAAGATAGTCTCTTTAGCAAATGGTGCTGGGAAAACTGGCTGATTGAATGCCAGACCTATATCTGGGATTCAGATGATTAAAACTAGACTCATATTTCTCATCACATACTAAATTAAAATAAACATGGACCAAAGATCTAAATATTGAAACAAAAATATTTAACCTGTGGGAAGATAAAATAGGAAAAACTATTTTAGTCCTAGGCATAGGCAATGACTCTTTCAACAGACTGTCAAGTGCACAAAAAACAATATCAAGAATCAAAAATAGGATTATATCAAATTTAAAAGCTTCTGCACAGAAAAAGAACCAACAAAGAGGCAATTTACCTAATAGGAGAAACTTTTTTCCCAGCTACACCTAGAGAAATAATATCTAGAATATATGAGGAAATAAAAATAGACCCTCTCAAATACCAATTAAATATGGACAAAAGAAATGAATAAATACTTCTTAGAAAATACAAATGGCCAATAAATACAACAAAAAATGTTTGACTTTGTGGATTATTAGAGAAATGCAAATAAAAACAACACTGAAATTTCACCTTATTCTAGGAAGAATGGCAAGCATCAAGAAATCAAATAATAAGAAATGCTAGTTTTGGTGAAAAGAGAGCTTTTTACATTGTTGGTGAGAATGTAAACTAGTCCAAAAGTTATGTAAACCATTATGGAGCTTTCACAAAATTTAAAATTATGAATTCTATTAAACCCAGCTACTCCTCTTCTAGGTATATTCCTGGTACCTGTATTTAAATGATATTACAGTGATGCATGCATATCAATGTTTATAGTGGCACAATACGTAACAGCTAAATCTTGGAAGTAGCTAATAAATCTATCAGCAGAAAAATGAGTAAAGAAAATATGGTACCTATACCTAATAGGATACTTGACTATAAAGAAGGGTGAATTTGGGAAATTTGTAGTAAAAATCATGCACCTCGAAAATATAATGTTAAGTGAGATACAATGGACTCAGAGGCTTAAATATCATATGGCTTCTCTTATTTGAATAATTCAAAGTACAAATAAAGAGTAAAATAAAGATTGGTGAAAGTAAATTGGGAGATAGAGCATACACAAATGGGAAGGACACCAAGCGACTAAAGGTGGGGAGAGAAAAGCGACTAAGAAGTAAGATGTGTCACCTACATACCAACTACCTACAATGAATGCAATGTAATGAATGTCACAAACATTAAAATACTTCAATTAATGATAATAATAAAAATATCAATAATGAAAATAGGGGAAGAGATATAGAGATGGAGGAAGAGGGGAGGTTGAGGGCGAAGGGGGAATGAAAAGAATCAAGATATACTGAGTACATGCACCTACTCCATAAAATGAATTTAAACATCATTTGCAGCAATCATGTACAAAGAAAAATATAAAGTGGAAAATAAGTAACTGTTCCTTTAACTTGATGTTTTTGTTTATTTTTAAAATTTTAGATTTATATTTGCCACTTTTTTCAGTATAAATTTTAGTTTTACTTTTTAATACTTTTATCAAGTAAATATATTTGACAATATCTGGCAAAACATTTTTTAAAAATTTTGCCTTAAATATGCAAAAGAAAACACACAAGAAAATAAATAGCCAAGTTAATGAAGGGTTACTATGTTAATAATGTTAAGGGATTGTGTTTTATGTTGGTAAATAAAACTATTAGTGAAAGTTAAGCATAATGATTTTAAAGGCTTCAGTGCACGGATTGCTAGCTCCAATGCACAAACATTATGGTAGTGCAAATCTGCTCTGGGAGGCAGAGTTCAGAGGAGTAGTATGAGTGAGACATACACCTTCCAAAAACGTGTGCCTGTTGATCAGGTTCCCACTGGCCCCACATCTTAACAGCACATTCACTTGTGAGTATCTGTGCATTAATAAAAATAGTGTTGTCACGATTCGTTTATTTCTCCAGAAATTTCTTAATCTGGTCAGGTAGACTATTAAGCTTAAGTATCAAGAAAGAGTGAACATTTAACCTCGATGCATGAAAACATGTATAAATATGATAAAGAAAGCTAGATCATCAATGAACCGGGAGAGTGAAAAGCTACCAACAAAGAAGAAAGGTATTCCAGAGGTGATGTTCTAGGAGCAAAATGATAGGATAGCCCTTAAATAGGAAGGAATAACCAAAAGTACTGAATGATGTTTGTAAAGAACATGAAGAGAATTAGATAAAATAAAGTGTGGTTATTGCTGATTATTATATTCAAAATTACATCTTATGAATTATTGTAAGAAATATTGAGTTCATTTGGCTTGGTAACAAATAATATTGTATAATTCAGTATACTATGTGTATAAATTAATTTTGTCAAGAAAGAGCTGTACTATTGAAGTTGTTAAAATGAATCTGGAATTGAGGAAAACTTTTTTATTATAAACAGTTTGTAATCTTCAGGTTTGTTTAAATTAAAAGTTTCACTACATTTTAAATTTAGTTCATATCAAAATAGACTATAATTTGATTAATGACTACTTCTGATTAAAAACTAAGTTAAAAATTATAGGAAGCGTATCATTTACCAGAATTAGTACTTCAAAAATTTAACTGAAGCAAATATCATAGAAAAAAAGCTATAAATTAGTATTTCTTAAGAGTGGCAAATATTTTATAAGAATTATTTTCCTAAATTTACAAAATACACCTATCAGTCATATTTTACATTATATTATTTTTATATAAATTATCTATAAACAATATAGTTAAATCTTTGTAGCACACTGAGAATACAATGAAGATTTCCTTCACTATTAGTTTGAATTTAACTATATAAGTACTGTATTTTGTTAAGAGTGACATGGATTTGCAAAAGTAAGGCATAATAGCTTTCAGTTCAATCAGTTTTAATTCTTTCACAAAAAGAAAGACTAGTGAAAGAATGTATTGCAGAAAAGGTGATGTCAAGTAAAAGACAGATAATCATCACCCAGCAAGCAAGTGGACATTTTCTTGTCCACTTTTGTCTTTTCTGTCAGAGAAATTCCTCTGAGGTTTCAGGCTTTCAAAAGATTTGACATAATATTTTAGAAGGGCTAAAGCTGTCATAGAATAGTGTACAAAAATAAGAGTTTTATATTCATTATTTCTGCAGTAGTTCTTGAAATTTGTATCACTTTATTAGGTTTACCTTAATACCAGCAAGAAAACTGATTTTTAAATTTTAAATACTAAAATTATTCCTTGAGTTGAATATTCTTTGACTAATATATTTTTCCGATTCACTCAATAAATTAAAGATTTTGATTTATTGTAAAAGACATTATCTGTATATATTAATTATTTTTATTTGTACAATTTAGATAATGATTACCCAGTTTATCTCTTTTTTTTTTGGTAATGGGGATCGAACTTGGGTCCTTGCACTTGCGCAGCAGGCGGCGAAATCACTGAGCTAAATCCTCGGCCCAACCCACTTTATCTCTTAATATAAAAACACTATAAGGAATTTGAGTGACTGGCTTAGGAAAGCAATTTACTACATTAAACTTTGTAAAACAATTATATTTAAAACCATGTGTTTTTGTCAATAAATGCATTAACTTGCTGAGTAACTTTTATTTCTATAATTATTTGAAGTTAAATTTTCCCCACTAAATTCCGTTATAACAAAAAACAGAAAATGATATTTAGCGTGACATGCAGGTAGGATATTTAATTTGTTAATTAATAAATTCAATGTAAACAAATCTATATTTATATTATAATACATGTAGAGTATCATTGGAACACTAAGTATAATCTCTAAGAGTGCAAAGGGTTAGACAAGTGTTAGCAAATTTAGAATCTGTGACATTAATTTTTATGTCATATTGACAGAAGAAAGAAAGGCCTAGTAGATTAGTAAAGCAAGTTTGTGTGTGTGTGTGTGTGTGTGTGTGCGTGTGTGTTGAAGACTAATACATAGGCCCACAAAGTGAAGAAAGAACAAACACTATGGATGTGGGTGTCACTGACCAATAGGCTTGTAGCATTAATGGAATAAAAAAGTAAAGAAGGATGTGTGTACTGATAGACCATGGAGTGAAGTGTTTAATGTAACACACAACATAGGTCTATTTGATTATGCTACTTAACCACTTGTGAGATGCAAAGAACTTATTGACACTGTATAAAACATTTTGAATACTTTTGATGAGTAAGAAATATAATAATGATGGCTGGTTGCTTTCAGCATCTCAGAAAATAAATAAAAATAATAAACTCAAACAGTAAACTCCTCAGCTCCAGACATGCATAAGGCTTGTGAGTCCTGGCCAGAAGCTTTTATCCTTAAACTACAGAGCTTCACATACCAAAAACTAAACAGAAGCCCCCTAATGTGATTTGCTGGATTTTAGTACAAATTTCATGCTCAGTCTTGAAGAGTATCTGAAGTTAAAGCAAGGGTGATGACCAGAAAAGAATCAAATTCATGAATTTGGATAGTATTGTTTGAGAGGAATCTGATGTGGCAGATAACATTACACTTCTAAATTCTAAGATTGTTTTGCCAGAAAAGAGATTTTTCCCACCCACAGTGGCAGAGGCATGCCAATCCCACACCAGTGGTGTTGTTCACCCTACTTGTGCCTAAGGAAAGTAACGCTTACTGCTCTGAAAACAGAAATGAACTTCTCTGATGCAGTTACAAAGCAAGACAATGTTAAATGCTCTTTCAGATTTATCCTCACTATACACATTTATCTCTAGTCTTATGAACAGGCTCAGATCTCAGAGGGCTCCCATAGGTAAGGTACATGGCATGACTCCTGAGGAGTTATGCTATACTCCCAAAGAACATTTTGGGTGTTCTAATTCTTACAAGTAGAGATTTGAGGAACAATTATGGGAATGAATTTCAAGAATTTGAATAATTTTGAAATGAACACTAACTTGGATCAGGCTGAACTACTTGATTTGGGACCATTAAGCAGAGATTCTGGATTTAATATCACAGATTAAAGAAGTTAATGAAAGATGGTAAGAGTTTACTTGGTTGGTTGACTGTAATGTGGGAGAAAAGATAGCTCACTCTGAAAGAGCTAGAGATGCCTGGGATTCCTTGGTTAATTGTTGATGAGAATATTCAAAGGCTCACTAAAATGGGAATGGTGGAATTAATTTTCCAGGGGAAATCTACTTCCCCACACCAGAAAGGTACAGAAAATGTACCAACACTAAAACCTTCTGAATCAGATTTATGGGAGGAGAATCAGCAACCTGAAGAGCTCCAGTGCTTCTCTATATATGTCAGACCTTATGGTGTTGAACACAGTCAGTTAACTGGGAAACTTAACTGAGATGGGTAAAATTGGATTTAAGAATTGCAGGAGCCTACAATCAGAGTTCAACTGCCAAAAATAAAGTAGGCATACTTTCCATAATTGACAGAGCCAAACCAAAGATCAGAATGGTTTGACCCATATAAAGTAATTATCGTGGTGTTCTCTGAAGTAAAATGACTAGGAAGCCTACTAAATTTTTATATTAAGAAGAAATATTTAAAAACAAATGAACAAAAACATAATTTGATTTGTAGCAGCAGAAAATCATAGCCTCTCCAGGAATCCCAACATGTAAGCCAAGTTACAGACTCAAATTCTCTTCCATAAGGAGACCAGTTCCCATGAGGAAGAATACAGGTACATTACCCAATATTTCTATTGTCAATCTTTTTCCTATTGTTTCTCAAAGAGATCTACAGCCTTTGACCAAGTTAATCATAGATTAGAAAAGGAAATCATCAGCTATTTTGGGAACTACAATACACTGGCTGTGAGGTAATACTGATTCCAGGAGATCTAAAACTTCATTATGATTCTTCAGTAAGAATAGTGACCTTATGGAATTTAGGTAATCAATGGAGTTCTAGCCTAGTATAATGTCAAATTGATCCTGCATTAATTTCCCCAGGTCTAGAATGCATAATTGTGCCTCTATCTTGGAAAATAGTTGATCAAAAAGAATATTCCATTTCTAGAGAAATAGCAGAGATTACTGCCAACATTAGTGCTTGAAAGATGGAGAAGTGGTAGTTCCCACCACATTCCAATTTAGCTCTCCTATTTGTCCTGTGCAGAAGGAGATACATCTTGGAAAATGATCATGACTTACCATTAACTTAGTCACATTTGGCTCTAATTGCAGCCACTGTACCATTTGAACAAATTAACACAACTCTAGTAACTCACATACAGCTACTTATTAGTCAAATATATTTTTATCTCTACCTGTCAGAAGCAATATGCTTTCAGCTGGCAAGGACAGAAATACACCTTTACAACTCTAACTCAGGAATGTATCAACTCTCCATCCTTGTGTTACAACTTGTGTTTCTGAGTATCTTGATCACAATTCTCCTCCACATGGTAATACTTTGGGTCATTCCATTGATGACCTTATGCTGATGGTCCCCATAGGCAAATCACAGTACAACCCCTTCGGATTGTGGAGCAGCTTCTCTACTGTCATCACAAGACAACTACTCTCCCTTTGAGTGAAAGTTCCTAATTAGGTCTTATTGAAAAAAGAATCCTTGGACATGGACATTAAGTTTCCATGGGATCCAAGCTATCCATAATGAAGTGGGTGCTATCTGACCCATTAGAGTCATAAAGTTGGACACGGATAGCAGGATTCTATTATCAAATAGAAATTGTATATATGTGAATGGAATTGAGAAAAAACAAGTTACGTGGAATAATATCTCAAATGCTCCTGCTCATTACTCCTGTTATTATATTGCATTCTGTCCCCTGGTATGGCCCTATGGCCTCATGTGGTGCATCCTGCAGTCAGTTGCAGAGGAAGTGAAGACTATGGCCTGGCTTATAGATGGTTATGGGTATTCTACAGACATAACCTTAAAGTTGACATCTGCAGGACTAAGATTTCTTCCTGGGATATTACTGATGAACAGTAGTGAAGGGAAATCATCACAATATGCAGACCTTTAGGCACCATAAATTTTGTTTGGAATAAAAAAAAAGCATATGTATGACTATATACTGATTCACGGGTTATCATCAATGATCTGACTGTATGATCAGGGTATTGGAAGTAGCATGACTAGAATATCAGTGATAAAGATAATTGGGAAAGAGTTATGTTGATCAACCTCTCCAGGATTCGAAAATATTTGAGTCTTCAATAAATGCGCAATGAAAGGTGACCTTAACAGAAGATTTCAATAATCAACATAATAGTATTACTTTGGAGTGTGTTTGTGATACTGATTGTAAGTGAGATTAACATGGGAATTGGTGGATTCAGTAAAGCAGGTAGTCCTCATCAAAATCATTAAGAACTGGGATTTGTATCATTGCTTCTCCTAGTTCTTGGGCTTTTGACTCAGATTGAATCCGACCATCAGTTCTCACAGTTTTCCAGCTTGAAAATGTTAATCTTGGAATTTCTTGGGCTGCACAAATGTATCAGCCAATTCTTCATAATAAATGTCTCTACATACTGCATAATTATATACTTATATTTATGTATAGCTGAACCTATCATAAGCTCTATATCTCTATATATCTAGCTAAACAAAATATAAATTAAATATGCCACATTAAAAACTGCACTTGTATTGAAAATATATAGATTTTTGTCATTAGTCCCTAAAAATGTAATGTGATGATTTATTCACTTATTTATGAATAAATATAATATAAATATAACATTGTATTTATTTTTATAATAATTTACCTTGTATTAGCTTTCATAAATAATGTTGAATGATTTGGTATGTATAGAGGAATATGAATAATATATATATATATATGAATTTTGTGTAAAGGATTTGAAAATTGTTCCTTTAGGTATACTTTATGGGGAACAGAGGAGTTTGCTGATACAAATCCCCATTTGTATCCAGGGAAGACTGTGTGTGGATTTATGTAATACAAATGCAGGTACTCCTCAACTTGTGATCAGGTTATATTCTTTTAAAGCCATCAGAATTTGAAAATATACTAAAGCAAAATTATATTCAGTTCCTCTAACCATCATAGCATAGTAACTGAGTACATTGCAGTGTATCATCTGTATACTTTACGATCTTGTGGCTCACCTGGAGATACAGCACCTACCACTGCCCAGCACGATGAGAGCACCAGAGTCTACATTGCCAGCCCCAAAGATGAATATTCAAAATTTAAAGTCTGGTTTCTACTGAATATTTATTTTTTGTAAAGTTGAAAAAAGTATGTCAAATTCTGAGTGGTGGATTGTCTGAGTACACACATATTTGTGTATCTGCTTTATATCTCCATATATATTATCTCATACATTCATACATTTGTGTGTATCTTTACATTTACTTAGAGATACATGATAGTTTGATGAATAGATAGATCCTACCATTTCTATTTCTCTGGAAGTTTATCATAAATAGAGCATTTAACTTAGAAAATTGTACTTTGAGCAAAGGTCATGAAAGTCCTTTTTAAGAAGTAGCATTTGCATATGGCTTTAAAGTATGCATAAAATATAACATGAAAGAGTCAAATGAGGTTAAGAATAACAGCTGTCAAGGATAATGACATTCCTGAATCAGAGAAAAGCATTTTTAATTTTTTCCTCACAATAGTGATTATAAATGAAGGATTTTAAACAAAGGATACCATAATCAAATTGCTATTTAGAAAGAGCATACAGTGTTCTAAGGTAGAGCTTGGCAAAATATTTTTTTCTTAATTGACACAATAGTAGAAAATTTCATCTGTGCAGACAATAAATAATTTAATGAGGATGGCTGGGATCCAGTAAAATTTCATTTATGAACACTAAAATTTGAATTTCATAAAATTTCTGTATTTCACTAAATAAAAGTGTTTTTTGATTTGGTTTCTATTCATTAAAAAAACCATATTTAGCTTCACTGTAAAAAAGCAGGCATTTTACCAAAATTCCTTTTTAGATTGTAATTTTCCTGACTTCTGGACTAAATTACTTATCTAAGTGATAAATGAAAGCAGAAAAATAAGTTAATAAATTATTAGAGAGGATGGATTAATCCAAGGAATGTATAAAAGTAGGTGAAGTATGTAGATTTGAAATGAAAGGTATTATTTTTGCTATGTTATTTATAAACACGTTTTTTCACTCTAATAGTATGACGTGATAGGCTTATTGTATACTTGATGCAAAAGGTAAAACCAGTGAATCCTGTGATAAGGTTGGTGTGTTAGTGAAATATTCATTGCTAGTGAAGACACCTTCAGAGAAATGAACATAAAGGAGAAGAAGATTTATTCTGGCTCATGGTTTTAAAGGCTTCAGTCCAAGATTAATTGGTCATGTTGCCTTAGGTCTTGGGCTAAAGCAACATATTTGTGTATCTTTTGATGGCTGGGAAACAAAGACAGAGGGAGAGACCAGGGTCCCAATGTGCTCTTACATGTCATGATTCTAATGACATAATTTCCTTCCATTAGGTTGTTTGTGTATGCTAAAGCTTCAGCTACTTCTCAACAGTGCTATATTGTGCAAACCAATGTTTAATATTTGAGATTTTGAGGGACAGTTAAGATAAAAATCATAACAATTGTATATATAAAGGGTATAATAGCCACACTAAAGACTTTTAAGAATCATTACAGACCATTCAACTGTTGAATTATTATGTTTAAGAGATTCCAGGATATAAAATAAAAAGTAAAAAGTGGTGAGTCAGAAAATGCTTAAGAAATCCAGCAAATGTAAAGAATTTTATGGGACCTTAAAATGTAGTAGAATTTACAGTGTAATAACAGAGAAAGGTGTTCTAGGTAAAGGTAGATACATTAAAATATGGGAAAACATAAGAGTGCTTCTGTGAGTGTGTGTGTATGTATGAGACAGAGCTTAGCTTTTTATGTTGTTGCATTTCTATTCATAGTTAAAACCCTAACCTAAAGTAAGAACACTAAATTCTTGAAGGGTTAAATGAAATGATATTTATATTAAATATTATGATTAAGCATAATTTGGTAAATAACCAGTATATAATTATAGATGTATTTATTCTAATAAATATTTATGGAAGTACTCTTATAAATTAGGCATTTGTCCTCATTAAAATACTAATAAAACTAAGGTACATAATATTGATTTTAGAGTGTTTACATACTATGTATTAGAAGACTGAAAACTAATTTAAAATATGATTTTACAAAATCAGGGAAATAAATAAAAATCGTGGTAGGTTTAAGGAAGGAGAGAGGAATTCTGCTTCACATTGGGACAATAGAAGGAAGTAGAAGAGCTTTAATATTAAAAGTAAATTTAAGAATACTGCTGTGCTTTCGATATGGCCTAACTCTGAATCCCAAAGACTCATGCTTTAAGCTGTAGAACCCAAGGTGGTGGTTTGGGGAGATAGCAAGGACCGTTAATAGGTGGTTGTTAGGAAGGGGTTATTAAGGCAACTGGGAGCATAGTTTCTGAAGGGACTGTAGAATGCTACTTTCTCCTTCTGGCTTTCTGTTTTAAGATATAGTCTCTCCCCTTGCCCAAGCTTCTACTTTAATGAGACACAAATGAATGGATTCTCACCAAAGTGGATTCAATGCCAAAACCATGTCCTTGAAACTTAAAGAACTTTCAGTTAAGTAAACCTCTTTTGTTTATAAGGTTAGCTGCCTCAGCTATTGAGTTATAAGCAGAGATAAAGAGCTAATACAAATATCAATAAAATCAAAATATATGCTGATAATATGTATATACTTAAAATATCATTTCTATATTTTTCCAAGTACAGCAGTATAGGATTATCTTTTCCTAATAAGGTAAAGCATAGGAATCTTCAAATTTTTATCCATCAGTGTTTTCTTCATCCAAATATAGGGTATGTCATAAAATTTTATTAAAAATTGGTACACTAATTGATTGTCCATATGATTTTCTTAAAAACTTTAAAATATCTGAAAAGTTGTTATATATTTTTGCTCTACATTGTCAAATTTTCCCAGTTAAAATAAGATTTTATTTAATTTAGCACTTTTTTTCTGAAATTTAGACCAGTTACTTTTGGTATATTAGACCCTTGCATATATTGTGAAGTATATTTAGGCATTAGCTAACCTTGTTTAAGTAACATATTATGTAAACTTCCTTGGTTATTTATTTGTAATTTTGCCTTCATACATGCTTGATAAAATTCAATGAAAAAATTTTTAAAATACATTTTTAATACAATATTTTATTCTCTTTCCTTCTAATTATGTTCACTAGGTTTAGTAGGGAGTTACTTTTCATTGAAGTCAATTAAATTACATTAAAATCTTAACTTGATACTCTGCTTGTAGGTTATTACAAGATTTTCTCTTGATTCTTTAACCCTTAAGGTATTTTTTTGGTGAAGAAAAGCCTTTCCTTTGGTGCAGTTTTATCTAGTTTTTTCTATCACATTGTAGAAAAATGTGATTTTCCACATAACTATGTCAGTACATACTTCAAAGCCTACACTATAATTCAATTCTATAGCTTGTATAATTACTTTTAATCTTAAATTGCTTAAGGCTAATTCAATGGACAATTATTATAATTTTATTTTTTTAATTAACCTTTTATAAACTTCATACATAAATTTCTTTTTAATATGCCTGATGATAGGAGGTCAGTGCAAGCTAATTTTAACTCATGTTTCAGGCAAAAGTATAAAAATATATTGGGAAAACACACACATGCTTCAAAGAGAACTGATATTAAATTGTGATCATTTTGTATTTCATAGTTGTGCCTATTTTACTTACTATGGTAATACAAGGAAATAATATAACGGTCTAAATAAAAATATTTAATATAAAGGAATATAAAGGATCTGTATAACTTGAGCAAGCTAATAAGCCTTTTGAGTTGCAGGCGTTCATTAATCACTTTCTGAGTGTGAAGTATTTGTTTCTTGCTGTGTGGGTGAACTGGACATTGATATGTGTCAAATCTTAGTCATTTCCTTTTTTAATAAATTTAATCAATAGTATTTGGCTTCCTTACATTTGTTGAAGGGAAGATATGCTACTTTTTCTTAGGCTTTGAAATTCCTCTGCCTTCTAACCCTGCTCATACTTACTTGGTCTTAACTATATCTATACAAGGCATTTATCTTCTGCTATAAGTTGCAAAATTTAAATTCAAGAGGTTGTACATATTCTGAAGCATTTTAAAACATCAAGGTCAATAACTTAACTTGACATTTGTATTTTATGATTTTACATATTTGCTTTCTATTGTTTACCTCAAATCATGAATCCCCACAACTTATGACAATGTTAGATCATATTTATTAAAAGGAATTTTTCATACAAAACATAATATAGTAACTTACAAGAGTCCCTAATGATTAGAGAAATATTCCATTACAGAGTGACAAAACTATGAATCTATATTTGAAATTTTTCAAGTAGTTCATGTTTTTCTATTCAAACAAAAAGGGGAGGGGCAGGGTATATTATGTATTTGCAAATTCCTTATGATGAGTATTTTCATTGTGTATATCTAAAATGTATCAATAAATATTTTGCTTCAAAAAAAAACTACTTTGAAACAAGTGGCCAGAAATTTGGATCCAATTTATAAACTGAATTATCTATTCACAACAATATTTGAGTATAGAAAATATAGCAGATATACTTTTAGAATAAAAATTTGAGTAAAATTTATAATATGATAAATTTTGCAAATGGAATTTCTATGGAAAACATTTAAAACTGAAAATCATAATGCCTATGTAGTTATATCACAATGAAAATATTAAGCATCATGTGCCTGCAAGTCTAAGATGGTAGAGAAAAATTTAGACCCAAAGAGCTCTGAGAAAAATTAACAATGTGAATAAAAAGTGGCAAAAGTGAATATGAAATAATAGTGAACATTCAGTGGAAATGCTGATAGCTAGCAAATTTTTCAAGATCGTGTGAGACTCACTTCAGTATAACTTCATATGTCTGTAAATGCTGTCATTCATAGCAGCACAAAAGAAAACTGGCAACCTATATCAAAAAAGCTGTATTTATTCTTTAACATAGACAGTGGCAAAATGAGAGTGTGTAGGCATCATAGTAAAAGAGAGAAATTTTTAATGACAAATAGGGGATTTTGTAATTAGTTTCCATCCCAACAGAAATTTTAAAAAATGAGTATTTTGTTTTCCAGCTGTGAGAAAAATGGCAAAATATTGAGAGAAGTTTCATTAAAAACTCCCTGTTGATGACAAGCATTAAACAGAAGACCAAAACGTTGCTGGGTTGAGCTTTTCCTAGCAACTAGAAGCTGCCTTGATGGTCGAACTTTGTGGGAGCTTACTTCTTCAACTTTGCTGGAGAATCTTACAGGGACTTGTATATATTGTAGTATAACTCTTGGAATTAATACCTCACATCCATTGCTGTGAAATAATCTATTCAAAAATTGAAGTTCTTTTATATTCACTAGCCATAACTATACAAAAGGAGAAATTTAAAGACATATGAAATGAAGATCAAAAAACCTGAGATCATCTCCTATTTAGTTTTTTTTTCTTCTCAAAATGTAACTGTGGTAAATAATAAATGCAGTCATCCTTTGGAATCTATACATATACATATCACATTATCAGTCTTTTAACTTCCTCTTCCATTCCCCTTGGGTCAGTCTCCTTTATCCCTAGATCCTCTATCAGATTCCGCAGTCTACTTCCCTTCATTCTTTCCTATTAACTATCTTTTATTTTGCTCTTTAACATTATTTATAATTTGTGTTTCTAATATAAGAAAACCCATACAATATTTAACCTTCTGTGTCTAATGCATTTTACTTAGCATTGTATTCTCAAGGTCCATCCATTTTCCTGAAAAAGACTGAAATTAATGCTTTTTATGAATAAATAGTAATCAATTGTGTATATAGACCACTCTTCCATTATTCATTGATCTGTTGATGAGCACATAGGCTACTTCCAAGGTTTAGCAATTGCGACTTGTAGTGTTACAAAAATGGATATATATGCATCCCTCTAATATGATGTCTTTAACTCTTTTACAAATATATCCAAATTGTGATAGCTAAGTCAAAAGAAATTTCTTTTTTTTTCAGTTAAGTATATATTTAAGAAGCATACATTAAGTATATATTAGTATACATTTAA
This sequence comes from Heterocephalus glaber, assembly GCF_000247695.1. The sequence continues at coordinate 6,509,105 of NW_004624779.1, read as the reverse complement.
GTATACATTAAGTAGTTTTCCATTAAGTATACATTTTAGGTATACAATACAGTTGCATTCATCATTGGGATCTTGTACCTTCACATGATGTATCTTGGCTCTTATTTTTTCCCCATTCCCCTGCCCTCCCTTCTACCCTGGCACCGTTCCCTATTTACAAAGATATTTTCTTTTCTCATATTTTTTCTTTTCCCTTCTTTCCTTTCCCCTACCCCTCCCACTTCCCCTACTCCTTTAGACCTTTTTTTTCCCTATTACACAATATCAATTATACATTTTGATCCTTATTTACACTTTTAGTTTTTTACACCAGGGAACTATTCAGTATTTATACATGTGTGTCCTATTTATTTCACTTAAGAGTATGGCTTCAATGTCCATCCACTTAGCTATAAATGTCTCTTGTTTCTCATTCTTTATGGTTGTGTAGTAGTCCATTTTATAAAACAAAACATCTTTGTCCAATCTCCAGTTGATGGGCAATTTGGCTGTTTCCAAGTTTTAACTATTACAAACTGTGCCGCTATAAACATGGGTAAACATATATCACTGTGGTATGATTCTTTTGGGAAGATACCCAGCAGAGGAATATGTGGGTCAAATGGGACTTTTAATCCTAGTTTTTTGAGGTATCTCCATATTGATTTCCACAGTGATTGCACCTTCTGCACTTCCACCAACAATGGAGAAGGGTTCCTTTCTCCTCACAACCCCGCCAGCATTTGTTATTTGTTGATTTCATGATAGCAGCCATTCTTTCTGGGGAGAGGTGGTATCTCAGTGTTGTTTTCATCTGCATCTCTCATATGACCAGTGATGTTGAACATTTTTTTCATGTTTATTTGCTGCTTTAACTTCTTTGTCTGAGAAATGTCTGTTCATTTCAGATGACCATTTTTAAATTGGGTCTTTATATTTGGGGTGTCTGGGTTTTTTTGAGTTCTTTGTATACTCTAGATAGTAGACCTTTGTCTGAGGAACAGCTAGTAAAAACTTTTTCCCCATGTTGTAGGTTGTCTCTTAGCTCGGTTGGTGGTTTCTCTTGCAGTGCAGGAGCTTTTTGAAAAGATGAGATCCCAGTTGTTGATTCCCTGTGCTACTGAGGTTTTGTTCATAAAGTCTTTTCCTATGCCAATGTCTTCAAGAGTTCTACCTAACTTATTTTCTAGCAAGTTTAGTGTTTCTGTTTTAATATTTAGATCTTCAATCCACTTCAATTTTAGTTTAGTGGATGGTGAAAGATAGGGATCTAGTTTTAATCTTTGCCAAGTTGAAATCCAGTTTTTCCAACACCATTGATTAAAAGGGCTAACTTTCCTACAGTGAGGAAGGTTGGCTCCTTTGTCAAAAATGAGGTAGCTAGGGCCGGGGATTTAGCTCGGTGGTTTCGCCGCCTGCTGCACAAGCGGAAGGACCCGTGTTCGATCCCCGGTACCAAAAAAAGAAAAAAGAAACGAAGAAGATGAGGTAGCTAAATATGTCTGGAGTTGTTTCTGCATCTTCTAATATAGTCCACTGATCCTCGGGTCTGTTTCTTTGCCACTACCGTGCTATTTTTATCACAGTAACTTTGTAGTATAGTTTCAAGTTGGGGATTGTGATACCCTCTTTTGTGTCTCTGTTGCCTAAAATTGCTTTTGCTATTATTCTAGGTCTCTTCTGGTTCCAAATGAATTTTTGGAATTTTTCTCTAGTTCTGTGAAATATACTGTTGGGATTTCCATTGGGATTGCATTGAATCTATATAGCAGTTTTGGAAGTATGGCCATTTTCACTATATTGGTTCTTCCTCCTCAGGAGCAAGGGATGTCTTTCCATTTTCTTATATCCTCTTTGATCACTTTTTTCAGTTTTGTAGTTCTCAGTGTACAGGTCTTTTGCTTCCTTCATTAGATTGATTCCTTTATATTTCATTTTTTTGAATGCTATTGTAAAAATGATTGTTTCCCTAATTTCTCTCTCAGTGAGTCTATTATTTGTGTACAAGAAGGCTATTGATTTTTTTAGTGTTTACCTTGTATCCAGCTACTCTACTAAATCTGTCAATTAAATCTAGAAGTCTTTTGGTGGACTTTTTGGGTTCTTCAATTTTTAATTTGAGAAATCTCCATACTGATTTTCATGATGATTGCACTAGTTTACATTCAGACCCCAAATGTTAAAGATTTTTTCTTCTCCACAACCTAGCCATTACTTTTATTTTCTTTTCGTTGTTGTCATTGATCTTGATGAGAGCTATTCTTTCTGAGATAAGACAGAATGTGTCAGTGTTCTTTTGACTTGCATTTCCCTAATGGTCTAAGTTGCTCGAACATTTTTCATGTACCTATGTGCCATTTGTTCTTGATTTTTGAGAAATATCTATTCATTTCAATTACCTATTTCTTAACTGGATTTTTAATTTTTTTAATTTTGATGAGTTCTTTATATATTCTAGATATTAGGCACCTGCTGAATTTATTTACCACATCTTAAATTTTTCATAATCTACTTTCAAGTACTATACTGCTTCACCTAAACATTAATGAACTTAAACAAATGATTTGTTTTATTACTGTTATACATTTCAATATTCATATATTGTTAACACATAACACATTGCCTTATTTTGTTTTGAAACTATCAATTATGTTTCAAATATACTTAAACAATGAGAAGAATGTGTTGTATATTAACATATTTATAACTTTTGCTACACTTTGTTTCTTTGTTTAGATCGTGTAATCAACAGGAATAATTTTCCTTCATAATCCCTCTGTAGTATAGATATTTTTGATTGATTCTTTCAAGGTTTTTATGGGGAAAAAGATGCTACCTTTTTACTTGAAAAATACTACCTCTGTTAATAAGATATACATTTGCTCATATTTTTGTTCAAATTTGTTTTAATTTTTATTAGTACTTTAAATGTATCCTTTCATTGTGTTGTCTTGCCTTGTTTCTAAGAATGCTGAATTCTTATCTTCTTGATTCATTTCTTGTTTTGATAAGGAGAATATGTAATGAACAAAATAAACAGTATTTAATATATGTACTGGTTTCAGCTATTTGATTAGGTAGCTGTTAAATGTTTTATTTCATGCATTATATTTCTAATAAGAAATGAGTTATTTGAGTATAATATTCATAATAATTATGATCTAAAGATATTAAGCTATAAGGTAAGAGTATTTTAATAGTCACATGAGAAATTACTAAGCAATTTTTCTCAATCTTTCTCATACTAAGGTCTTACTTTTGAGATAATGGTATGGTCTATCATCCTGAAAATTAGAATGGAAAATACATCATAAAATTTTACTTTTTTTTACTTCTTTATCCCTAGACAGAGAAATTTGAAAAACAATTAAACTTGAGGTAGCATAATTCTTCTCTTTTTCTATATTAAAACTATAACCAGATAAAAAAGGGTGCTTTGAGTCATTGTAGTGACAAGTCATCATCACATTGAATATTACACATTTTTTATACACTGGGTTGATATTAGCTTAATAAGTACAAATCATAAAGAAAATTGCCAAAGAAAAATGTCTTATTAATTAAGGTTAATTTATCACACCTAATAAACATTAATTTACATCAAAATATTTAAAAAATCATATAAGTAATTATTAAAGATTTTTCTGTCTTCTTTTACTGTCCTCATGATTGAGAAAATAGTATGTTTCATCATCTTACAAGTTATAATGGAAAGAACTACTTTAAAATTTTTAAGTTCAGTTTTTGTTTATAAACCCATAGTGGCAAAATTATTAATGGAATGTAAATATAAAAAAGTAAACTATTTCAAAGAATGTCATAATCACAAAGCCTAAAATGATGATACAGTGATTAAAAGTAGCTAGAGAAGAAGGATACATTAAGCACACTGTTAAATAATACAACCACTCTAATTTGAAGTGTAAGCACATTTTTCAAAAAAATTGAAGTAATTCTAATTAGACATTAATTTATCAGTATATATTTATTGGAAAATATTTATAAACTTTCTTACAGACGCTAACTATATATCCTTTACCTTAAAATAATGCGTATTTAAAAGTACTTCTTTTTCCTTTTGCATCAGAAAATCCATTTAAATTCCAAAGATGATAGCATCCAATGTGTAGTAAGTAATCTAGTTTGCAAGTGAAAGTCTGACAATATACATTTTTTAGAAATATGATGACTACATTCAAAACTTTCATTCCTTCACAAAAAAAGAAAGTTTAATAGTTCTAAGCATTTAAAATTGTTAAATAATGTGTGTTTTTTCAATCAATTTGAATAAAATGAATTATGCCAAGGTAGTTGTTTTATATCTTCAATATCTATTGGAAAATTATATTTTTTAAAGTATAGCTTTATATTTCTCTATATCTCTATGTTAAGGAGGATATTCATGTATCTTCATGTATTCAAAATTATCAATAACTGACAAATACATTTTGCTAAGTAGACAAATTTTGTGAAGGTTTCCACAAAGTTGATAGTCTTCATAGTAATGACAATCTTTTTTATTTCATGTTCTTTATTCATCTCTTCTGATGTAGATACAATGGTACTACTTCAGATATGCAAATCTCACATTTATATCATGCTTTTTATTCCATGTCTAATATCATTAATATTGAATCGAATATCATGCAGTCGATGAAATTACATGTATTTTAATTACTCAAATTTTCTTATAACCAACAATGATGGATGACTTTTAATCCTGTAATATTATAATTGAAGTAATTAGAAGATAGTAAGGTACTTACTATACCTTACTATACCATACCATCTAACTATATCGCTTTCTGAAATTTGTCTGAATAAGTAGAATTTCCTTTTTTATTTTATGTGACTTCAAAGCCATCTCAATTTTTAATTGAAATCATACCACCACCCTGTTTAATTATCTTCATTTCTTATGGTTGTTATAAATCAAAAATTTTTTAAATACATAAAAAGATTTTTACAAAATTCTGTTATTAAAAGCAATAGAAATGGTGCTCTGTATTGCAAAGTAATAATCTGTTTCCTTTTACAAACTAATACGTATGGCAGAAATTGTCTTTGGTGTCACAGAAACTAATTAGAAAGTGCTTTTGAAAAAAATCCACTTATTTTTTCCTCACCATTTGCCTAAGGACAGAAGAAATTTCTGCATACATCAGAGGAATTATTGTAGCTGTTTTATAAATCTGTGTGTTATGACAGTCTTTATAGTCAGTTGGCATAAACACATTCAGCCTTTAGGCAGTTCATGTCAGTGAATGCTTCACACACTAGGGCTTTAGTGATTTTTAAGTTAATATGCAGCCTATTTTGAAAGTTACGTGATTGGTCATCATGGAATTTCTAGTAATGTGGTTCACTTAATCTATATTACAATATGATATAAAAGCATATTTTATTTTTCTTTTGTCATTAATATGACCCAATTTACATTTGTGTACAGAATTTCTGTGTATTAGAAATACTATTTTCATTATATACTAATATTTAAAATTATTCAAATTATGATTTCAAAGTCAGAGTTACTATAATTGAAATAAATTCAACAGGAAATCTGAAATGTCTAATATCCTTAATATAAGATCAAGGAATTATAAACACCCTCTGTGATGACCTAGTCCCTAAAACCAGATTAAATTTGCACTGAGTATTTTTATATTGTTATGAATATGTATATGTAACAGTTGTCTTTCTTGTCTAACTCTCTCTTAATGAAATATAAGGTATATTTAATTTATATCATCACATTATATTATATTATTTGTGCTACAAACTATAGAAAATAAATCATTCCAGAACTTTAAAGAATTACGATAGATTTATTCAACTTTTAGGTATAAGGAGAGTTTTATGATGCTAGGAAGAATTATGAGCTTTTAGCTTTATATGGACATTAAACATGTTGTAAGGAAATCTTTAATAGTGTCATCCTGATAAGGAGTTGAAATGAAAGTTTCAACCTGTTTGAGCTGAATAACAGACGTGTAGTCACTAATTATTCTAAGTGTGCAATGAAGATGTCCGTGCATGATATTAACATTTTAATCTGTAGACTGAGTAACATAAAATGTCCTGTCTAATGTGGTTGGGCCTCATTCAATTGCAAAGGAATAAAAAAAACAAGATGTATGTAGATCTTATCCCTAACCCTTTAATGACATATTGACCTTTTTCAACCTTCAGACTTGGACTGAAACATCAGCACTTCCTGAGTCTCAAATCTGGTAACTTTCAGCCTGGAGCTCACAGCATCAGCTTTCCTGGGTCTCAGGCCTTCATACTCATATTGGAACTAAACATTAGTTGCTTCTGTGAACTGCAGAACTTGGGGCTTCTGAGTCTCCATACACATGTGAGTGATCATGTATATACATTCTCTTGGTTTAGTTTTCTTGAAGCACCATAATATAGTGTGCATTATAATGAAATATATTCCTTCTGAAGAACATGCAAATATATACCTTAAAAACAGCACTGTAAGGTCAACATGCAATCAAATTTTCCAATTAAGCCTCTAGTATATTTACTGGAGATGAACTTCTACTTCTCTATGCAATATTATATGCTCATTAATATATTTTGTCATGCTCTTATTTATGTTTCTGCTAGACTGATTTTTCCTCCAAGCAGTTGAAGTATTCAATGCTCATTCACTCCACTAACTGCAAGAAGATCTGGCTGTTCTTTCAGTTTATGGTGGGTTCAATGTGTCAATTTTCAAGAGAATCCATAGGATGTTGTTGTTCTGTACTTATTCCAACAAGTTCTTAGCAGGACTACTTAAATTATTAATTCATACATAAGCCTAATTCCAGTTTTAACTGACAACTTGAATTACATTATAATAAATTTAAAAAGTGTTTGTGAATTTGCAAATTCAAATATATGATTATATGTGAAAAAAAGGAAATAGTTCAAATGATAAATATTAGATAAATTTGAAACTTTTACAGGAACACTTTATAAGCAGCAATAAAATATAACTAAATCATATTCATAAAAAATTTACATTACTGGGGTTTTCTAATATATTAAATATTTATTTATAGATACTTATGATTTTCCTGTGCATTTTTTGTCTAAAATTAGGATAGTAGAGAGAAGCAATAAAGACTTCTATTTCCATCACAATAATGCAATTATAAAGGGGTCAGATGGAAAGTTAGTTAGGTATGTCCCAGTTTCTTGACTAAATAAATTGGTTCTCCACACACAAGCACACTTTTCCTTAGAGGATTCATCAACAATGAAAGACAGTTCTCCTTTTTGGGATTTTCTATTTAACTTTTGTAAGGTCATATTTCCTGTCAACTAACAAGAGATTGAAACGTGAATTGTTTTGTCACTCAAAATCAAGAAATTTCTAAAACTTTTGGTAAGGCATTTCTAGAAGGCTATAGAGCAAATGAAAGCCACTTCTGTTGAAGTGCAAATATATAAGATCAGGCAATGACAAATATGTTTTATATCCAAAAGGAACACTCATTTAAAAAGTTTATTTCATATGTTTTATTTTCATTAAATTATCTAGATTATTTTATTCTACTGTTAAATTTTATATTTTGGTCATAATTCATAAAAGCATATTCAAACAAATTAATGTTAAAATATTAATATGTTTAATAACAACGCAAATGATGATTAAATAATTTATTCATTAGTCTAATAATGAATATTATTAAATTTTATTTAAATTATTAACAATCATGAAAACTGAATTCTGAGTGAAATAATACATATCTGGTACATGTGAACAATTATTAATTCAACATAACCGAAATTAAGGACTCAAAACTCATAATTTTTCTTATAATAGATGACAATCTTTTATTGGATATTGTCTCTATATCTGAAGGACTTCTTTTTAAGAGAAAGTATTCATTAGTAGTAAACTGTGTATTAAATAAAATTTGACCTAACATTTTGCCATCACTATATGAGAGCAAACTTTTTACCTTGGCTCAAGTCATGTTTAGATCAATGTAAAATCAAATAAGAAATTAAATAATAATAAATATAGTTTAATAGGAATATCATTCCAGATATTGAAAAGAGTCCATCCTTATCACACCCTTATAATAATCCATGTACATCTTTAAGAGAAGTTGAATCCTTTGTGAACAATTACATTTCACTCAATGAGAGTTGAAAGTGAAGATAAAGAATAGTGAGATGTAAAAGATATAATGGTATAAGCCTAAGAAATAATCAAGTACAACATTTCAAACCCTCTTTTGGAACAATGACAGGATATATAGCTATGCGTCATGTACTCATTTTAAGCTGCAATTTCATGTGGCACACTTCTATCATTTTAAGCATAATGAAATTAAAGAAGGAAAGTTTTAAGTGGCTGATTTAGGGTTTCAAAAATATTTATTTTAGATAAATAATTTTTTATTGATGAAAACATCAAGGATTTTCTCTAAAGAACCTTATATCTCCTCAGTGATGCCTCTGTTACTAGAGGTGGCAAGGGGTATTAAATGATTGAGTTGATTCCGCTTCAGGGTTATGATATAGATTAAATTATTTTCATCCAAAATTAAATTTTAAACTTCCTCACAATAAAAAGGGTACTTTTGCTTCACATTGATTTTTAACTTGTCTATGATACCAACATTACATTGCACTTCACAGAGTGATGCTTTGTAACCAGAAAGTGTTTTGTAGGTCATAAATTCTTTTTGCAAATAAACTGTGTAGTTACTGTAATGCCAAGAGACCCATAGAAAGATGTAGATGAATAAGAAGTTTTACATTAAGCTTCTTTTAGAAAATAAGAGAATAGTTGGGAATGGGCCAGTGTGCCATTATTTTCTACCTCATCAGTTAAGTAGCAACTATTAAGCATGATTTTATTTAGGTGAAAGTAAAATGTAAATTAATACCACATAACTAAACATTCCAAATCTTGTTCCCTCCAAGCATCCTTAATTTTTAGAACTATAAAATCCATCCCTGCTCATTAAACAACAACGAAAAGAAATATAATCCACAAGAAAGAAAAATTATACATAGTATAGGTGGATTTCACATTTGAATCATTTCAACCTATAATATAGAAGCCAAAAGAAAGAGTCTTTTTGTAGTTTACGGAGGAGAAAAGGAGGCAACAAAATAAACATTTGTTTTGAAACATGGTTGCTGTGTAAATATTAAATCATTTGAGCTGACTGTAATTTTCTACACAATTATTTTGTCCATGTGTTTGCTGGGCAGAAACAAAGTACTTGGATGTAAGTGAAAAGATTACCACAAAATTTTCTGCAATCTAAGGTATTAAAAGTTTAGTAACTCCAAAGGAGTAACATGAAACAAAACACCATTTTTACACATAGCAAAGATCATATTTAGTTTCCCTGTTGATGATAAATTTATGACTTCTGGTATATTTGGCTAGCAGAAGAGAATTGAATGGTAAGAGCCTGATGGACAGAATGAAATCAGTATACTTTTTGTGCCAAGCAAATAGAACAGTTCACCCACTGGGAGCAGGGCAAAATGTTGTCATTCTGGGTAAGAGCAACATCTATCATTTGACCCTGAAATGGAACTCTTTGTTCATTGTGGTCCAGCCTTGGCTTTCAATTCCCAAGATAAATCTGAACCTAGAACAAGCCAACAATAGGACACAACGGAGAGCACTAAACAGACTTAACAATGCAGTGATTAGTTAATTAATCTGAGTACTCAGGGACTAGTTCCTATGATAGAAGGCAAAAAAACTTACCGAATTTACAATCATGTTTTGTATTTCCAATGTGTCTTTCTAAATATAATAAACCTTGAAATTTACATATAAAGTAATAAATTTATATATTCTTTATATGATATTTTAATCATCTTAATATTTGGGGTCAAATTATTAGAATGTCAATGATCCAATTTCATTTCTGAAAAATTAAAATAAAAGTTTATTTGACTCAGCAATTTGTACATATCCAAATGATTGATTCCTCTAAGCTTTCATAAATCTTTGTTAAGAGAACTAACAAAGATGATATTATAATTGTTTTATAATTAATTGTTTACACATCTGTGTCCCCTGGTAGCTGGTTGAAGCCACAAATTATATCTGCTGATATTTGTTTCCTTAATGCCATAGTTTGCATACACCCAGCATTCGGTAATTATTGAATTACTTCAATTGAGTATGGATTTCTGTCACTGCTGGGAAGGTACAATGGAATAAACTGAAAATACTCTGCATTTTCATTTGGTTTCCCATTTATTTTGAAGGTATGTAAACCTCAGATTTTTAGCATAAACTGGCACTGAGGAAGTACTGTCAAATGTGATATTTTTTGTGAACCCAAAGGGGAAAAAAAAAACTAATAAATCATAGATTTTCAGATATAGACTATGAAAGTGCAATGCCAAGAGAGTTTTCTCACTAGACTAATCTGAGATATTCTTGTTTATGGTTGCTGTCAGTGCAAAATAATGTTTTATTTTACAAAGTTATGTTATTATTGAAGAGAGCTATTCTAAGAAACAGAAGCTTGATGTAGTCTCAGGTAAATAGTTCACTTAATCATAAAAAGCATTAATAATAAAACATTAATAAAACAAAAAATGCATAAGCAGATCACATAATAAATTGATATAATATATTGGAAACATATTTGTTGTGTATAATCAAGAGTTTAAAATTTTTTCATATATTTCTTGTTAATTTCTTAAGCATTAACACTGTTTTATTTAGGCATATATGGGACATATGAGAAAAGTAACATTTTACCTAATGAGCAAATCCTCATTTAATAATATCAAGGGGAGGCATCTGTGTGTGCCTAACTCTGTGGGTAAAAGAAAAACTAGAAAAGCTGAACTGTACCTCTCACCCAAGAAGAAATCTAGATTGTTCTTTCATGATTTTTTAATGAAATCTCTGAAGCTTCATTCTGAAGTTGCTTATATAGCTATGCGTGGTATTTTTAAATAATTTTGTTTATAAAATATTTGAAGAATAATAAAAAGAACTTTCACACTTAATTACTTTTATCAGTTCCCTGGCATCTACTTCTTTTCCTGATAACCAGATAGATGATAGTTAGACAGGTGATAGATAAATAGAGATACTACAAAAAATATGTATATGCACTTCAGCAGTTTGGTGTATTAATAAATATCTTAAAGTTAATGGCCACCACTTTGAGCACCTTTTGTAATTTTAGAGGACAAAGGTAACTTGTATTAATCTTGTGATGTTTCGAGAAATTTCATATTCATGAATTACAAAGCAACAGTTTGGTCAGTGATGGACTATATATGACAGTAATTTCATTGGATTACACAATCTTGTGCTATTACAGTCATTTCATTTTGTGGGTTTATACTTTCCGATATTCACACAACAACATTTTCTAACAATGAGTTTATCAGGATGTATTTCTATCATTCTCCATCACAAAGTAATGGATGAGTGTATTTTTTAAAGTTTTCCAAGTAATTTTCTTTAGCTTACATAATGTCAGCCACAAAGGCTGAAATTAGAAACTAACATTCATGAAATAGAACAAAAATTAACTACAGGTCAAATAAATGATTCAGTAAATATATGCATGTATAAGAATGAAATAATTCATTATAATGAAATATCAACCAATAAATGTAGAAAGAGTAAAAAAGAAAATCACAGTTTTCAGTAATGTAATGATTTTTTGTATAAAATATATTAATGGATGTAAAACCAAAGGTAAAAGTTTGAGGAGATAGTAGAACTTTATATAGTGTCAAATTATTCTCGTACAAAATATTTTTGTAAAAATAGGAAAATATAAGACCACTACAATAGACAATCCTAGAGAATTCAACCTTAAATGAATAATTCTACTACCTCATCAAAGATGCAAACAATACTGTTTCATATGTCTTAATACTATGTCTTGAAAATTACCTTAAATTATTTGTCCTATTTCTTTTAAAATCCAGAAGATTAATTTATTCAAAAGCATCAAGCAAACCCAAACTGAGGCAAATTCTGCAAAATAAATGAAGTACCCTCTAAAAATGTCAAAATTTTGAAAGACACATGGCAATTGAAAAAGAAGGTAGAATGCAAATTTTATAATCCTAGGGAGAAGTCCAAAAATATGAATGGTTACTCAAATCTATTTTATTTATTTATTTATTATTTATTTATTTATTTATTTATTTATTTATTTATGTACTGGGGATCGAACTTGATCCCCTTGCACTTGCAGGGCAGGCCATTGAACCACTGAGCTAAATCCTGGGCCCTCAAATCTATTTTATAATTACAATAATAATGGGAAAGTAATAGAACTGCTGAGATGGACTTGAGAATACAATAGGATAGAGTCAATTTGGTGGGATCAAGAAATAGAGAAAAATATACTCGATACAATGGGCTTCTTGAGCTCTTCTAAGGAATAAAGTGAGATAAATAAAATGCATAAGAAAATCACTGTTTTTTGAGGTAGACACTTTCAGTGTTGGTACAATCTTATGTTGGAAGAGAGTTAATATGTCTTTAATCCTGAGCTTAGAAGTATTCAAATGAATACAATTGTGAGAAACATAAACATGTCGAGTGTCATTTCAACCCTGCATTTCTGTTCAATTATTCACACATTAGTAAAATAATTATAATAAAAATGATGTAGACTTATGAGGATATCAATTAAAATAAGTGAAGTAGCCTTGTCCTGATCAATATGCACAGCTAAAGTACAAATATAATGCATTTCTTTCCGAAAAATATGAAAAATAATTTTTGTCTCTTTTAGCCTGTGTATAAGACTAAAGTACAGCTAGTGGCATCTTCACTGTGGTGCCATTGAGCGGCCTCTATCATTTAATTTATTCTCATTGCTTCTGGCCCAGTTCTGTCAATGACTTGAAAGACTTTTCATATAAATGACACTAATGCTCTTTCACACTGAGGGCTGGCAGCTCACATAGGAATATCATCTAGAAAGTTTTTATCAACTTTGGATTTGTTTTATAGGAGAACCACAAGTGAATTTTCTGAGTTATCCTTAGTGTCCAGGAGGAATAAATAAAACTAATCAGTGTTGGAATAAAATTTAATATAAAACTACAAATGCACATTGTATCATTCATAATTTTCTTTATTTCATATTTTTATATTTAATAGAAAATTAAAAATAAACATTTATTTAATTAATATTTAGACAGTCTTTTGCATACATAAATTATGCACACAAAGGTAATGACATATGCATCAATTAACTGAAGAAAATATTATTAACTAAGATTAAAGAAATCCTCATGCCATACCAAAATATCCTCTGCCACAATCAAAAATACTAATAGTTTTAATAACTTTTTGAAAATAATTGTATAAGCATATTTAACAATGAAAATATGTGTTCATGTTTACATTGTAAATAGAAAAAAAGTCATTACCAACAATATTTTCAGCCAAGCTCTTAGGGTAGTAATGGCAAAGCTTTTAGAGACCTAGTGCCAAAACTACAACCCAAAACCCCTTTATTTGTTCCAAAGTCCCAACAAGGCACTTCAACCTGAATACTGGGGATGTAGTTTAGAAAACACAACTCATACATTAAAAGAAAAACATAATGACAGAGTTTTCAAAGATACAAACAGCCCACTGGACGACAGGTGTCATAGGTTCACCACCCCTGTTTAAAGAGTTATTATGTTACACGATCCAACAATTAGGGACTTCCCACGAGGCCTTAATGAACAGCCTAAATATAATCTAAGGATCTGGGTATTGCTTCAAGCTCAAATATTTAAGTACTTTTAATTTTTCCTTGGGAAAATTTAAAAGATAGGATATAAATCAAAGATAACCTGCAGATAATTAGATAAACATTCATTAAAGTTATTAATTTTCCTAATATAAATTTTTAAATTAATTTTATTGGTACATT
>NW_004624779.1:6448668-6490827 GCF_000247695.1 Heterocephalus glaber | reverse complement strand
TATTCACTGCTATGAATTTCCCTCATAAAACTGCTTTCATTGTGTCCCATAGATTCCGATATGTTGTATTGTCATTGTCATTTAATTGAAAGAACTGTCTGATTTCTTCTTCAATTTCCTCTGTAACCCATTGGTTATTCAGAAGTGTGTTGGTCAGTGTCCACGTGTTTATGAATTTTTTCCAGATTCTCTTGCTATAGATCTCTAATTTCATCACACTATGGTCTGATAATACACAGGGGATAACTTCAATTCCTTTGCACTTACTTAAACATGCTCTATGTGTGAGTATGTGGTCTATTTTGGAGAATGACCTATGTGCATCTGGGAAGAATGTGTATTCAGATTTTGTGGGGTGGAAGACTCTGTAAACATCTGTTAAGTTCATTTGTTCAAGAGTTCCATTGAGTTCTAGTATTTCATTGCTTATTTTTTATCTTATCTATCTATTTGTGACAGTGGGGTGTTAAGGTCCCCCACTACATTTGTATTAGTGCATATAAGACTTTTCATGTCTCTTAGTATTTGTTTTATATAATTAGGCACACTAGTGTTTGGTGCATAGATATTTATGATTGTCATCTCTTCCTCTTGGATTCTTCCCTTTACAAGGATGTAGTGTCCTTTGTCTGTCTTAATGAGTGTTGGTTTGAAATCTACTTAAGATGCAAAGAGGATAGCTATTCCTGCTTTTTTGGGGTGCCTGTCACATGGAGTATTGTTTTCCACCCTTTCACTTTCAATCTATGAGTTTCATTTTGAAATAAATGTGTTTCTTGGATGCAGCATATTGTTGGATTTTGCTTCTTGACCCATGCTGCCATTCTGTTTCTTTTGATTGATGAATTGAGACTATTAACTTTGATGTTTATAACTGATACATATTAACTTATCATTGTCATGACTTTTTTTTTGTTCTTGGGTTCTCCCCCTTTACGTTTAATTTCTTGTGCCAGATGGGTTCATTCTGCTTTGCTTCCTGGGGTTGTGGTCCTCAATGTCTGTTCCTAGGATATTGTGTAAAATTTTTTGGAGTTCTGGTTTGGTATTCATGAAGTTCCTAAGGTGCCCTTTGTCATGAAAATATCTTATTTCCCCTTCAATTTTGAAAGATAGTTTTGCATGGTACCTCAATCTCAGTTGGAAGTTGTTTTCTTTTATGGCTTGGTATATGTCACTCCAAGCTCTTCTTGCCTTGATGGTTTGTGTTGAGCAGTCTGCTGTGATTGTGATGGGCTTTCCTTTGTATGTGATTTGTTTCTTTTCTCTAACTGCGTGTAGAACTTTGTTCTTCTGTTCAGTTTCTGGAATCCTAAGTATTATATGTCTATGTGTAGATTTTTTTGATCCAGGCTATTTGGAGTCCTATGTACCTCACTTATTTGCATGCCAAGTTCTTCTCCGCTGCTTGGGAAGTTTTCTGCCAGTACTTCTGTGAAGAGTTTTTTATGTCATCTGCACTCTCTCCTCTTTCTTCATTGACTCCAATCAGTCTTATGTTATTCTTCTTTGCATCATCTAGCAGCTTCTGAATTGATTTTTCATGTTCCCTTATAATTTTGAAGCAATTTTTCTTTTCCTTGGTCATTAATTGCAATCTTAACTTCTATATCTGAAATTCTGTCCTCACACTGGCTCATTCTGCTGTGTAGACTTTCAATGGAGTTTTTCATCTCCTGGAAATCTATTTGCATGTGTTTTATGGATTCCATTTGTTTCCTATGTTGGGATTCCATCATGTTCCTTAGCTTGTTTCTAGATTTATTAGTCATATCTTGCACTTGGAGCACAATTTCTCCTGTTATCTGAGAAATTATTTCTGATTTCATTTTTTCCAGATCCCCTTTTGTTGCCAGTTCAGTGGGTCCAGGTGGTGATTATCAGAGTGTTCCATCTCATTTCCCTTTTGAGTTGCTGTAGGTGATCTGGAAGTCTGGTTTTGAGACTTATTTATGTGTTTTCTCATTTCTCCTGGGGGAGCATGGGGGGGTGCTTTTGGCATCCACATGGCTCACGTCCTCTGAGCTGGGAGAGATGGGACAGGGGCTGGGAGCCATGGTAGGGTTGGTGGCCAGGAAGCCCCTTCCTCTAGGTCCTGGAGCGATCGGACAGGAGGCACCCCAAAAGCCTTTTCCTCTGAGCAGGGAATGCCAGGAGGGATGGTGACCAGGCACCCCCTTCCTCTGGACCAGGAGCTGTGGGACGGCAGCTCAGAAGCCCCTTCCTCTGGGCCAGGAGTGGCAGGACAGAAGGTGGCCCAAAAGCCTATATAATATATCCTGATTCATTTCTTCCCATTCCCCTGCCTTTCCTTAAACCCCTCCCTCTCTACTTACAAAGGCTTTGTTTCCATTTTTTTATTTTCTCATATTAATTCCATTTTCTTCTTTCCTTTCCCCTGCCCTCCCACTTCCCCTTCCTCTTTGAACCTTTTCTTCCTATTTCACATCATCTATTATACATTTTCATCCTTATTTACACTTTCAGATTCTCACACCAGAGAAACTTCAGTATTTACTCATGTGTCCTATTTATTACACTTAAAAGTATTGCTTCAATGTGGATCCATCTAGCTATAAATGTCTCTAATTTCTCATTTTTATGTCTGAGTAGTGCTCCATCTTTTATATAAAAGAAATATTTTCTTTATCCAGTCTCCAGTTGATGGCTAACTAGGCTATTTCCAAGCTCTACCTATTACAAACTGTGCCTCTAGGAATATGGGTGCACATATATCCCTGTGGTATGATTCTTCTAATTTTGAGGGAAAGACACACAGCAGAGAAATACCTGGGTCAAATGGGACCTCCCATCCTAGTTCTTTGAAGTATGTCCATACTGATTTCCACAGTGATTTCATGAGTCTACCCTCCCTCCAAGAGTGGAGAAAAGTTCCTTTAACCCCACAACCTCACCAGCATTTGTTATTGTTTGTTTTCTTGATAGTCATTCTTTCTAGGGTGAAGTGGAATCTCAGCATTTTTTTCATTTGCACATCTTGAATGACCAATGATGTTGAAAATATTTTCATATGTTTATTTGCTATTTCTACTTTGACTGAGAAATGTCTGTTTATTTCAGCTACTCATTTTTGGATTGGGTCTTTAAATTTGGGAAGTCTGATTTTTTAAAATTCTTTATGGACTCCAGATATAAGACCTTTGTCTGAGGAACAGCAGATGAAAATTTTTTCCCACATTGTGGGTTGTCTTTTCACACTGTTGGTGGTTTCTCTTGCTGTCCAGAAGCTTTTTAATAAGAAGAGATCCCACTTCTTGATTCTTTGTGCTAGTTCACTTGCAAGTAAAATTTTGTTCATGAAATCTTTTCCTACACCAATGTCTTTAAGAGTTCTACCTAACCTCACTTCCAGCTGGTTTAGCATACCTATTTAATATTTAGATCTTTAATCCACTTTGATTTTAGTTTAATGCATGGTGAGAGATAGGGATCTAATTTTAATCTTTTACAAGTTGAAAACCAATTTTTGCAGCACTATTTATTAAAGAGGCTATCTTTCCTCCACTGAGAGTGTTTGGCTCCTTTATTGAAAATGAGGTGGCTGAGTGTGTCTAAAGTTGTTTCCATGTCTTCTAATCTGTTCTACTGATCCTCAAGTCTTTTTCTTTCCCAGTAACAGGCTGTTATTTTCACCATAGCTTTGTAATATGGTTTCATCCTGGGGACTGTGATACTGTCTACACCAATGTCTTCAAGATTTCTACCTAACCTCTGTTTCAGCCTATTCATAGTTTCTATTTTAATATTTAGATCTTTAATCCATTTCAATTTTAGTTTAGTGCATGGTGAGAGATATAGTTCTAGTTTTAATCTTTGACAAGTTGAAATCCAACTTTTCCAGTACCATTTATTAAAGAGGCCATCTTTCCTCCAGTGAAGGTGTTTGGCTCCTTTATTGAAGATGAGATGGCTGAGTGTGTCTGGAGTTGTTTCTGCATCTCCTAATCTGTTCCACTAGTCTTCAGGTCTGTTTCTTTGCCAGTACCATGGTGTTTTTATCACAGTAACTTTGCAGTGTAGTTGCAGGTTGGGGATTATGATACCCCCTGCCGTGTGTCTGTCACTTAAAATTGCTTTTCCTATTCTAGGTCTCTTCTTGCTCCAAATGTATTTTTGGATTGTTTTCTCAAGGTCTATGAAGTATGCTTCTGGGTTTTCAACTGGAATTGCATTGAATCTATATAGCAGTTTTGGAAGTATGGCCATTTTCACTATATTAATCCTTCCTACCCAGGAGCATGGGATGTCCGTCCATTTTCTGATATCATCTTCAATCTCACTTGTTTCAGAGTGCTATAGTTTTCAGGGAAAAGTTCATTGATTTCTTTTGTTAGGTTGGTTCCTAGGTACTTCAGTTTTTTGGATGGTATTGTGAAAGGAATTGTTTGCCCTGTTTCTCTCTCAGTGAGTCTGTTGTTCATGTAGAGGAAAGCTATTGATTTTTGTGTGTGGACCTCATATCCAGCTACTCTACTGAATTTGCTTATCAAGTCTAGAAGACTTTTGGTGGAGTTCTTGGGGTCTTCTATATACAGTATCATGTCATCTGCAAATAATGACAATTTGACTTCTTCATTTGCTATCTTTATTTCTTTTAATTCTTTCTCTTGTCTAATTGTCATGGCTAATGTTTCCAAACTATATTGAATAAGAGTGGTGATAGTGGAGATTCTCATCTTGTTCCTGATTTTAGTGTGAAGGATTTTAGTTTTGGGCCATTTAATATGATATTGGCTGTTGGTTTTTCATAGATAGCTGTCATCAGGTTGAGGTAAAGACCATCCATTCCAATTTTTTGTAGGATTTTGATCATAAATAGATGTTGATTTTTGGCAAATGCTTTTTCTACATCCATGGAGATAATCATATGGTTTTTCTCCTTGGTGCTATTGATATAATGTATTACATTGATCTATTTGCATATGTTGAACCATCCCTGCATCCCTGGGATGAATCCCTCTTGGTCAAGGTGTATGAAATTTTGCTCACTCATTGGTCTTCAATTCTCAGCAAGCCACCAAGCAGCATTTTCTCTGCTGCTCACCACTGCACCAATTCCTGGTTTCAGAGTGGTGGCCTTCTGGATCCCTGCACTGTCCTGTTGTCTGGGAGGGTTTCTGACTAGGGCCTGTGTCCACTTGGGATGATATCAACTTGTGCCTGTGGCTAGGGTCTGCCCTCTTAAGTAGCTGTTGCCTTTGTCTGGGGGTTGTGGACCCCAGTTTCTGGTGAATGGGCAGGCTTCTGGTTATGGTCTGCATGCACAGTAATATGCTTGTTATCTTCAGCTTTAGGCAACAGCATTTCTTCATATACAGGGTTGATGAAGTTCAATATGTTTCCTTTGATTAACAGTCAGCTGTGGAATGAACAAAATTGACTTTGACATTTTTTAAAAGTTCTGCAGCCTTTGCTTTTGAAATAGGCACCCTAGCACTGAGAAGGGCTGAGGCAGAACGATCCTAAGTTCATGTCCCACTTGGGCAACTGAGCTAGATCCTATTCCAATGAACATTACAATAATGAAAAGAAATTAATTTGAAAACAAATGCTGAGATCAGTGGGAGAATGCTCCTGGTTTCACTTGCCAGACACAAATACACACACACTCACACACTAAATAGATTATGGAAATGTAATAAATATGTGGTAATAAAGGTATACACAGTTTTCTATTACATTACCTTTTTAGTGAGATTTAAAATAAATTAATGAAGTAATAATTTGCATGAGCAATGCTGTTTATTAGGTATTGTGCAGCATTTCTTTTGGAATTATTTTCTTTTCATTATTATAATATTAATTGGAGCTGTGCATGTTACATCACTTTTAAATTGATCTCCCAGGTAATCCACACATAATTTATGATCCTGCTTAAATATAACTGGGAGAGGCAGCCATGCTTAAGTCATGGTGCTGAAGCCTATCCAATTCTGCAAGGCTGTACCTTTCTCACATGCCTTGGCTGCCTTCCAAGTCAATCCACATTCTAATATATTCCCTGTGTAATTTCTTTCTTTTTTGTATTATGCTATGTATCCAAACCCGGGAGGCATGGACTCTCTGTGAAAGTGATTCCTTCATTACCATCCTTTCACTCTTTTCATGAGAGCAATCAAACTTTTCACCTGGAGCAATCACATGTATCAGCTGGAGGTCTTGCTAGGCCATGAATGAAAAGAGTGCAAATAGTTTATTCTTCATATATTGTGCAGGATCAATTTTGTTTTTCTAACCTAAAAGAAAATGAGAGCAGGGAAGACAAGAAACAGAGGATAAACAAAATAACCAGCAAAAACAAAAACACAATAGGAAAGTGGCTTTCAGCATCTTCTCAATATATTTACATTTATTCAAATCCTCTATAATTTATTTTCTTAGACTTGATAAATTGTTATTATGCATTTATTTTTATAAAATATTAACTTTGTCTATTGTAAGTGAATCTACATTTCTTAAAATATTTTGATAATAGTCAATGCTTACTCAAAATTTAATTTTACAATTAAAAATTTACTTTATTAGCATTACCTGTTTGAAATCTTGCAAAAAGATAACAAAATTGGGATTAAAAAGTCCTAAAAATCAGATAAATATGAGAACTAATATATACTATAAATTTGATATAATTATTCAAAATCCAGGTTAATAACCATAACTTTATATAATTATATATAGCTGATAAATATAAAATTAATTCTGCAGGCGTGCAGTCTACATGATTTGGAATTGTTGTGCCCTTAGAATCCATAATGACCACTAATTAATTTGAGAAAAGTTATCGACACTCAGTATACATTTAGCCCTATTATAGCATATGAAGTCAAAGGAGAATGAAGTGGATTAATCTTAAAGAGCTTACTAGCAGCAAGGAAATGACCAAGGAATTGTAAATTTGTCAGACAACAATGAATATAATTTGCTATGCATAAGTATATATAAAACAAGTTTGGTCTAGTCTTAAGGTAATAGAGTCTTAGTTATTCCTGAGCAGAAGGAGATTGTTGGACTTCTATGTTCATTACAATTCTACTCAGGATCATCAAGATATGGTGATAACAAGGTTATTGTTGGTAAATTAGAACCCTCAACTATGTGATAACATGTCAGTTTGTGTGTTATGGTTGAATTCCAACATAATCCCTCAAAAAATTTCATTGTATTTAAGGTTTGATTGTTGATGTGCTTTTTGGAAAGTGATACCCTCAAGAGGGCTCCCAACTCCATGAAGCTTATTGAGGTAATAATTGGATGGCATTATTGGTAGGTGATGGAAACAAGAGGTAGGGCCTAGTTGAAGGGAGTGGATCCTGGAGACTATATCTGGTTCTGAGCACCTTTCTTTCTGACTCTCTCTCTCTCACTCGCTCTCTCTCTCTCCTTCCTGAGTACCGTAAGTTGAGCAGTTTTCCTTCATTATGCCATTTCATGTGATATCTTTGCCTCACCACAGGCCTAAAAGCAGTGGAGCCAATCAGTCATAGACTCAAACTGTGAGCCAAAACAAACATTTCATTTACTAAGCTGTTTATATCAGGTATATTGTCACAGCAACAGAAAAATAACACAGTGTGTTTTTAGATTATAGCATTTTTCACTTTTTACACTGAAATGATGAACAGCATTAGTTTATCACACAACCTTATTTCACACTGTTGATAAGGTCCAACAAGGGGAAGAGATTACACTACAAAACCAATTTTGCTGTAATAGAGCTTCCCCAATCTGTGACTTTTAACATGAGCAAAGAAAAGGCTACTTGGCATGTCCTTGTACTGGGGGTTTACAAAGGTATAGATGGACCTGAAGAATGACTGCTAACATTCTACTGCACAGTAGAGAGGTTACAACTAAGGAAAAATATATTTTAAATATGTAATGGACTATTTTGAATGTTCACCACAAAATTGACAACTGTTTGAGATGATGACATGTTAATTATTCCAATTTGATCATTACACAGTTTATAGACATATCAAAATAATATGTATAATTATTACATGTCAATTTTAAAATAAAATAAAAAAAAAGAAAACAAAAGGAAACTATCTGTGGGAAATATGTTACACTGGCTTTAGCATTTGCCCAATCTTTTCTGTGAATTCCTTTCTCCTTAGCTTCTTTCTCAATTTCTCATTACTTCTAAGCATTATATGAACAACTGTGCAAACTCGCAATCATGAACTAAAATTTGGTTCAATTCTTTCAAATATTATCTTACTTAGCTAAAAAATTTCAGTTTTGCTGTCTTTTTCATGAAAGGAACTGATTCAATTCAAATTCTTGTTTTTCAGATTCTTAACCTGAATCTGACCTTCAGGGTTTTTTTAGCACTTCATCTGAAATTATTTCCATTCTACTGTACACAGTCCCCGTAATTCTAACAACCTCTCCTCCTCATTTGCATTATTCTCATGACAGCTAAGCTTAGAATCCATGGTTAACAAAATTTGCTTTTTGATAAAAATGATGTGCTGTTTTTCTACTCAACTCCCTTCTTTAATGGAAATCTAGGAGTCATTTTAGTTCACATTTTCCCAAAGCCATACCTATTTGAAACTTTTGTAATACAAACATTTTTTTATAGGATTAGACTTTACCTTGCTTCTCAATGCAGCTATAAAATGTTTACTTTCCTTTCCTTCTATAAACATTCATATCACTTGCTATATTAAAGTCACATCCTTTCACGTTTGTGACCTATTCATATATTGATCACTTCCTACATAACATTAACTGAATATTTGTACCATTCTTTTTTATTGTATCAACATGATATTATAACACATTATTGTAACATCAATACTTATTTCTGATCAAATATACCTGCATATTATTTATCTCCTTACCAATAATGACTTTTCTGTATTGTTTTACAAACTTTCTCAATTAAAGAACGTGCTGTGCATCTCATCATATGCTTAATTGCATTAAACTTTCTTATTTGCATTAAACTCTCCAGAGAACATAGTTTATCAATGATTCTGTTACAAAATTTATCCATTTTGTACATTAGTATTTTTTCAAAATTTAGCATTGCCTATATGTAAAGATTGTATAACAACATGATATACATAATAATATACTACATACTATATGAACTATACACACTATTTGAAATACACTCTATATAGACATTAAATATATATGTTCATAAATATATGCAAACTATACAGTGTGTCTACCTTATTTGTGATTTTCATTTTATCTTTCAAATATTAAACTTGATCCAAATTTTCAGAGTCACACTTTTTGTTTAATTTAATTCTTCCCCTTTAGTTTTCTGGTTTTGTTTCATTTATTTCACTCTTTATTACTACTTTCCACCTAAGTTCTTCTGATATCTTTAATTGAAATGCTATTAGTTTACTCATTTGTATCATAATCTAATTCTCCTTTATTTCATCATGGAAAATGGAACCCTCTGGTAAATATAACTGGTTTATAACTTGCTGATTTTGCTATATTATCCATTTCACTCTCAGTAACAAATATTTCTGGTTTAATTGTAATGTTAATTTGTCTCCAGTACTAAATAAAAGTATCTTTGTCAGACAGGCATCTCTGTGGAAGCTGTAGCAGGGTCCCCAGCCATGGGGAACATGCTGATCTAGCCCACACCTTGGCAGCAATCCACTGGATCCCCCCCCCGTCCCGCTCCTCTGTCCTCTTGGCTGTACTGCCACCTGGTCCGTACTACAAAGACGCAGAAGACACCAGACCACCAGACCACTGTACTGGGTAAGTTGGAGCAATCATCACCTCCCACCGAACTGGGACTATCTTCAGGGGAAGGGCAGGTGGAACCTACAGTACAACCTTGCAGAGTTCAAACCTACAAGAGGACAGGGACCTCAGCTTGGGACTTGGAGCCAGAAATATGTCTGAATCTCACGGGTCTGCAACTGGCTGGCTGAAACTCATTGATTTATGTCTGCACATTGCTACCCACATTGTCTATTTTGACAACAGAGACATACCCTGAAAGAGGCCCTTCATTTTCATTTTTATTTTTTATTTCCAAAATTAGTATTACTGGTTTGTGTTTTTTTCCTCTCTCTTTTATTTTCTTTTTCTCCTCTTATCTTTAATTTTTCTTCCTACTCTTTGCAAATTTTTGTTTTTCTCTCCTTTTTTTCTTCTTTCTTTTCTCTTTCCTTTCTCTCTCTCTCTTACATTCACTCTCTTATGTCCCACATTGTTCATCTCCCTTTTTGTCCCTGTTCTGACCCTCATTCAGAGTTCTTTATTTTTCTGTTATTCTCTTTTTCCTTCTCACCTGTGTCCTCTGGCCTCACTGCTAACCTTCCCCTATCCTTCAACCTGTCTATCCCTCCCTCCCCAAGTCCTTCCAACTCCCCATCCCAAAGGGTAAAGTTGTTATATTGAAGAGTTTATTCACTATAAACATATGTTGGGTTGGTCCTAGATCTTGATTTAATTCACACAGTTAAAGGTGATAGATTAATAACTACCACAAAATGTCATTTTCTAAGATGAACTTGATGCAATGGTGTTGCTGATTGTATCACTTGGGCTAAGGTGTTGTTATTGACCTAGTCAGTGATCCTTCCTGGTATGATGAAAATGAGATAGCCACAGAGTCATTAGAAACTCAAAACTTAAAGAACAGCTATATCTGGAAGACACCTCTGAGAAACAATCATTCCATAAATATTCTAATTACAAGCAACAAAGATACTTACAAGAAGCAAGTTCAAAGTATCAACCCAGGAGTTAAACCAAGGACAGCACCAAAAACAAAAATTAGAAGACCTTTAAGCAAGGCACAAACTCTGACTTCCACTCCACCAAGGGTAAACCCTGGGGGAAATGAGGTGGAAAAGTCCAAAAACCAACCACCTAGACACCCTGAGCTGATAGCGCAGGAAGTAACAAAACAGATGAATAAGGCTCTAGAAAAATTCAAAGCAGAAATAATCTCCCATTTATCTACCGAGATGGTGAAAAGAGTGAAAGACATAATTAGAGGCTTTAGAACAGAAACAGATAAAAAAAAGATGAGCTCAGAAACATGCTGGAAACCATGAATATCTAGCATAAGAAACAAATGGAAACAATGATTGCCCAATGTAAGAAAGAAATGGAATCCAAGGGAAGTAAGCCCTCCAAATTCATTCCTGGAAGCAAGTATTACTTTGATTCCAAAACCAGGGAAAACCCAACCCAAAAAGAGAACTGCAGGCTAATCTCCCTAATGAACATAGATCCAAAAATTCTCAACAAGATACTGGAAAACAGAATACAGAGGGTCATCAAGAAGATCATACACCTTGACCAAGTTGGAATTATCCCAGGGATGCAAGGATGTCTCAACATTTGTAAATTAATAAATGTAATACACTATATTAACAGAGTTGAGGACAAAAACCATATGATCATCTCCATAGATGCAGAAAAAGCATTCAGCAAAATCCAACATCCATTCATGATAAAAACCCTACAGAAAATTGGAATAGAATGCCTTTATCTCAATCTGATTACA
The DNA here is from genome assembly GCF_000247695.1 of Heterocephalus glaber. The sequence goes on along the minus strand of NW_004624779.1, from coordinate 6,479,300 downwards.
GTTATCTATGAAAAACCAACAGTCCACATTATACTAAATGGTCAAAACCAGAAAACTTTCATGCTAAAATCAGGAACAAGACAAGGATGCCCACTGTCACCACTCCTGTCCAATATAGTTCTGAAAACATTAGCCACAGCAATTAGAAAAGAGAAAGAAATAAAAGGAATAAAGATAGGAAAGGAAGAAGTGAAACTGGCATTATTTGCTGATGATATGATACTTTACATAGAAGACCCAAAAAACTGTCAAAAGACTTCTAGACTTAATTGACAGATTCAGTAGAGTAGCTGGATACAAGGTCAACACTCAAAAAACAATAGCCTTCTGGTACATAAGTAACAACTCACTGAGAAAGAAATTAGGGAAACAATTCCTTTTAAAATAGCATCCAAAAAAATGAAGTATCTAGGAATCAATCTAACACAGGAACCAAAAGACCTCTACACTGAAAACTACAGAACTCTGAAAAAAGAGATAAAAAAGGATATAAGAAAATGGAAAGACATCCCTTGCTCCTGGGTAGGAAGAACCAATATAGTGAAAATGGCCATACTTCCAAAACCACTATATAGATTCAATTCAATGCTGATTGAAATTACAACAATGTACTTCAAAGAACTATAGAAAAAAATCCAAAAATTGATTTGGAACCAGAAGCGACCTAGAATAGCTAAAGCCATTCTAAGCAACAGAGACTTGGCTTGGGGTATCACAATCCCCCTCATGAAACTATACTACAAAGATACTGTGATAAAAACAGCATGGTACTGGCAAAAGAACAGTCCTGAGGATCAGTGGAATAGATTAGAAGATGCAGAAACAACTTCAGACATACTCAGCCACCTCATCTTTCACAAAGAAGCCAACCACCCTCATTGGAGGAAAGATACCCTATTTAATAAATGGTGTTGGAAAAGCTAGATTTCAACCTTCCAAAGATTAAAACTAGACCCATACCTATCACCATGCACTAAACTAAGATCAAAGTGGATTAAAGATCTAAATATTAAGACAGAAACACTAAACTTGCTGGAAGATAAGTTAGGTAGAACTCTTGAAGACATTGACATAGGAAAAGACTGCATGAGAAAAACCTCAGTAGCATGGGAACTAGCACAAAGAATCAACAACTGGGATCTCATCTTATTAAAAAGATTCTGCACTGCAAAAGAAATCACCAACAGAGCTAACAGAAAACCTACAATATGGGAAAAAATTTGTAGCAGCTGTACCTCAGACAAAGGACTACTATCTAGAATATATAAAGAACAGAAAAAAATCAGACCCCCCCCAAATTCAAAGACCCAATTCAAAAGTGGGCATCTGAAATGAACAGACATTTCTCAGACAAAGAAGTAAAAGCAGCAAATAAACATATGAAAAAATGTTCAACATCACTGGTCATTCGAGAGATGCAGATGAAACAACACCTCATCCCAGAAAGAATGACTGCTATCAAGAAATCAACCAATAACTAATGCTGGTGGGGTTGTGGGGAGAAAGGAACCCTTCTTCATTGGGGAGAAAGGATCCCTTCTTCACTGTTGGTGAGAGTGCAGACTGGTGCAATCACTGTGGAAATTGATATGGAGATACCTCAAACAACTAGGATTAGAAGTCTCATTTGACCTAGGTATTCCTCTGCTGGGTATCTTCCCAAAAGAATTAAAAGAATCATACCACAATGATATATGTGCACCCATCTTCATAGCGGCACAGTTTGTAATAGCTAAAGCTTGAAAGCAGCCCAAGTGCCCATCAACTGGAAAGTGGATAAAGAAGATGTGTTTTTTTTTTTATATATAATGGACTACTACTCAGCCATAAAGAACAAAAAACTATTGTTACTTATAGCTAAATGGATGCATATCGATGCCATACTCTTAAGTGAAATAAATAGGACACATGTGTAAATACTGAATAGTTTCTCTAGTGTGAGAGACTGATAGTGTAAACAAGGGTTAAAATGATTAAAATGAATAATTGGTAATTTGAAATAGGAAAGAAGGTCCAAAGACAAAGTGTTGAAGGAAGGAGTAGGGCAAAGGAAAGGAGGGAAAAGAAAAACTATGAGAAAAAAAAAATGGAAATGATGTCTATGTAAGTACGGAAGGGTAGAGGGGGTGAAGGATGCACTGGTAATGGGGAAAAAATAAGTACCAAGCTATATCATGTACAGGTACAAACAGCCAATGATAAATGTAAATGAATTGTATACCTAAAGTGTACCAATAAAAGAACTTAAGAAAAAAAAATGAAGTATCTTTTTAGGGGCTGATGATTTAGCTCAGTGATGCCACTGCCTACCTCACAAGTGCAAGGTCCTGAGTTCAATCCCCAGTACCAAAAAAAAAAAAGTATCTTTTTAACATAAACGTTTAAGATTTAATGTGTCAACTTTCTATTTCTTTTTTAAATTCTTTAGACCACAATGCAATCTTTATTATTTCCAATAAACAGAAGAAACGTGGTATGGAAGAACAAGCTAAATGTTAGAATATAAAAGAGAATGCTGAATGAAAAATATTTTATAGCACAATTACTTGCATTCAAAAAAAACCAACTCATATAAAAAGTTGAGGATCAAAAATTACTGAATAAAACAAAGGGGTGATGTCTACAACTTCTCAAATATGAAAATAATTATGCATAGCTAAAGAGGTTTAAGTCAAATGAGGGAAATGTAATCATTTTATAATTATTATGTATCACAAACATATACCAATAATAATGTTATCAAAGATGATGACAATTTAACTATTGTTTCTACTATTCTTTCTCTAATTTGAAATTTCCATAGTAAAAAATTGTAAAGGCAATTTTAGGGTAGAATTTATTTTTTCTATCATACTGTTGATTCCCAATATAACTTGAAACTTGTAAGGAAAATGTGGGTGATAGGCTATTCTAAACATTTTCATACACATGAGAAAAGTAAAATATTCTGAGAATTGTTTGACACAAGAGATAAGCTCCATGTGGTGGCACATGTCTGTCATCCTAGCAGTCTTGGGAGTCTGAGGCAGGATGATTATAAGTTTGAACCCAGCTTGGGCAACTTGGTGGCTTAGTGAGACTGTTTCAAAATAATAAAAGAGAGTAGCGATGTACAAAGCTGGGTTCAGGCCCCTGTACTAGGGAGAAAAAGATGAGAATATTTTCAAAAGTTTCTTATAAGTATGAATTTTTGGTTTTTAAACAGTGGTTGAGTCATGCATAAAAGACTTCCTAATTTCCTAATATTTTATTGTTTTACTGCTTGATGTTTTCCTTGATGTGCTTTAAGAGGAGAGCTAAATCTAATGGTCTTACTACATTTTTTTATGTGTGTGTTAATGGGTTTCTCACCAGTATGTATCCTATTATGTGATTATGAAATGCATTAAATCTAAAAAGCCTTGTCACATTACTTACATTCTAATGGTTTCTCAGTGGTATGGACATTCTGATGTACACTAAGTTTCCCATAAAATGTAAAGATTTTCCCATATTTTTTACATTCATAGGATTTCTCACCAGTATCCATTCTTTGACTTTGAATGAGGTATGATCCAGAACTAAGGGCTTTTCTACATTCCTTACAGTCATGGGCATTAGCTCTAGTCTGCAATCTCCCATATTGTACAAAGTATGAAGCCTGACTAATAGTCTTTCCACATTTCTCACATTCATAGGGCTTCACATCAATATTAATTACTGTGTAAGAGGCACATGTGCTCCAACGGCATTACCACATTCCTTATGAAGTGCGAATACTTTGATGTACAGTAAGTTGAAAACAACTAATAAAGACTTTACCATGTTGCTTACATTGAATGGCAAATGTACTCTCATCATATGAATTCTCTGATGCTGAACTAGGTGCTAACCAGGACTTAAGGGCTTTATACATTCCTTATATTCATAGGGGTTTTCACCAATATGATATCTTTCATACTGAACAAGGTATGAGGCCTGACTAAAAGATTTTCCCACATTTCTTGCACCTATAAGACTTTACCTCTGCATTTGACTGATATCCCTTAAGAAAAGAACTGAGTGGAAAGACCTTTCCACATTCCTTACATTCAAGGGATCCTCACCAGTATGAATATTCTGACAATGAGTAAGAGTTTTATACACAGGAAAGATCTTTCCACATTCGGTATATTCATGGGTTTTGTCACCAGTATGAATTTGGTGATGTCGAACAAAGGATGAAATGTAATAAAATCCTTGCCCCATTCCTTACTTATAAAAGATTTATCAACAGTGTGGATATTCTAATGCTGAGTAAGTTTTCTAAACCCTAAATTATTTTCTGCATCCTTTAAATTCAAAAGGTTTCTCATCATTATGTACTGTTTTAGGTTAAACAGGATATGAGCCTCTATAGAAAGCTTTTCCACATTCCCTACATTTATATGGTTTCTTACAATTATGAATGCTCAAATGTACAGCAAATTGATGACTACTGTTAAAGATTTTTCCACATTGTTCACATTAATGTGGTTTTTCATTATTTATTCTCATAATAAAAGTCTCTCTAATAAAAGTTGTATCTTATTCTTTACAATTATAGGACTTCTCAACAGTGTGAATTTTCTGATCTTAAGGTATGAAAAACTATTGATGTTTTTCTCACATTTCTTACATTTATAGGACTTCTCACCAATATGCCTATGCACATAGGATTTCTCATCAATGTGCAATATTGATATGCCTGATTTTTCATGCTTGGATCTTTCCAGTAAACACTGATGCTCTCTTCTATTGCAGTATAGCACATGTAGAAACTTATACATTTAGCAATGTTTTGGTCATTTTGGATGCCAGACATTGTCATCACAACTTGTTATGGGTTGTCATACTTCATCAGCACAATTATTTATGGGGTAGAGGACAGTTGGAAAGAGACAAGTCAGTCTAGAAAGCTTTGGTAACTAGAGATCAGAATCCTACTCAATCACTCCTACACTGGAGTGCCTGCTCTTTACCATCAAGTTATTCTGTCTTAAAGCATTATTTTCTTTTGCTGCTCCATCCTAAATATGTCTCAAATTACTTTGATTGATAAGTGAAACCTGTGACATTATATTCCATGAACACATCTGTATTAATCTTCTAGTACCTTTCTACCTTTCTTTGTTGAGTTTTGAGGTACTACAACAGTTTCATAAAAATGGTTTGATGACATGTCCGTGACCATCAGTGGATCCTTAATGTAGTTAGCCTCTCCTCTATATACAAGTTTTTATTCAAGTTCTGGAATAAACACAACCACTTCAGATTGGAATTTTTTGGGGGGTCTAAATGAGCTGCTTTTCTACTTTCCATCATTTGCTATCAACTAACCACCCATATATTCTTGGTTTGTTTATTTGTTTTGGTTTTATAAATGAAAGTATCAGTGTGCAGTTAAGGCTGGACTTGAACTTGTTATATATAAGGACAGCCCCTTACACTTAATCTTTTTGTCTCATATTCCCCATTATTCAAGTATGTCTCTATTCTACTTTTTGAAATAATGGAGATAGAACCAATGGGTGCTTTACCAATAAGCTATATTCAAACTATTTAATTTTTATTTTTACTAGTATTTTTTAATTTCCAGACAAATTCTTGCTTAACTACCAAAGTGAGACTAAAACTTGCAGTTTTTCCTGCTTTTCTATGCTCAGCTCAATTATTTATCCATCCTTAATGTGATTATAATTTCTTCTAAAAAGATCTTATGACTGTGGGAGAAAAGTTATTCTTGTACTTCAAAACACTTTGTAAGTCATTTTAAAGTAAATTACAGTTTTAAGTGCAATAATTTATAAAAGTAATTATGTAGAATCTAATCCTTTAAAAACTGGCAAACTTTCTGACATAAGTAACCTGTGCTATCGAGAAATCTAAAGCCAACTAAGAATCAATCTTGAGGAACTAAGAATCACTCTCTGTTTCTGTTTGTTTCTCTCTCTGTCTCTCTCCCTCTTTTCTTCCCCCCTCTCCCTTCTTACTTTCTAGTTCTTTGCTTCTACCCCTGTGGTTTTATGTTTACAGACATATATTTACAATGGCATAAAATTAACTAATTCAGAAAAATTAGAATTAAAAATTTAGAGAAAAAATATAAGAAATTCCTTGAAAGATTTTAGTTATAAAATGTATTTTCAATCAAATGGTTTAGAGTGAATAGTGAAATAATTCATTATTAAATTAAGCCACTAAATTTAATCACTCAATAAATTATATGCCATAGTTGCATGTACATAAAGAAAAAATTTAATCTATTCTGTAAGTAATAGTTGAAAATTTAATTGTCAACTTCCAAAGCAAGATGTGTTGACATTGTAGTACTTATGAGTTAGTTTTATAGGGCAGAAATTTAATTTGTATCAATAAATTTTGAGCTAAATGCATAATTGATTATGATGAGGTAACAATTCAATCAATAGAAAATGTACAACACCAAGTTCAATAATAAAATCACTACAGTCACTTTATTAATCCGTTATTCAACTGAGGAGCATATATTTTTGCACAAGTGAAAAATGTATTTAATTAAATATTTCAATATACATAAATGATACTGTGCTTTTGAGTATAATGTATTAAAATACACAAAATAAATATTATTAATAAATATTAATATGCATACATTGATATGTAATATATCTATGTTGATATATAATACATTAATATAGAATCTTAATATGTTATAAATGAGCTTGCAGTTGTAAAATGCAGTTACTTTGGGCACATAAACTAAGATAAAAATTTGTCGCATAACAATGAATTCACAAGGAATAAGCGACCTTGGAGATATGTGACATAAGGTTTGAAACGCTTACGATGGAGAGAGCAACATTCTCAGAGGTGAAAATACAGACTCTTGTACAATTGTCTCTTTTAGCTTAGATCCCACTAAAAAAAAAATCTATTAATTAGAAGTGATATTTCAGGTTACTTGACATTACTTTGGTTCCATTTACTTTGTGTAGTCTCAAATTTGTCAGAATGTTGATTTCTCTTTGTTAAATAAAAACTGTAAGTAAAATTTCTGTTGTCATTGGCTTGATGTATAAGTACATTTTTTTCAATTTTTCTAATTTGTTCATATTAAGCAAATCTTAACTATCAAAGCCAAGTGATAAAAGAAGCAATGCTGATAGAATTCTTACACTATGCTGCCATATTATAAACCTAGAGTAGGCCTGTCTTTAGTTTTTCCTTGCACTGAAATACATTTTGCTACTCTGGTTTATCAGGTTTACATAGGCTGAAGTTAAGAATGAGATGTTTATGTATTATATACTACATGTCATGATTATGGATTTATCTGCATCCACCAAGTGACCCTGTGCTTTAAGAAAAGTAACATATGATTTATTGAAGACTACTTAGAAAATTATTTTTTCTATAAAAAATCAAGTGTTAATGTAACATTTCATAAAAATTTATGATTAACATGTCTGTATTTTATATTATTTCATAACAAATATAAATAAGACTATAGCACTAATATTAAATATATTAAAATATTAAATTCTTATGTGTTAAGGTTAATTTGTGAAGAAATAGCATTCTAAAATGCAATTATAAAATTAATTTTTTAAGAAAAGACAAGAAGAGGGACAACTCACTTTCTGGTCCCCTTTCTGTCTCTCTTAGGCAGAAATTTTCTTTTTCTCAATAAATTTTTCCTACTCTTAACTTCCATTATTCCTAGAATTCATTCTTTGATTTTAGAGAACATGAACTCATGTTTTGGATATTTAGTAGATTTGGAATTTACTTCTCTTCCCCCTATAATATTTTGGAGGTCTTCCATCAAGATTACTAGTAGGAGGTAAGAATTTGCTTTTAAACCATAGGTCCTAACTTTGGTGGTTTTGCTTAATAGATTGTAACTTTTGTTTCAAAGGCTCTTAACATTTGTTTCATAGATTCTGGTTTTTGTTTCATATAAATTCTGGCCTTTGTTTCAAAAGTGTCTTAATTTTAAGTTGTGTGTTTTAAATGTTTGCAAATTTCTTGTTTTTCTTATGCATTGTCTTTTGTTAAAATTACATTTTATTCTTGTTTTGTCTGTGTTGCATTTGGACTTAGTTGTTTAAAATTGCTGTAAAATAGGTCTCTTATGAAATCATCTCAGATAAAGACAGTTCAGGCTTTTAGCTGTCCCTTATAGAATGTCAAACAGTGGTTACTCTCCCAGCTAGTAATTGCCTTTAGGGCAGCTGCCACTCTCAAAGCAGAAGACAGATTTCTCCAGTTACCCTCCAGTAAATCCCCACTCTCACTGAAGCCAAAGGTGGGTAGAGCATTGACCAGATAGCCAATTAAGTTCCTTTCAGAGACAGATCTCTGATTGCATGGAACTAGCAGAAACTGAAGTGACAACTGAAGTGTCATGGACAGGGCTACTCTCTGGTGGATACCCAAAGGTCCCTCAAAAGAAACTAGCTCCCAAAAGCCCATCCAGGTAATCAGCAGAAAATCTCCACATCTTGTCCCTATCTGAACTCCTCAGTGAGGTGAAAGGGGAAGTCTGTCTGTGATCATCAGATATCCTCTGTCTCAGAGTGATCTGAAATGATGCTTTTTCTTAAGCCTCCCTTAAGAGTTGAGCTACAGGTTTGGACTTCTTTCTCTACTACTACTAATACAGACTTCTAGACAAATATTAAAAAACTGAATCTTTGATAGATTAAAAGCTACCTGAACCTTTTCTCCCCCAGGCATGGTCTTCATCATTTATGTGTGTAGAAAAAATACCTTTGGTTATAGGTTTTGGACTTATAAAGTGCTATATGGTGTTTTTTTGGTGTTTAACCAGCTTGAGCTTTATTTGAGCTTTTTCTCTCTCCTAGTGAGTTAGAAACTCCCCTTAAATTTTTCTCCAACTTGTTGGGAGTTCATTTGAGAATCCATCATAGTCATAATCCTCCTCCTTCCAGAAAGTCAGAGGACTGGTAACTCTCTACAACTGTTTTGTCTTACACTAGGGGAAATAACAATCAGTAACTTGCATTTGTGTTTTTACATGCTAACTAGAACATGGGACTATTTTGGTCAGCCTTTCTCTTTATTCATGCATGCATAGGAAATTGATAAGCATTCCTTTACTATGTAGATTGTGCTGGCTAGGAGGGCCTATGAGTTTTAAATACTTATTGAATTTAAAATAGACCTTAAAGGAGTAGACTTGTATTACTGCTAATAAAAGTTGCCTAAATAGCTGGATAGACAACAGAAATTTCTCAGAGCTTTCTCTCCCCTAGGGCCCAGGGCAGAATCTCTGACTTACCATCTCTAGAGATGATCTCTTTTGCAGGAAAAGTGCCCTAATTTAACCCCAATTTCCTCTCTCTCTCTCACTCTCTTTCAAGGAACTAGATAGCAGTGGTTTAAATCTCTTGATTTGGTAGCAATAGTTCTTTCTCTAAATATGATTGTTATGGCTGAAGTCAATTATAACTTGAGCTTTAAGAGTGCCTACTGGAGTAAGGATATGAGTTACCTGAGGAAGAAAAGGTTTAACACTGGTAAAGGGTAGAAGTCTAGTCTGGTTTTATTTTCTGGTTCTCTCTCCTGATGGTAGCTACCTACTCTGGAGTGGTATAAACCTTGGCATAAACCTGTGGATGCCCTAGGGGGCACAGGCATCAGTCCTATACTTATGGGACACCATATTTGTTTCTCTTTCTTCAGATTAGGAATTCCATATCTGAACCTCTTACTCCTTTGGAATATATGAAGGAGCAATTTAGTATTTCTCTACACCCTCTCATGGTGATCCTGTAAGACCGTTGGCCTTACCAAATGCTCCTAGGAGCTGACTGCAGTGAAGAACAACCAGGAAGGAACACACCGGACAAGTTGGAAAGTAAAACAGACTTTTATTAGTCTGGCCAGACGGCACTCCCAAAGCAAAATAGCTTAGAGAGGCAACTGGCTCAGAGTCCGAGGCTGTTCTTATAGGGGGTTGAGGGGGAAGTTAACATATAGAATTAAAGAAAAGGGGACAAAGGTTAGTGGTCGACTGTCATGTATTGATGGTCAGCAGACATTTGTAGCTTGTTCTATAGATTGTGGTGTCTGGAACATCAGTTCCGGGCAAACAAGGAGTTGAGTAGTTTACTTTGGGACTTTAGGTCTGTTACAGATTTTTATCTAGTGTCCCAAAACTAACAAGCATCTTTATCCATTAACTCACACTTAATCACAATGGGACTGGAGAAAAGGAACAAAGGTTATGCAGTCCCACAAGCCTACCTCCTAAAGACAAGTACACAGAGGAAAGTACTATGATGCTATCTCACAATTAGAATTATACTGTAAAATAGAGAAAAAAGTCAAAATCATCTTATGTTGAGATTTTCTTTACATTAAGAAGTAATTCTTGCTTGTGTTCAAATGTAAATGTGGAACATAGAAAAATGATAGACACCTCACCTTTAAGGCATTCAGTACCTCTAAGCCTGAAGCTACCCCTCATTCTAACCACCAGGTGCTGAGGGTGGAATTTCTAGGCCAGCCATAATCAATCTCTTTACGAGGCTATATCCATCCTTAGCTAAGTTGTTCAGGTCCCTCAAAGATAACATCCCTTGCAGGAAGTAAATGGCAAATATGAGACTACATGTCTTCATGTGTCTTTTTCTCTCAGTGATATAAGACAAATTAAATGAGACCTAAAAAAACTTTCAGATGATCCTGATATACACGTTGAGGTCTTTGAAGAACTTACTCAGACCTATGGACTAGATTAGAAAGATGTAATGTTACTCTTAAATTAAACATTGATTTCTAATGAGAGACAAGAAGTATTACAAGCTGCTACTACATATAGGGACAAATATTACCTTAGTTTTGGAAGCTCAAAAGACAGCCAGACAGGAGAATAACTGGTTCATACTGGAACACAAGCAGTTCCTATACAAGGCTCCCAGTGGCCTGCCAATCAGACAGGAGATTAAATAGAAGACATTTTCAGGCATGTATTCTTGAAATTCTAAGAAAGATGAGAACTAAGTCCTTTGATTATTTTAAATTGTCAACTATTTATGAGGAAAAATATGACGTCCCTACATCCTGATTTGATAAAAGAAAATACTACATCTTTCCCAAGTCAGTATTGCAGTATATGTAGATAGTATAGTGTTATGTGTCCCCTCAGAAGAGCTTTCTATCCAAGATACCTGTGCTCTGCTGAATTTTCTAACATACAGGGGTTATAATGTTTCTAGATTTAAGGCACAACTTTGCAGCCTTGAGGTAAAATATTTAGTCCTCATTATATCTAAGGAAATCCAAAGACTGGTGTAAGAGGGCATTAAACTAATTCTTCCCTTTCCACAGAAAATAGCTAGGGAGATTTACAGAAATTACAGGCTTTTGTGGCCTTCAGATAACAGGATATAGTAAGATTGCATGACCCTTCTGTTAGCTTACAAAAATCCCCCCAAACAGACATATTTTAACCTGGGAACATGGTTCCCATACTGCATTCCAGAAGCTCAAACAAGCACTTCTAAATGCCTGCTACAGGACACTGTTTCAGTTTGTATGTTAATAAAAGGTGAGACATGGCTTTGGGAGGGTTTCTTCAAGATCAGGGAGGTGCCCAATGGCCTATAGGGTATTTAAGTCATAAATTAGATATTATAGATTAAAAACAATTTATCTAAAAAGAAAAGCCCTAAATAATATAGTTAGAACCCTTATTCTCTTTTAAGAGGTAAAAAGTAGCTTTTGGGTTATTTGATTATTGGTTTGATTTTCTGCTTGGCAATGCAGTTGGAGTCAATCATAGCTTTTGTCTCTGGAGACATGTTTTGCAAAGGATTGCATAACCACTCTGGAAAAGCTCCTGATCTTAATTGTCCTTCTACACCTGAGATGGTTAAGATTTAGTTCTTGTACCATATTTAAAAGCACTCTTCTGTCCCTTCTCCACTGCCCTGCCCCTGAGAAGTAACACAGTTTGATTCAAGGTACTTCCCTCCTCTGTGGCCTCTGGATTTCAAGACAAAGCTTCCAGAATAGTGAGTTTCCCCTCCCTGGAATCCTTTCAGAGTAAAGCTGACCTTCACTTATCTCTGAGCCATATAGAAAACTGCTCTAGGTTTAATCCTGAAACTCTCAAAAAATAAATGTAAAAGTTTTGATCCAAATTTATCTTTCAACCCTCAGGTAAAATTAGAGAATGGTAAGAACAGCTAACCCAGCTCTGGCCACTTTGTTGCACCTCTAGTCTGCCATGACTGGACAAGATCAAGGCTAAGGGACACCTCAGATTGCGCACAGAACAAGAGTGATAGACAGGGATGCCTTCTTTTTCTTTTTCTTTTTTTTTTTTCAAAATGGGAAAAACTGTCATAGGTAGACATCTGCAGTGCAGCAGGTTGGAGCCTTGGCAGGCCTTCTTCCCTCACTGCATGGAATTCACACTTAGTTCCAAAGAGTATCACCTAGTCTCTTCTACAAGCAAACCTGGCCTGAGTGGATCCCCACTGGAGATAGTTAAAATTACCTTTAATAGTCTGTTCCTTTAGAGGGAACAAACACATGTGGCTATCAAACAACTATGGTTATCAAAGCAACAATGATAAGCCTGTATAGCTGGGTATTCTAGTCAGATAAACCATCAACTTAGGGCCCATCTTAAAATGGTCTTTGTTTTCACAGGTATAGGGGATTTTAATTCCTTTTATTTCTTATCACAAGAGATCTCTGTTAATTGACCTACAAAGTTCTGACTAACCTTTTTAAATAATTATAAACCTAAAAATTATAAAAGTTATTATAACTCAACTTGGCCAAATACATCTGAGTGCACTCTGGTTTAAAAACAAGTTGTCTTATGTGTGTGTGTGTCTGTCTGTTCAATTTGTTACAACATGTACAGCTGTTATGTTTGAGCTTTTTTTCTTTTGGTAATTTGGATTTTATAAGATGTTTGCCTGTAACTTGTTAGCTTGTAGATATATGTAATTAAAGACATGGTTCCCCCAGGTGGCCAGATGATCCAAATAATGTCAACTGGTTTTACAAATACAGTACATATTGTTGTCTATGTATAACTTGGGAATCTTTCATTGTTCAACATTGATGTGCTAATTGTTATGATCTGGCTCTCACAGGTCATCTAAACATGTATTAGAATAATTAAATAAAGACTCTTGGGCTTAGGAAAACTACTTCATAGGCCTCCCCTTGGTAAATAAAGGAGTGACTGCCTGGAAAAAAAATTATCTTTGCTTTTTTTCAAAAAGGGGACCCCAATAATTTCCATAGCCTTGTGGGAAATGCATTGCTAAACACATTATTGTAATATGTATACATTGGTCATGGTCTAAGTTTTCTGTGGGAAAAAATAAGGTTTTACATAAAATGTTCTTGGTACAAAACAAAATTAAATGACAAGGGGTTTCATATAACTGATATTCATTGCTATTTCATGGTGTACTAAATATCATTCATGCCTTCTGTGTCTACAAGTCTTCTAAGATATTGTTTATGGTAATGATCTTTTTTGACTCAGGTGTCTGTCTTTCTCTTGTGCTCTAGCTACTTGTGATAAGAGGTACATATCAAGACAACATGAAATAACCAAACAAATAATAATTTTTTCTTCAGAACTTATGTGATAGGTATGTTATATATCACCACACTTAGGGATGTTCAGTCCCCAAACAGTTGAAACAATGTCACACACTAAAATTAGAGGCTAGTGAAACCCTAAGGCATATTTATAGGCCAATATGTATATTCTCTTTAGATAGCACCCTACTAAAGGATAACTAATAAGAGTTTTCTTTATGTCTTTTAATGTCTTGTGATCAGATGGAGGTGTTTGAATGAAAGACTATTCCATACTAAGATGGATATGTAAATGTCATCATGACTGTCATGCTAAAATATTATGTGTAGCTCTTGATCTTAAGCTTCTCTATAATATAAAACTGTTGTCTATTAACATTCTGCAGGGATTCAACTACTAGAACAGCCATGGTTGGAAAGAAAAATCAGCCCCTCTAACTGCGCTTTATACTCCAAAAGAGCTTGATGTTTTAACTATATAATAGTTAAGCTCACTGCTCCAACTGAAATACTTATGTCACTGATCTTCTCTTCTGGGTGTTCAACAACTAAAGTTTGCAGACCAAAACTAGAAAGATAACTGGGTTATTAGGACAGCAAATATTTTGGCTCTGGCCCCTCAAGGTCAACAAAGGTCCAGAACACAAAGGAACCTTTCCTATAGGATCCTATATCTTTGGTAAGTCATTCAACCTCCTAAGCAGGGAGATTGCTGAGCACCAGAGGAAAAATGTACTGTGTGCCAAAGGAGGGTCACAAAGAGGAGAAAATCTCCCATGCTTTCACTGAAAGCAATATGGCCAAGCAAGGCCATGACCCACCCTGATGGATGATGCTAAAGTAATCCCTGAGGAGACTTAACTGACCTTGATAGATAGCAAGAGGTTCATACTGACTGACACAGGTCTCACTTTAACTTGGTCTTAAACACCCAGCAGAAAAGAATAACCAAAAGAGGTATAAAATAATGACCTAATAATAAAACTAGATATAAAAAGGGGTCCAGTCACTGACCCCTTCTGGCAGTTTCTAGCTACACCAGTAGCTGACCACAGTTAGGGATCATTAGGAAAAATCTATGGTAGAATCTATAAGAGCCAGGAGGTTACAATCACTATTTCAATTTCTAAATGTGACTTTCTTCCCAACCTGCCTTTCCACTCTAGTGTGCTTGTGCTTAGATTATACATGCTCTAATTTCTTACAAGTTTTGTTTATTCTTGCCTAGAGGCTGCCAAACTCCAAGCAGTCATACAAATGAATTTAATAACATATGTGCTAGAATTCTTTTACCAGGATCCACCAGATCCACCTTGTAAAAAACTCATAACTGCTAAACTATACAATATAACTTCTATATTCGATTCTGAAGTTCCCTGAACCTTCCTATCCTCTTTGTAGGAGGCTATTACTAGTTCCTCCCAGTGGAAACACTTGTTGGCTATATTCATAGCAATCCTGCTAACCTTATAATTTGGCCCATGTATTCATAACTGTTTCTTTAGTTTTGTCTCCTCCAAATTCAAAGCTATACAGCTACCAAGATGACAATGCCTGGTGCCCATTAGAGGCCTTTAGATAGACCGTGTATAGAGTAACACTAACTGCTGATCACAACTATGACCCTCTTCAGCCAGAAGTAGCTAGACCTCTTTTTGCCCTTTGCCCCCTCACAGCAGTTAGGGTTACTTCTTCAGAGGGGGGAATATTGCAGATAGGTTAGTTAATTAGATATCTTATAGGCAGTTAGATAGGGCCAGGCCATAAGGAGCCAACACGGAGGAAAGTGAAGTCACAGTCACTGAAGGCCAGCATTGTAAAAGGAAAGTACTGATGTGGAAAGTGCTGCCAAACATAACTTGCTTTGAATAATTACTGTAGCACATCTGTCCATGAACTGTAAGCTGGCTTAAAGTAACAATATAGCAGAAAGATGTTATTTTTGTGCTTTGTATGGGCTATGGCTGAAGCCCCATCTGGGTCAACTTGTCCCTGTGTAGAAACACTGGGTGGGCCCTCTCCTCTTGTGGGGAAGCCTGTGCCCTGAAAGATTAGAGACCAGCCTTGAAATTGTTTACGTAAGCCCCCAACCTTGAAGCTATGGGAAGCCCCTTGCTGTTTTGCCACACAGCTGTGTAACTGCCACTAGAACTTCTTACTCTGTAAAAAGGCATATAAAGGAGAAACTTTCTTAACTCATGGTGAGTCTATAAGGACTCATTTCCTGAGGCTGGCCATTGCCTGGCAATAAACTTCTTTCCTGTTTTACCCAAGTTCCTGCTCTCTGTAAGATCATTTCAACTCCCAGATTTGCCACAACACTACCACACCCATTAGGATGATACTCTAAGTAGGTATCAATCACCTGGGTGGGGGGCCAAGGTCTTAACCCAGCCTCTCCAGGAAGTATCCCTGACCCTCACCCTTACTGAAAATCCTTGTAAGCTTGCTACTTGACTTGCTGCCCCTTTTGATCCCCATTTACTCAATATTATCTGGGTGACTGTATTTGTAATCTTATTGGTTGGTCATGGTTTTGTCCCGCTTCCTGCCCACCTAGTAAATTTCCATTGGGTCTTATAGTTTTGTCCCACTTTGTACTCACCGAGCCACATGGCTTTGCTGTATAAACATCTCTGTAGAGTAGGATGGGTGGGCAACCCATTTTCTGGTCCCCCTTCTGTCTCTCTTAGGCAGAAGCTTTCTTTCTCCCAATAAATTTTTCCTGCTCTTCAAAAGAAAAAAAGATAAGAAATTCTGGGGTATTTTTCTAAAGGATATTTATTTATTGCTGATAATATGGAAGAAATTGAAATCCTCCTTCATTAATTGTGGTAATGTAATTTGGTGGAAACAGTGGGTAAAAAATTGTGAAAAATCTGTTTATCTCTTCAAGTGTAAAAATTAAAATAACTATATGACTCAGAAATTTCACTCTTTAAGTATTCGCATGAGGGAAATTAATAAGATACCCAGCATAAAGTTGTTCATGAATGTTCCAAGCAACATTATTCATAGTAGTCAGTATGTGGAAACAATACAAATGCTCATCAATGGCTAGGTAAGGTAAACATAGCATATACATATAATAGGATATTATTTAAAAATAAAAATAAAGTACACATATACACCATAACATGGACCTTGAAAATATCCTGTATGAAAAACATAATTAAAAATTGAACATATGATATATGATTCCATTTGCAAAAATGCACATGGCATGCAAATCTAGAGAAAGAATGTATTTATTATGTTGTTAAACTGTTAGGTTGGAATAATGAGCATTGATGAGTACTTCATTTTGAGATAGGTAAAAATGTTCAAAATGTCATTGTACAGTAAGTCCCCGACTTACAAATGAGTTCCGTTCACAGAGAACGTTCCTCTTCGGATTCATTCGTAAGTCTGACAAAGTGAGTCTTATACACCTTTGGTACAAGTATACAATGTGTGTTGCTTTGGGCTTGCTCACAGTTCCCTCCACATCAATACTGCTCTTCCTCTTGCTTCCGGACCTCCGGGGGTCTGATTGGGCACTATACTACTGTGCATTATCGCGCTGTACAGTGACCACACAGTAGCACAGCTGTGACAATGTCCGGCAGACATGAGCTACTTCTGCGATTTGTTCACATCTGCGAGTGTTCCTAATGTGAGGTCCATTCATATCTGTTAAAGTTCTCAAGGAGAATGTGTGTAAGTCAAGAACTTACTGTACTGATGATTGTGAACTCTGAACAACCTAGAAACCATGGCTTTGTACAGTATAAGTGAGTGAATTTCATAAAATGTGAATTATATTTTAATAAAATACAAGTAAGAAATATAAATATATTATTTTTATCAGGTAAATATACATACATATCCATTTCATTTTTATTGCCTTTCTATTGCTAATGTATTCCTCCTAAATCAATCTATCCATCTATTCTCTAGAACCCATATGGTCCATGTAATGATTACCTTTGTGTGTTATACACTACTTTCTCCAGAGTCATCATAGTTCTCTACAGTGTTATCTAAGGCAGTATAGGATTTACTACTAATTTTATCATTATTACCTCATTAAAATCCATTAATGTCAATTAATTACACCTCCTCAGAGGATTTAAAAACCTATCATCTCTACTCTTAATTATTTTTCAGACAAAATCAGAATGAATGAAAAATTTGTGTAAAGTATTGACAAGAAAGAGAAAAATGATCCTGCAAATTCTTTGATTCTGAAATGGATTACAGAATAAAATAAGATGAAGGGTATTAATAACCACTCTCTCTATATATTTTATATCAAGTTGTGTCCATGTTCAATTCCTTTGCTGAAAGTGGTGAACAAAACAGGAAAGAGTGCAATTCATTATGTAATTTTGTTGAATAAATACGTAAATGCTTTCATTTTTCAAATGTAGATAATTCAAAAGATACATTTTAAATTAAACTCACAAGTCTGTACTCACACCAATACATATATCTGCTTTAAATGTTTGCAGGCATTATATGTAGCTATGATAATTAACGTACGTGAATTTTTCAAATTAAAGACTGTGGCTCAGAGTGTATTCAATTAGTGTCTTTCAAGAAGAAAACCATTATTAAGTCCAGTTAAGTCTCATCTTTAATCCTCTGAACTTTTTGGTTCTCTAAACTACCTCAAATAAATTAATTTGGAAAGATTTCCCTCATATATTAAGACTCAAGGACAAATTCATTTATGTTATTAATGAGACCTATTTTATATTAAAAAGGAAGAGAGATAAATATTAGAATTTTCATGCCTTTTTATTGAGTATTCATACTTAACCAAATTATTCAACCAAATCTATTGATAATCATATGCTCCAGCTTTGTATAATTTGTGTAATCTTTACCTTAGGTGAAATCAAATAAATAGTTATTTGTTCTCAATTTAATATTTTCTGACTAAAGTAAACATTTTAAATATGAAAAATCAGTTCTTTTAAAATTCTATCTCATTAAAAATAACAGTAGCTTCAGACACTTTAATTTCATAAGGACCCAACTTTTCATAATAGTCTTGGTTTATTTGATTTACCATTAACCTAAATTAGCTGCTCTTATTCCCTTTTAAAACTGTCAGCCTCTTGAATCTTCAAATAATTATATTATTTTGATAGTAATATTTAATGGTATTTTGCATATCATTTTATTTCATAATATTTTGCAAAGATTTTGATTCATCAAAAGAAGTAACACATACAGCCTTCCTTACCTCTTTCCAGTTTTAAATTATTTCTTCTCTGAAACTATTGCACAGCACCATTTTGTGTTAAACCCAGATGTATATACTGCAACATCATTATTAGTGCAGTTTTAAGGTAGGATATTTTCTTAAAGCACACAGACCCACACATTCATTATATGAGCAAAGATGACGCCAGGCACAGCACTTTCATAATCTCTGCTGGAAATTTAGGTCCAATTGCTTAATTAATTCATTCATCCATTGAAAGACAATTTGAAGCTTTAACTCCTGAAATCAGGAAATTCTAGGGGATAAGATCTTCTTTTAATGTTATACACTATTTTCTTTTCTTTTTGTTAGTCTTTGTTGCTTGCTGTATCTGGCAAATAGAAAACTCAATAAATTATTGAAATTGGTTTCAGAGACCAGAATGTAGGTATTATTCCTTCTGGAATAGACGATATGTTCAGAATTAAATATTGAGGTGCATTTCAGTGAACAACATGAGTATTTTATCCATATTTCAAAATGACAAAAGAGGAGCATATTTTAGTAAGTTGAAAAATAGATCACTAAATTGTAACTGAGGTCGTGTAGGACCGTGACTATACTGGAGATGTGCTGTGCTGAGACACCAGATATTTGCAGTCACAGATGACTTAAAACTTAGTATAAAATTGAGCCTTATTTTAGGAAGCTGATTTTTATTGGGAAAACAGTGAGAAATGAACAACTAAAATATCAAATCAAAATATGTGAGCTAAAAATCTAAGTATGATTTTTCAGGCTTGTCCATAGGCAGTTATGCAAGCTTTACTTTACAGCCCTCATGGAATAAAACTGGCCCACATGTACCAGGGAATCAGTTCACAACCAAAGCACTACAGGCTCTGAGAAGAATTCCAATCAGGGACTCAGCTGGCTTCACTGTCACAGTTCCTCTACCTTACGTGGTCCACTCATGTCCTTTGTATATTTATTCTCATATCTTCTTCAGTTTGACTTCTTTGTATCAGGAGCCTTAAGCAAATTTTTCAGGCAACCCTTCTGAGGCCTCCTGTAGGTAGAAGGAAAAGAAAATATCCAATGCATGTTTCCATACTCTAACTCAATTCTAAGTACTTTTTAACTCATAATCCTCCCCTTCTTGATGCATCTCCCAGGTCCATACAATGACAGGAACATTTAGTAGTTCTCTCCTTCAACAATGAGACAATCACCGGGTCTAAGTCTGCCCGAATGCACCTGATCCTTAACTGGTCCACTGCTTGTGTGGGACAGTGGAAGGAATATCTAGTTTTTTCATTGCACTTAGTTATTAAAGGTTGAAGTCTTTAATTTCAGCTAGTTTCTTCAGGCATTTACTCTGACAATCTGCAGCTCAGCTGTCTCTCAGCTGAACTGACAGTGAAGGTGTTCAGCAAAAGTTTTATAATGTAACCCAGTGTCTTTCTCTAGCCATAGTGAAAGATTCTACTGCTGATCATGACTGGAAAAATGAGGTAATCTATTGGCAAATTAGAAGATTGATTTTGTGCAATGCAGCATTATAGTGTTAGTTGAATTTGCAACACTGTCATATTATTCTGTATCAACTTAGGGGCATTGATCAATAATGAATAGGACAAGGAACATTAGAAGATGACTACCGTGATGGATTTGAAAATCTTTTTAAAAGCCCACACTGGAAATCTTGTCTGTTAACATCATGTTCTTCTTCAGAGAAAGCTTAATCATACTGAAGAGATTTTCTAGCATCTCTTTGGAATAATTACATAAAATTTACATTAAAACCAAAGTAAAAAGTACATAGTTCTTTGGGGTTTAGATGTAAAAAATAAGAATAACAAAGAAAAGAATTGTACTTAGACAAACTGTACATGTTTTTCATTTTATAAGAAATTTTCCTATTCATCTGCTTTTCAAAAGCATATAAAAATATTGGTATAAGTTTACTTGTGATAAAATTTGCATGTGCACTAATGATCAAAAGAGTACATCTTCAAACAGTTTTGGATTTATGTGCTGATTCACAATATAAAATATTTAGAACCAGCACATTTCTGACATATTTTCAAAAGTTCAGAAATGATAAGACATTGGATATTTAGTTTGGGTCTATTAATAGGGATATAGCACATGAATGTTCTTGACAAACCTTCTTCAGGATCTAGAAAACTTGCCTTTTCCTTCTATATGATGTTGAAGAAAATCAAAATTTTAGAATAAGTATCAAAAATTCAAAACTTTCACTGAATTAGAGATGTATAGTTTGCTACTTAATGACACATAGCCTGCTAGTAGCAGTATTCATGCTGGGAGGAGTAGCAGTTACAGAGTTAGTAGCAGTAACAACAGCACGAACCATAATTAGAGGAGTAGAAATAACAGGAAAAAGGTAACAGTAGAAATTTACAATAATATAGTACTTCAGAGAAGAAGTATATTATAAAATGCTATATAATATTACAGTTGCAAGGAAATTGAGAAAACTATTCTAGCCAGTAAAAACATGAAGGAATCTGGCCATTGCTTGCACATTATAATTTAGTTTGACATATTAAAGAAATAGTCTACATAATGATATAATGTATATCTTATTAAGTTTTTATCTTAATTAAACTTGCTTATCTAGATATACTTACTTTATTTGACAAAAGAAGTATAAACATTTTATATGTGAAATAAGATTACTGTTATTCCAAATGTATTTTCTTAATTCCAATAAAAATAATAGACTAAAAACTTTAGATGGAAAAATATATACCATAACTCTTCTATGAATTTTCAAATGAAGGTAGAGATGTGACCAGATTACTTAAGATATATGCACATGCACATACAATTCAAAATTCAACTCATAATCATTCATATAATCCAAAGAACATTCAACTTTTCAGCCCTATAAAATCATGTGATAATGTGAAGACAATCAATAACACTAAACATTTTTCTCTTCTGCGACCACTTTTAAACTATAAAATAGTTCCAGAATTCAAATCATGTATTTTTACTTGTCTATGTTCTTGCACTGCTTGGCCTTCCACAAATTCAAGAGACACTCATTTGCACAAGTTTAAGGGTTTTGTGAACTTTGAACCTCGCTTAAGTTTGGGAGTCAGACACATGCATCCTCTTACCTTTTCCGTGGGATGATGGGATGCAATGAGCAGTTAATATGAAGTCTCACTAGCCAAGGCTGGTTTGTCTTAAGTGAGGACCCTCCTGCAACTGCCTTGCAGTTTTCTAACTGTCCATCATTTCTCATCCACTTTATGTCAAATGTGGACCCCATAAATTTCCAAAGTACACATATTAATCTCAAAATATTTTTTAATAGTACTACATGTTTACAATACATAGTATTTACATTCATCTTGGAGAATTGGTAATATACTTGGACGCAACACTATTGGTGTCAGAAGTGTTCTGAGGCAGGATTCTATAGAATGGTTCATGAGAATCAGCTACCTACTGGTTGACTAGCATTCATGAATTGTGCAGGATAAAATGTGTTCAGTATGTTGTAATGATGAAATAATTTATTGGGCAGACCAAGGAAGGGAATGTATTGACAGACACAGAGTAAACATTTGTGAATTTTGTTGGAAAGTAGTAGCTGAGGGCAACCCCTTGCGGACCCCTCCTGCCTCTCAGGAGCTATTCTTATTCCCCATTCCTATTTCCCAAAATAATTTTCTACTCTTAGAACAAAAGAAAGTAGTATTTGGAAAGAATATGAAATTGTAGGGTTGCTATTGAAGAAAGTCACATACTGGAGAAAAACAGTGAAATCCAATTCACCAACAATTGCAAGAATGTAAAATCAGAGAGCTTTGTAGCTGTCCCATGGTGATGATCAGAAGGCTATGGGCTACATTTAGATTTGTTTTAGAGTAGAAGAGCTCCAAAATGGATTGGATTCTCAACCCTGGATGCTCCACTGTTACAATCAGAAACTTGTACAGCAACAGATGGGTCCAGGAGACTTGGAATCAGTGTTTCTCTCTCTCTCTCTCTCTCTCTCTCTTTTTCTGTCTCACTTTCTCTGGCTCTGGTTTGCTCTCTTTGTGTTCTCTCTTTTCTTTATTTGAAAAGAGCTGTAGGTGCAAATGTATGGCAGTGGCATTTAAAATGGACACCTGCTTTACTCACAGCTAAATGTATTCTCTTATACTTGTCATTTCAGTGATTTCTTTTGAGACAGGGTCTTGCCATGTAGTGCAAGCTGGGCTTGAACTCACTGTGGAGCACAGGCTGTCCTCAAACTCACAGTGAGCCTCCTGCCTCAGCATCCTGAGTGCTGGGATTATAGGCATGAGCTACCACATATCTGGCTACTTAAATAATTTGAGTCCATTGAAAGCTAATTCGAAGTATACATTGAAAATCCAGTTGTTTTTAAGTACTCATGTGTTCTCTAATTTAGATATTATTGTTTCTAATTATGCATTCCTTAAATTAAATAGGAAGCTTTATTCCATTTTTGCCAGATAAATATTTCCTTAGAACAATGACTAAAGAATGCATAATGGTGTCTGAAATCCAGAGTTCAGGAACTTACAGATCACAGAAATCATACTATGGTCAGGGAACTCATGGTTGTCTTTGTTTTGTTGCTTTGTTCCCTTAAATTCATAATTATAACTCCAGAATGGGCTCAAGAACTTGCTATGTCCTCAAATCTAATGTGTTTCTCTATTCATTAGGCATAACTTTTATAAATACATGGATAGGCATTGTTTGGTTTTTATTTTTATTTGTTTCTATGTTTCAATCTGTATCTTTCATAATTATTTTGCTTACTTTTTTACTGAAAATAATTATTCAAGGATTTTTTGTTTGTCTTGGTTTCACTGTTTTCTGTTTTCTTGTTATGCTTTGGAGCTTGAACTCTTGGAGTCAGGCTGAATAGGTTCACATGATAGCTCTGTGATTGTTTTAATAACTGTGGAGCAAAGAGCTCTGTGAACTTTGTGATTCATTTTACTCTAGAATAATGCCAGGGTAATAAAATATAATTATGGAAACCATTGTTTCTGTTTTTGTTTTTTGGGTTTTTTGTACACTAGCATTATGTTTCTTCTAAATCTCTTCATTAGCATTGACTAGTCTCTGTATTGACTTGTCAACTTCTGTAAGGTTCCAGGGCTGTACATTTCATTTTAATCATAGCTTGGCATAACCTTTTTTATTATTATTCATTAAGTTTATTGGTACATTTTAGGTATACAGTATTATGACATTCATCATTGGGAATTTGTACCTTTACATGATGTATCTTGGCTCTTATTTTTTTCCCCATTCCCCTGACCTCCCTTCAACCCCTTCAGCCCTCCTTATTTATAAATACTTTGTTCACATTTTTCCTTTTCTCATAGTTATTTCTTTCCCTTCTTTCCTTTTCCCTATCCTTCCCCTTCCCCTTTGGACCTTTTCTTCCTATTTCATATGATCTATTATACATTTTGATCCTTATTTACACTTTCAGGTTCTCACTTCAGAGAAACTATTCAGTATTTACACATGTGTGTCCTATTTATTTCACTTAAGAGTATGGCCTCAATGTGCATCCATTTTTATCAACAATTTTTTTTTCTGTTTTAATAAATTTATAATATCGGTGAAAGTAATGTTAACTAGTTTATATTAACCTCATGGGCATAAGATTGAGGTATCATGTATAGGAAAGATTCACTGACATGTATCAGTACATATTTGAATAAGCTTTTGTGTCACATTTTATATTTTATGCAGATTTTAAGTTGAAACTTCACCTTTCCGAATCATAGAGTACTCCAATGTGCAGTGTATATAACTTATGTCAGTACTTATATTCAGTAGAACAAAGAGGAAGAAACATAATTGCAATTGACAGAAGAGGTTCTTAGCTTTTTCATATCTTTGTAAAACAGGATCTGAAAGAATTAGATTATATGTTATTGGTTTTACAGAAAGAGAGAAGCAAGAAGAGATAGATGATTGACAGATAGATAGATAGATAGATAGATAGATAGATAGATAGATAGATGATAGAGGATTTATGAAATGAACCACCACACAAAATTATTAGGTTTGAGAAATTCCACAGTAGGCCATTTCCAGAGAGGAGAAGAATGAGAGTAGGCAGAATCACTCAGGAACCTAGAAAGCTCACAAAGGAACTCTAAGTCTGAGGCCCAATGACAGAAGTCCTAGATGGCAACTGGTATCAGCCTTAGAGACCAAAAGGTGGAGTTCTGACTTATGATGCCCAAGATCAGGAGAGAAAAATGTGCTCTGACTCTGGAAAAGATGTGAGAGACTTGTCCTTCATTATTTCCTTTTATTTGAGCCCAGCTCCATCAACTGGTACCTGCCTATGTCAAGGGGAGGTCTTCCCCCCAAAATCCACTTACACACATGCCAATCTATTCCACAAACAACCTCATAAAAAACTCCCAAACAATGATTTATCTGCAATATAAAATTTACCCATGACATGGTATAAGGTAGACATCTGCGAGTGTGAAAAAATTGCAGAATCAAAGGTTACATATATTACAACTTATACATAAAATGGTTTTTCCTCTAAGGCAAAAGGAAAGTAATGAAGATTTCTATAAAAAAATCTCACCTATTTTAGAAGAATATTTGAAATTCAAGTTCTTCCTGTCCTTCTCAGCCATCTTTTCTGTATCTAGTGGCCTTATCTTACCAAGATGACCACTCATTGTTAAGCATCAAACCCTTGTTCCAAGCAAGAATGAGAAAAGATTACAAGGCAAACAACCCTTCATTTTAAAGAGTTTTTGTACAAGTAACACAAAGCAAGTGGTAGATGTCACTTATGAAGGTTCTATCATGAAAGAAGTTGCAATAACACTGAGCTAGTCTATTTGGGAAGTTTGTCAGTATGAATAAAGTATTTTATTAATAAAGCAGATGTGCACAATGGATTTTACTTAAACAATAATCAACACTTACCTGAATATATGAGAGATGAAATAGGATACATCAAACTTCATTAGAAATATCAAGGAACCTCTACTATGGGAGGAAATTTAATGAGAAGAGACCCTAGTCTAATGCAGTAAATTTGACAGCATTAAAGCATGTTCAAATTGAATAGCATGTGGAACCATTTAAAAATCATATATATAAAGTTAAATTAGAAATGGCACATTATTCTTTTTTGCTTGTTTTGTTATTTAATGTAATCCAAGTAGGTATTAATGAAGAAAATATATGAGCACTATTCTATGACAAAATAAGACAAAATTTCATAAAATAATTATAGATTAACAATCAAAGTACACTGTGTACCATGATTTTAAAAGGGTGACCAAGATAAAAAGAAAAAGTCAAAGGAAAAAGTATCTGTCTTACAAAAAAAGAAACAAACAGATAATAGCACAAAAGATTCTTTTCAATGAACTAAGAGAAACTAATAGTGTAAGTGAAACATATTAGCAGACATATTGACATATTTTTGAAATAATGGAATAGATAATCTGGAGAATTATTTGAATTTCTCCCTACTTTCTATTTATCTATTTCTATAGATATAGATATAGGTATAGGTATACATATATATACATGTATATATGTATAGATATAGTTTCAGATGTTGTTTCTCCTATAAGAGAATCCATGCTCTACTTAATTGTGTCTGTCTTATTTCACTTAATGTTATGTTCCAAGTTACATCTATTTGCCTATGATTGCATCAAGTTTATCTTTATGTGAGTATGGTACTATATTGTGTATAAATATATTTTCTTTATCCATTCATCTGTTGAGTGCCATATATGCTGTTTCCAAGATCTAGTTATTATAAATTATGCTGCTATTATCATATGTATGTATTTATCTCTGTAATCTGATCCCTAAATCTTTGGGGAAGATATCTAGAAGGGAAAAAGAGTCTAATGGAATTTTTATTTTTGCTTTTTTTTGAGAAATCGCCACATTGATTTCCATAATGGTTGTAGTAGTTTGTATCCCCAGTAATAATGTAGAAGAATTTCTTTTTTCCCCACATCCTCACTAACATTTGTTTTTGTTAGATTTTGTGATGACAGCCATTCTTTCAGGGGTAAGATGGCATCTCAATGTACTTTTAATTTGCATTTTTCTTATGCAATGATGAACATTTTTTTTATGTGTTTCTTGTTTATTTGTATTTCTTCTGAGCAGTGTTTATTCATTTAAATTGCCCATTTTTGATTGGGCCTTTTATTTGAGGAGTCCACTTTTTTCACTTCTTTTCAATATTCTATATGTTAGTCTTTTGTCCAAGGATGGAACAGAATAGAGGAAGCAGAAGCAACCCCAGATACTATTTGATCAACCACTTGCTCACTGACAAAGAGGCCAAAAAATATACACCGGAGGAGAGATAGCCTTTTAAAAAAATAGGACTGGGAAAACTGGACATCTACATGAGGGAAACTGATTCTAGACCAGTGATGGCAAATCTTTCAGAGCTTTCAATGATAATAACTAGCTGTCTGTTGCAGGCATCCCATAGATTCGCTACCACTTGTCTAGATCTATACATCTCACCAATGCTAGACTAAAAGCAAAATGGACAGAGATGTAAATATTAAAACAGAAACAGTTAATCTGCTGAAAGATAAAATAAGCCAAATTCTTGAGGACATATGCATAGGCAAGGACTTTCTGAATGGAACCCAAGGGGACAAGAAATAATATTGAGAATCAACAAGTGGCGTGATATGAAGTTAAAAAGTTGCACAGCACAGAAAATAACCAAGGAAATGAAGGGACAACCTAAACAATGGTAATTTTTTGGCACATTTTTCTTTAAAGGTTTCTTTTTAAAAAATAATTATTACATATTTACTTATTTAATTTAGTTATAAAGAAATAAAGAAATGATTAGTAATAACTAATGCTAGTCAGTGATGTTTGGATAGACATACATGATATCATGGGGATGATTAAGTTTTTAATAGCTCAAAGCTCATTTTTAAAGGTAGGACTACGAGGACAAATACAGGAATGAGCACAAAAAAGTACTGTTAATGCTTATCTAATGATTGATACAATACTGTTTATGGGGTATTCTAGAGATGTTTTTCCTCATATTCTCTCCTCTATACAGTCTCACTATAAGGACTAACCAGGAATGGTTATCTTCATTTGGTAGGAATATCAGCATTAGAAATCAATTTTTCCATTTGATTTATGAGCTTAGTAAAATATTTTTTACATTGTGATTGAAGGAAGGAAGGAAGGAAAAAAAGAAGAAAGAAAGAAACAAGAAAGAAAATAGAACAGAGGAGAGAGGAATAGAGTGGAGAGCAGAGGAGGGAGAGACAAGAGAGCAAGAAAAAAGAAATGAATGAAAGAAAGAAAAAAGAGAAAGAAAGAACAGAGGAGAGGAGAGAAGAAGGGAGGAGAGGAGAGAAGGAAGATATAAGACAGAAAAATGGGAAGAAAATAGGAGAGATAAAGGAAGAAAAGAAAAAAGGAAGAAAGAAAGGGAAGGAATTGAAGAAAAATGAAAAGGAAGGACAGAAAATGATGGAGAAAAAAAGGAGAGAAAAAGAATAATAAGCTAACCTAATTAATTCTTTGAATAAGATATTTTTATGTCTTAATATCTACCAGACATATATTTATGTAATTATAAAAACCTTTTCAGTTATAATAATGCCTTTCAATTAAGTTAGCCTTCAAATGAAAGAAAGATATAACACATAAAGGTAAGAGATATCATTAGCTGAAAAGTACTACACTGAAAAATAATTTAGGGTAAAAAATTATTGATAAAAACTGTTTTACTAAGTAAGTATGTGATGTACTTTTTTTATCTGGTGACAATTGTTGGAAAGACAAAGTGCTGGAGAAAAATAGTTGATATTTGAGAAAAGAGAAAGGATGCAGA
Organism: Heterocephalus glaber; assembly: GCF_000247695.1. Next base: position 6,450,618 of record NW_004624779.1, on the reverse strand, counting down.
AAGATGAACAGGTACAAAGTCTCTGAGGTGAGATGATACCCAGAGCAAAGGAGAGCCAGCACTTCAGTGGAGCTAAGGAAGTCAGAGAAAAAGGAGGGCAGGAGGAGAAGAAAGAGAGGCTAGAGGAGGGAGTGGAGTATGTAGGGGCAGTAAGAATATCTCTGTATTTTAGTCAGAGTAAGGAAGGAAGAAAACCATGGGGCTTTTGCTGATGTGATCTGTCTCCCTTTCTGATGTCTTTACAAAGAGAAACGGGACAATTCTGCTTTATTTTTGCTATGCTCCTATGCACTGCTTATCAGTTGAATTGGCTTCTAAGTGAGTGCATATTCTCAGGAACCTGGGTGTCCAAATTCTTTCCTTTTACTGAATCTAAGTATGAGAATGAATTAGCAGTATGTCTCTGCTAAAATTATTAAAATTTGGTGATGTGAGTTCTAAATATTTGTTTTCACCCTCTTAATTTTGCCTTAAATGTTTCACTTATGTTTATTAACATGCATTCATATTAAAATATTCTTTCCTTACAACATATTTGCAGATACATATTCACACATTGATATTAAAATAATTGCTCATCTTTTTATCCCTATATATGTCCCTCTACCATTTTAGTCTGTATTTTAAAATCAATTAATTCAGTTTAAAATAGTTTGAAATTGTATGTAAAATATAATTCTCTTTAAAATAATTAAATTTCAAAAAATTCTATTAAATTGCACATATACTGTATTAAAGACTACACACAAATTTTGATGTCTTAGTTGGAAAGTTGTTTTTCTATTCTGTATCTTTTCTTAACATCTTCATTGCAAGTTTCTTTTTTTTTTCATTAAGTTTATTGGTATATTTTAGGTATATAATATGACATTCATCACTGGGAATTTATACCTTTGCATGATACATCTTGGTTCTTATTTTTTTCCCTATTACCTGGCCCTCCCTTCAACCCCTCCACCCTTCCCTACTTACAAAGGCTTTGCTTCCTTTTTTTTCCTTATCTCATATTTATTCCTTTCTCTTCTTTCTTTTCCCCTAGCCTCCCACTTCCACTACTCCTTTAGACCTTTTCTTCCTATTACACAGTATCAATTAAACATTTTGATCCTTATTTACACTTCTAGTTTTTCACACCAGAGAAACTATTTGGTATTTACACATCTGTTATATTTATTTCACTTAAGGGTATGGCCTCAATGTGCATCCATTTAGTTATTCTAGATAATAGGCCTTTGTCTGATCTGACTAGCATGATTTGTGTCTTCATTTAATTCTAACAGATATCTTCCTGTGGCTTTCATTTAGGCTTCTGGTGTAAATTAGCTGACACTTTGACTTTCAAGGAGATGGTTAGATTTTCATTCTCATCCAGTTTTGTTCTGCAGAGCTATATGATCAGTTCTGTTTAATGAGATGTGAGTGGGAATTTCACATTGTTGGAATTGAATAGGTACTCTGATGTCATCCAGGAGTCTTTACTTATTCATGTCACAGCAATCCGTGATGTTTATAGAGATTTCTTCCCCATTGATCTGGAACCATGTTTTCAATAAACATTACCACCTTTCATTAACTAGCCCTGCAGGGCCATGTATCATGAGTAATACACTATTTTTTAGCACTTTTGAAGCAATTTGATATTTAAACATGTATCATCAATTATTCCCTCTTGATAAATATGTAAATTACTACCTAGAATCAGAATACACCCATAAAATATAAAAGAAATATTAATCTATCTCAGATAGGAAATTTGTTGGTAAACTTAATACTATTACTGTTGTACCCAGATCGCAAAGTCCCCAAAGACCACCAAGGAGCCGATTCCAATGTAAACACATAAGGGTCATTTATTCAAGCTCAAACAGGGGCACTCAACCATCACTGATGCAGCAGATCAGGATTGAGAGCCCCGAATTCCAAATCAGCAGGGTTTTTATTGTGGCTACC
>NW_004624779.1:6426193-6440971 GCF_000247695.1 Heterocephalus glaber | reverse complement strand
TATATATTCCAAGTAAATTTAAAGTTTCATTTTATATAATTATTCTGAGAAATGTTATCAAAATCACATGTCAAATACATTCTCATTAATTACCAATTCTAAGTTAAACATCATTCTGGAGTTCCATGGTAAAGAATGATCTTAAATCTAACATTGCTTTGCCAGTCACTAATTATTATATATTTTTATTGTTTGTTTTATTCTGTGCTTTATGGGGTCTTGGAATTTCACACAATTAATTTTTAAATGTATTTTCCTTTTCTGTTTTAAATAGACTTATGGATATTTTCCTTTTTTTTTTTCTTTCATTTTCATTATTTTCATTAAGGAATATAAGTGCACATGCTCACTTTAAAACTTTAATGAATTTGACTATAGGTGCTAAAAATATTGAAAGGAGTTAATAATCCTCTTTACTGTACTGAAGAAATAGTTTCCTACCCACCAACAACTCTAACATAACTCATTTTTAGCTATCTTGATATCTCAGAATCAAACCGGTTAAAAGTCCCATATAATCTGCTAATCAAAGCATGAAAATTTAGTTTCAAGGGACAGGAACCTAAGTCCTATTTATTTAATGGAGATGTAGGTAAAGTATTACTTTGCTTTAGATAAATCAGAATTTATATGTAGAAACATCTCATTTTCTCTATTAGCACTTTTGGAAGACTTTGAATTCCCAGTGAAGAACATAAAAAATAAATCCAGATGTAAATGTTCTAAAAACTCCAATAGTAAGAAACCTAATATTTTCTGCATTCAGGCCTATGCCCATGAGAGGATTCAATGTTATTGCCCTGTTTCTCATTGCTTGGCATGAATTTTTCTTAGTGCATGGATATTACATTTAGCCAGCCCTTATTAACTACCAATTACTTACTGAGTGAAAGCTGATGACACATTTATGAGCAGATTTTTATAAGGACTCTTGTGTGTAGAGGTCCAAATTGCAAAACTGTCTGCCCTTGTCCTTTTTCTGTAAACTCGCTTGCTACATTACTAGACAGGCCAACCCCTTTGACCAAAGTGCATAAAAACTGGAACTTTTCTTTGTGTCAAACTCAAGCTTTGGACATTAGTCCATTGAGACAGTGTTCACCTAAAACCTGAAATAAAATCTTCCAATTTCCCACTGGTGTCTCCTGTCTCTTAAATCCTGCAACAGTTCAGGGGAAAATCAGTCCAAATAACCACAGAAATGATTGAAGTACATGAAAGACACATAAATTTGCATACTAGAACAATAATATTTGAATCTGAGACTTAAATAAAAAGTACATTTGAGTTAACATATTAGTATAGGACTGCAAGATAAAACAAGAAAGGATGAAATGATCCCAGATACCTATTTTTGAGAATCTAAGTTAGTGGAAAGAGGGCTAGAATTGAAAATACAACAAAATGATAATCCACAGCTTCATTTTGTCAATTATCTATCTGTGAATATATTACTCAATATCTCTCATATTTCACAAACTATAGTTACAAATATTTCACATTCAGTGATCTTGTTTAGAGGCCAAGGAGAAACATATCTTATATACTGTGAAAATAAAATATGTCAGATTCTTTACCAAAAAGGAAAAATAAATCAGTAGATAAGAGATGTGACCAAATGGATAATACTTAATTTATTTTAAAATAACTGAATTTGGACCTCTGTAAAATTTATAATTCTAAAATGATACTTAAAAGAGTTCTAGTATTTTTCACATTCCAATTTACATTTTCATTTTCACTAACAACTAGATATTTTTATTTGGTCTCTAATTTCTTAGGATGAAAAATATCTTTACTACGTCATTCAAAACAGTAGCATAAACCTTGGAGAGTGAACTCTAAATGAAATGGCATGACCCTTAGCCCTATGAAAAATCTGATATCTTAGACTGACACCAGTGGCAGTTGCCATTTAACTAGGTCAGTTTCTAAGAGGCAAATAAAGTGGAAACAAAAATTTTTCAATTTTTTATGTCAATCGAAATGTGGAGTTTGATTGACAGGAAAAACAGTTCCAGTGTAGTTCAATAAATAGAATCATTTAACACAATCCCCTAGAGCTTACTTTAGGTTGCCTGGAAAATGAACTATCTGGTACTAGAAAAATCCACTCTTGTTGCAGTGGAGGCTATACTTAAGATGATCTGGTCATGGGATTTTTGATTAACCTAACATCATTCATTCTACTTACCCTGAGTGCAGTTCTAATATCCTCATGTTACCCCAAATCATCAGGGCCAGAGTAGTTTCCTACTACTGGGTCACTGGAAAGTCTGAAATGAGTTAAATTACTGAGTGTCAAGCACTTTAAATGTCTCTCCACTTAGCAATGGTACTTTCCACATATTTGCCAGAAAAGGGAGCTACATGGGTGTAGGAATATAGACTCTGCATTATAATAAGATCCAAAGTGCATGTCTCTCTTAATTCTGGCTTCAAGATGTGGGATAGGAAATGACCAGGGAGACGGGAGCTCCTATTCTCATTTTGACACTTAACATTTGAGTTCTTTCTGGATAAATCTTGTTCCTTAACCCATATCATGTTGTAATTTAAGCTCATTCTAAAACTTACTGAGTAATACATATTCATGCACAGAATCACAAATTTCAACACCAACATATATCTAGTATATGTCTTGATCACATTTTGATACATTCATGAGGTATTTTAAGATATTTTCTTGAACTGATGTAAAATATAGCCATGAAAATGTATAAGAACTGTGACTAGATTGTAGACATATGATTAAAACAACTATTAACATTTCTCCACAATTACATTACCCAGCTTCCCAATTCTGGCAATTTTAATTGACACATAATAATGATACATACTTATAAAATAAAGTGTGATATTTGAATAACTATGTCCAAAGTGTGAGCATGAAGTCAGGCTGATTAACATAGCCCTTACCTCATTTTCCTCCTTACTGTGTCATGGAAACAGGAGAATTAGGTACTGATGTAAAGACCAATAATTGATAAAAATTTTCTAGTTTATCACAGAAACAGAGAAGTAAACAAATAGAAGTTTACTATTATGGCCTTTTTAAATATACTTGATTTACATTTTGAAGGAGATAAAAAAGACATCTACCTCTATGTATATAACATGGGTTTATTAATGATATATAGTCAATGAATATGTACACCCATAAATATACTTATATAATACACAAAAACATATATAATACTTTTATACATTATTTAATAATTTTCATTGCAGTATATGTATTTTAAATATTTTAATAGTTTTGTAGATATTTATGTGAAATATACTGGATACTTCTGTATTATATTTCATTTCAATATTAGTATTGTGGATACTTTTGGTTTATATTTTCTACTGTAATATTTGATAATTAATTTTAGTAAAATTTTATTTTAGCCATATTGTACTAAAATGAAGCTTAGTTTAGAACTCTAATTATTATTTTTTAAAGATATGCATATTCCTCATGAAATTACTATAAAATACAGATATTCCTAATCAAATTTTTGAAATAATTTGAACACACTTATGTGTCATCATGAAGGATGGAAGAATGTTTTCTAAATCTTATAAAAATAGAGCATTGGTAGTAACATATTTTAATCTTATTGAAATTGAGCTTGAAATTATGACTTAGGGATTCAAAAATAAAATTTATCCTGAATACCTAAAAATTTCATGCTATAGTAAATCAAATAAATTACTGACACAGTGTAGAATTCTACTCTTGACAATAAGAAACCATAAGAATCATTTTCTTAACTTACCTATGAGTATAGAGAACCAGGCAAACTCAATTGAATCAATAAAATTTCCACTTATTTGTAAAAATTGATAAGCACTAGACATTGGAAAACACAGAAAACAAAAAATAATCAGAAATCTTACTGAAGATATTTTTATGAGGTTTTTCCTACATGCAGGTTACAAAAAGTCATCAAATAGAATAAAGTTTACAGAAGCTTAGACGAGCTTAGTTCACAGCTTTTATCATGCACTGGATGTGTCAATCTAGTACTTGGTATTTATGTAATCAGAATAACTTCTATGAAGAAATGGGAAGCTCAGAGTATATAAGACCTAAAGGAATTTACAAAGTTCACAATGTCCTAAGGACAACATGAGACCAAGGAAAAATAATTCTGCTTCACATTAGATTGAAAAAATTAATCTCTGAATTAACATGTTCTTTGCCTTAAATTTCCTCAGCACTTCAACTATGTGTGCGTGTCCCAGGATATTAAGAAATTATTATGAAAATAGATTATGAAAAATAATATAAAATATTTATAAATTAACAATTTAAGAGAATATTTGAAAATGCAAAATATGAACATGATGATAAACAATTTATTTTAGTTATCATAGCTTTGAAATACCTTGATCATTTTACAGTAGCAAATTTACATTGCAACTTGACTTTTTTCTGACCAAACATATAGTATGTGATGCCTTTTAGCTTCAGAATCATAGGAAAATAGTCTGTATGTGTTGTGTATACATTTGCATGCACTTATGTGTAGTTTGCAGATTGCATAGGAATAAACTGAATTTAAATTATTTATTTTTAATTTTTGATGCACTAATAAAACTTCATAATAGTTATGAGATAAAATTTCAAGAGGAAAAATATGCTAACTTCATTCTCTTTCATCTTTTAAAAATCACTGACTGTAATGATTATATATATATATATATATATATATATATATATTTAGCTTTTCAGTAACTGACACCCTGAGTTGATGGTTTCTCTAATCAATGGTGTTTTCCTGGCTCATTTTCTCACATACAGACAATAAGGCAAACAATTTGAGGCTCATTATTTCTATACAGTGTTTATCCTATGACTGCACAAGATGGCCTCCTTGGAAGGCTTTTCTCTCACTTGTACCACTAAATTCCAGCAAAACAAATTTCATGAGAGGGGACCACAGGGGAAAGATGGGCACTCCTTTGTCTTCATAGACCTGTGTTAGAACTCATCTATATGCCTTTAGTTTCACTTTCAAAAAAATCAGAAGAACAAAATATTTCTCAAAATGATGTAGAATTTGTAAGATTCCTAATCTCTTCTGACCCTTCTCTTTGCTGTGGACAATTTACTTGTTCACCAAATAATACAGAAAATGCTCAGAAATATTCATCACATCAACTGGAAAATTCAGTGTGATCCAATTTAGTATAAGTAATTCACCAAATGTGCATAATACATTGTTTTTCTTTTTCTTTGCAAAGTTTATTAAAATTACATTTTATAAAGAACCATTTTATAAATATTATGTATTTTGTCTTTAAGAATTTAAATGACATAATAATTTTAAAGGCCATTCTAAAAATTTTGTTAATATAGAATGGAGGTTTTAAATTCCCTATTGAAAATTTCCATGTTCAAAATTTCTTATAGAAAAGTAAAAATAGCCTTGGAGTCACAGAACAGGAAATCAATAAATGCAATCAGATTTTTTAAAAATGCAATAGTATTTAATTATTACTATTATATTTTGTTGCTTTTTTTAGTTTTTAGTTTTCATTCAGACAATTTCCATTCCTGTTTTCTAATCTCATCAGTATAATGCCTATATATTTGAGCTTTTGTGGGAATGTCTAAATTTTCATAATTTCCATGTGTCATAATCTTATAATATGTATTAGATAAATCTGTTCTTAATATTCTGTATGTTTTTAAAACTCAGAGGGAGAATGAGATTGTTTTTCTAATTTAGTGTCTGATAAAATTACTTTTAGACACTGCATATCATTTTGGATGATGTTGAGAATACCATTGCCAATTGACAAATATGCACATAAAATATACAAAAATGTAAGGCCAATAGAATTGACACAGTAACATTGAGAAATATCAGATCAAAGTTGAAGTACTGATGTGCCAGTACCTAGTAGAAGAATGAGACAGATAATCTTAAAAATTCTAAACATATGGTATATATGAAAAATTTTCCTGTTGTGGAAGAATTAAAGGAGAAAGAATTAGAGTAGAAAGAGCAATAATATAAGAAAAGCCAAAATGGGATGATGGGTACAACATGGTGCAGGATAATCAGGGTGGAAGAAGTCATCTTTTCCTTATACTCTACAATTTCCCATGGAAATGGTTTGCAGACTTGACTAGTTCTCTGTCCTCCCCTTCACTATATTTCAAATATCCTATTCTTCACTAGGATTTCCTGGATTGCCTTATTCATATATTATTTTGAATTTAATATTAGGAATACATATTTATGTACACTACATATTGAATTGGATGTTGAAATTTAAAAGTTGTGTAGGAGTAAAAGGACCTAGAAAAGTAAAAAAAAAACACAAAAAAACCCCAACAAAAAACAGTGTTGGAAGACATTACCTAATTTTAAGACTTCTACTAAAGCTACAGTAATCAAGGCAGTGTTGGCATAAGGAAAGACATATAGATCAATGAAATAAAACCGAGAATCTAGAAATACAACCACACATATATGGTCCACTGAGTTTTAAAAGATTATTTAACATTAACATTTTATAGAACATAAACTCAATTCAAGAGCAGCAGAATAGTGTTTTCCACAAATGGTACTAGAACACCTGGCATCTGTATATAAAAAATTAACCTCAACACTTTATTTCCATACATGAAAATAACTTGAAAGAATTATGAACCTAAATATGAAAGACTAAAACTATAAAACTTTAAGAAGAAATTATAAGGGAAAATGTTCATGAATTTAAAATAGGCAAGAATTTCCTAGGATATAAAAAATATGATATATAAAGGAAAGAAATTGATAAATGAGATTCAATCAAAATTTAGAACTTTAAATGACATCATTAAAAAAATGAAAAGTAGTCCTTAAACAGACCATATTTATAATACATATAACCTAAGACCAGAATATATAAAGAAGTCTTACAGCTCATTATGACAACCCAATTAAAAAGTAGACACAAGAAGATGATAAATCACCAGTACAGATACGTATTGACTTATCATTGTCATGACTTTTTCTTTTTGATGGATTCTTTCCCTTTGCATTTAATTTCTTGTCATGCTCGACGGATTAATTCTGCTGGGCTTCCTGGGATTGTGATCATCATTGTCTTTTCCTAGAATATTGTCTAAAATTCTTTGGAGTGCTGGTTTGGTATTCATGAAGTTCCTAAGGTGCTCTTTGTCATGAAAGTATCTTATTTCCCCATCAATTTTGAAAGATAGTTTTTCAGGGTACATCAATCTGGGTTGGAGGCTGTTTTCCTTTAGGGCTAGAAATATGTCACTCCAAGCTCTTCTAGCCTTGAGAAGTCTGCTGTGATTCTGATGAACTTTCCTTTGTATGTGATTTGTTTCTTTTCTCTTACTGCTTGTAGAATTTGGCTCTTCTGTTGGGTTTCTGGAATCTGAACCATTATAAACCTATGTGTACATTTTTTTTTTTATCAAGTCTAGTTAGGGTCCTATATGCCTCACTTATCTGTATCTCAAGTTATTTTCCCCTGCTTGGGAAGTTTTATCCCATCACTTCTGTGAATAATTTTTTATGTCATCCTCACTCTCCCCTGTTTCTTTATTGACTCTGATCAGTCTTATGTTATTCTTCTTTGCATCGTCTAGCAGCTGCTGGATTGATTTCTCATGTTCCCTTCCTATTTTAAAGAATTTTTTCTTTTCCTGGTCACTAATTGAAATCATCTTCTATATCTGAAATTCTATCTCACATTGTGGGTCATTTTGATGTGTCAACTTTCAATGGAGCTTTTAATCTCCTGGAAATCTGTTTGTATCTGTTTTATGGATTCCATTTGTTTCCTATGTTGGAATTCCATCATGTTCCTCAGTTCCTCTATATTTTTATCTGTGTCTTCTCTAGATTTATTAATCATGTCTTGCACTATGGACACAATCTCTGCTGTTATCTGAGAAATTATTTCTGATTTCATTTTTTCCAGATCCTCTCTTGTTGCCAGTTAAGGGAGTCCAGGTTTTTGAATATCAGAGTGTTCCATCTCATTTCCCTTTGGGGTTGCTTTAGGTGATCTGGAAGTCTGGTTTTGAGAATTGTTTAAGTGTCTTCTCATTTTGACGTGTGGGTGGCGTGTTGCTGGCACCTGCGCAGCTCTCCTCCTGTGCACTGAGGGGGGTGGTAGGGTGGCCTGGAAGCCTCCTCTTAGGTGCTCCAGCATATCTTGTTTGTTTATTGATGTTTCATTTTTCTGGATCTTTCTTGGATAATAAAAGGTTCCCATGTAAATTTGGTCAAATTTTTAACTTTGAGTGAATATTCTGCCTGTTTTTAACCTCATTCTCTAACATAAAATCACAAAGGCATTTCTTTCATTTTTACCTGTTTCCATAAATTATTTTCACACTTACTACTTTAAGCAATTAGGAATTGACTTTATATCATAGTAAATAATAATTAAGCTATGTTTTCTTTCCTGTATATCTACTTCATACCTAATCATTTTCTAATTGTTTTAATGTCATTGCCTTTGTACCAGTGATGTGTTTCAAGTTTTCAGGTAGAGAATAGGCATTTCCTTGTTTTCTCATGGGGAGACTTAAGTGTTGTTTGCCCTGTGTGGAGATGGTTCAATAAAGGAATTGTTAAATATTAATGAATATTATGTTTTTGAAAGCAATGGTATTGAATTAACAGATTTACATGTATTTTGTGAGTGATAACATAGTATTTTGACAGCGATTGCTACACTTTGCTATATTTTGAATAGTTCCAGGTTCTAGATTTGTCTATGAGTTCAAAAAGAATATTTATTTAAATGTTTACATTTAAGTCTGTAAGACATCTCAAATTAAATTTTCTGTAGGTGTGAAGTTAGGTTAGGTTATTTCTATGTATTTTTCCATTTATGCCATTATTTATTATTATAAATGGACACCTTAGAAAAATCAATTAACACAATATATATGATTATGTATACATATATAAAACTTCTGACTTTGAAGTGATTTTAGGGCACTTTAAATGTTTTGAAACTTCATGCTAAAATTTTTTGAAAATATAGAAAAATGCTGTAATCTTTTCTGATAATAATATTCAAACATAATTTTTGTATTTAGGTATATAAAATTATTCAACACAATAGCTAGTAAGGATAAAATTTCTCATGTTCAAACAAAATATGATTTTTTATGTGTAGAAAACATAATACATACATTTTAATAAATCTAGATGGAAAGAAAACTACATGGAAACTGTAACAGAGGATATTATATGACTGGAAGATTAATTTTAATTGCAAGTAGATTATACTGTGGTAAAATAACAATTTGAAAATAATGTATTTATATCAATGTCAAATAATTAAAATGTTTCTGCCTTCTGTTGTGCCATTTAGATAGTTGTTAAGTAATCTTTTTATTAGTGAGTAATGAAGGTAAAATTAATTGATTAAATTTAAAGACTATATTATACAAATTATATTTATTCAGAAGAGAATTAAAATACTATTCCTTTAATACTCATTTTTTGTAATCCAAAGGTGTGTTAATTTATAACATCAAATAATTAAGTTATCACATTTAAGTGAGAGTTGAAAATATCTATATGGCTTTCTCCCAACAAAGCACTCAGTGACATATATATATATATATATATATATATATATATATATATGCTTTACTCATTAAATTCTTGTACATTTATTAAAAAGCATTGAAATGTTGTCCTGAGAATTAGAAGTCTGTACTATTTATGCACATGAATGAGTAATCCAGAATATCAAATGGATGAAGAACAACAAATGTGGGACAATAAATAAAAGTGAATTGTGAGTGCAGACTTCAGGAAACTGCTTTAAGTAACTTGCTACTTGTTATAAAATACCCTGATGATACCTCTAGAATTAAATTTAAAGCAAAAGCATTATTGAAAGGGCTTTCCAAGAATTCTTTACAATAATTAGATCATAATAGAATGAAAATTACTCAAAAAGACATAGCAATAAATCATAAAATAATGATTTAACTTGAATTTTATGAAATCAGCCCATGGTGATACCATTTATTTATTAGTGAAAATTAATTTTAAGAAAAATATATTTTAAATTAGCCAATTTTATATATGTTAGTCTACAATTATTTTGGAAAATGAGAATTTGTAAAAATCAGATAAAATTAGTGCAAAGTATAGCATAAAAAATTAACTAAACTTTGTTATGAAAATTATGAATTAAAATAGAGAAAATATACAAATATCAGAATATATGTGTATGTATATATTTTTTCTCATATGCAAGAAACTGTGATATTGAAGCTTGTGTGTATGACTTATTTCTCTTAAAATTACATTCCCAAGTTGCATCTAGTTAGCTGTGAATGCTTCAAGTGTATCTTTTTTCTGGAAGAGTAGTATTTCATTATGTATAAACATCATATTTTTCTTACCCATTCGTCTCCTGATGAACATATTCAATATTTCCAAAATATAGCAATTATAATTGTGCTGCTGTAAACATTGGTATGCATGTGTGCCTTAATATATTGTTTTAAAATATCTTGGAAAAATACCTAGAAGATAGATGGATGAGTCAAATAGAATGTTTAGCATTAGTTTTTTGGGGAAAACTCCACACTGATTTTCATAGTTTTTGTACTAGTTTACATTCCCACTAACAATGTACAAGAGTTTCTTTTCCCCCCACACTATCACTTGCATTTGTTATTATTAGACATTTTTGATGTTAGCTATTCTCTCTGGTGTACGATGGTATCTTAATGTAGTTTTTATTCACATTTATCTAGAGGACCCTGATGTTGAATATTTTTCCTAGTACTTATTGGCCTATTTACTTCTTTTTCTGAGAAGCACCTATTTATTTTGGATGTCCATTTATTGATTGACTTTTATTTGGGGTAATCAAAGTTTTTGACTTCTTTGCATATTCTAGATAGTAGTCCTCTGTTTAATCAGTGGAATTTTTTTTTCCATTCTCTAGGTTGTCGCTTCACTCTGTTCTTTGTTTCCTTTGGTATCCAGAAGTTTTTAATTTGATATGATTTGTTGACTGTTGGTATTATTTCTGTGGCATTGGGCTTCTGTTCAAAAAGTCCTTGACTAAACTTTTGTCTTCAAAAGTTGTACCTATTTTATTTTCCAGCAGGTTAGGTGTTTCTATTTCAACATTTTGGTCTTTTAACCAATTTGATTTTAGTTCAGTACATGGTGAGACACAGGGGTCCAGACTCAATCTTATGTATGTGAATTTCCAATTTGCTTAGCATATTTATTAAAGAGGCTGCCTTTCCTCCAATGTATATTTTTGTGCCCCTTGACAAAGATCAAATGGCTGTGTTTGCTTGGGGTTGTTTCTGCTTCCTCCATTGTGTTCCCCTGATATGCATGCCTGGTTTTGTGCAAGTACCATGCTATTGTAATCACTATAGCTTTATAGTATAACTTCAGGTCTGCTACCTGCTTTGTTTTTGTTAGCCAGAATTGGTTTTGCTCTTCTGTGTCTCTTCTGGTTCCTTATGAATTTTAGGGTTATTTTCTCTATATCTGTAAGAAATTCTACTGGTATATTCATTGAGATTACATTAAATCTGTCCATCAGTTTGGAAGTATAGTCACTTTGATTATATTGGTTCTGTCTATTCAGGAAAAGGAAATGTATTTCCAATTTCAGAGTGATATAATTTTTGTTGAAGAGGAGTTTCGCTTCCTAGATTAGTTTAATTCTTAAGCACTTAATTTTTTTGATGTTACTGGGAATGCTATTGCTTTTCTTATTTCTTTTTTGATTAGTTCATTATTAGTATACAGGATTATTAGTGATTTTTGGTTTTGACTATTGATTTTTTTTAACCTGCTACATTGTTGAATTAGGTTATAGGAGTCTTTGATGGAGTTTTTTAGTTCTTATAAGTATTAGATCATGTCATTTGCAAAACATGATACTTTGACTCATCCTTTCCAATACATATCACTTTTATTTTTCTTGCTTAATTGCTCTGGCCAATATTTCAAAGACTATGTTTAACAGGAGTGGTGATAGTGGAATCCTTGTCTTTATCTTGATTTTAGCAGGAAAGATTTCAGTTTTTCCCCATTTAACATGATACTGACAGTAAATTAGTCATAAATGACTTTTATGAGATTGAGTTCAGGTCCTACTACTGTGTAACAATTTTCTTCAGGGTTTTTACCAAGAATGGATGGATTTGTCAAAGAATTTTTCTATGTGTATTGAGATGATCATAAGATTTCTTCCTTTCTTATTTATGTGATGAATTGCATTTATTGAATTGTATATGTTGAATAATCCTTAAGATGAAGTCTATTTGATCACATTGTATGGTCTTTTGAATGATTTGTTGCATTTGATTTGCCAATAACTTGTTAAGAACTTTTGCATCTATATTCAGCAAAGAGATTGGCCTACAGTTCTCTTTTTGGTTGAATCCTTATCTGGTTTCAAGATCAAAATAACGTCAGCTTCCAAGAATGATTTTGGAAGTGCTCAAATCCACTAAATTTCATTAAATAGTTGGAGAAGTATTGTTGTTAGTTTTCCCTTAAAGTTCTTCTAAGTACAGTTGTGAATCCATCAGGGCCTGGGCTTTTCATAATTTGTAGTTTTAATTGCTTCAATTTCATTGTCTGTTATTGCACTGTTCAAACTTTTTTTCCATTTCTCCTGAGTTCTCCAAATTTTTTGGCATATATGTTTGGAAGCAATTGCTTATAATTTTCCAGATTTCATTGTTGTCTGTTGTGATTTTGCCTTTTTCATTTTTAATTTAATTTATTTGTGTCTTTTTTTCCTTCTTTTCTAAGATGATAATGGATTTGTCTATTTTGTTTATTACTGGGGACCCCTCAAACTTTACTACAGACCTCTAGAGTAGTCTCCCGTCTCCTGCTCAGTGTACAATGCAGGCCTGAGAAATTAAACTAAAAGACAGAACTAAGAGAGACAGAAAGCAGGTGCCAGGACAGCCAATGCTGATGCAACCAACAAAGGTGCTGGTCATTTCAAGCCACTGGTTTTTATTGGTAATCAATTGGGACAAAGAAGAGCTATGTGCAAGGGCAGAACTACATGCAAGGATATGCAGTCATGTGGTTTCTATGAAAAATCAATGTAAGTGAGCTTCATAAAGGACAAAACAAAGTATTCTGATATTAGGAGCAAAATAGACAAAATAGATGGTTGTAGTTAGAACACTGTCCTTCTAGTAAGAAGATTTTAGTCCTGGGGATGGAATTTGGGTGTGAGTTACTTTGACCTTGGCACATAGGCTTTGGCCAGACTTGTTTCTCAAAACAAGTCAATGGTGGTGTTAACTCTTCAAAGCCTGCACCATTTACAGCCTGCTTTGGGCATAATCAATATTGTGGTCCCTTGCAGTTTATTCTTTCAAAGAACCAGCTTTTAGATTGACAGATTAGTTGTATTGGTTTACTTTAGATCTCATTTCATGGTTTATTGCTTTGATTTTCATAATTTCCCTTCCTTGTATAAATTGTGGGTTTGGATAGTTCTTGTTTTATTAGGACCTTGAGATGCATCATTACTTTATATATTTGAGTTTTCTCTTGATTTTCTGATGTAGGCATTCACAGTTATAAGCTTTTCTCTTAGGCCTGCTTTCATTGTCTTCTATAAGTTCTGGTATATTGTATTGTCATTATCATTTAAGTCTAAGAACTGTTTTATTTCTTCCTTAATTTCTTCTACAACTCATTGATTATCCATGAGTGTGTTAATTTCATATGACTGCATAATTTCTGTGATGTATGTTACTATTACTTCCTGTTTCATTACACTGTGATTTGATAATATGCATTGTAAAATTTTGATTCTTTTGCATTTACATATGCATGCTTTAATTGCTACTCTGTGGTCTATGTTAGAAAAAGTAGCATGAGTGGCTGAAAAGAATGGGTATTTATCATTGTTGGATTATTCCATTATTTCAAAGGTTTATTTTAACTCTGATATTTCTTTTTTTTTTTTCTTATTGGTACCAGGTATTGAACTTAGGACCTTGTGCTGGGGAAGCAGGCAGCAGTGATACCGAACTAATTCCCTAGCCAAACTCTGGTACTTCTTAGTTGATTTTTTGTTTAGTTGAGTAGTCTATTTGTGAAAGTGGGGTACTAAATTTCCTCATTAAAATTGTAATGATTGAGCACCTAGAAGGAAACTCCCTGCCTCCATCCCAGGCTTCTAGGGCAGAGAAGCTGAGCCAGTCCCAAAACCCAGAAGGAAGCTCCCCACCTCCATCGCAGGCTCCTAGGGCAGAGAAGGTGAGTGTTCCCAGCACCCAGAAGGAAGCTCCCCCACAGCCATCCCAAACTCCTAGGGCAGAGAAGGTGAGCCTCATGGGTGGCAGAAGTAGCCCCCTGCTGTGGAAATGAGAAAACACATAAACAAGACTCAAAAACAGAGTTCCAGATCACCTACAGCAACCCCAAAGGGAAACGAGATAGAACAATCTATTACTCAACCACCTGGACTCTCTGAACTGGCAACAAAAGAGGATCTGGGAAACATGAAATCAGAAATAATTACTCAGATAACAGTAAAGATTTTTCTCATGGTGCAAGACATGATTAATAAATCTAGAGAGGACACAGATAAAAAAATAGAGGATCTGAGGAACATGATGGAATCCCAACATAGGAAACAAATGGAATCCATAAAACAGATACAAACAGATTTCCAAGAGATTAAAAATTCCATTGAAAGTCTGCACAGCAGAATGAACCAATGTGAGGATAGAATTTCAGATATAGAGGATAACATTGCAATTAGTGAGGA
>NW_004624779.1:6343969-6423763 GCF_000247695.1 Heterocephalus glaber | reverse complement strand
GTGGTAATGTCTCCTAGATCTTAATATTGTAATTTTAAAAATGTATAACTGATATTGTGTAACAGGAAGAAAAGGTCTAAAAGAGCAGGGGAATTGGGAAGGTTAGGGGAAGGGACAAAAGGGAACGGAAAAAATATGAGAAGAGGAAAAAAATGGAAACAAGGTCTTTGCAAATATGGAAGGGTGGAGTGGGTGAAGGGAGGGCAAGGGAAGGGGAAAACAAAATAAGATCCAAGAGATTCATGTAATGGTACAAGATCCCAATGATGAATGTAACTGTATTTTATACTGAAAATGTACCAGTGAAGTTAATGGGGATAAAATAATAATTGTAATGATTTTTATATGATCTTTTATTTCTAAAGCCCTGTTTTATAAAGTTCACTGCTCTGTGGTTTGAGGCATATATGTTTATAATTGTTATCTTTTCCTTTTAAATATGGACGTTAACCAATGTATAATGTCTTTTGTTTTCTTTTTTGATCATGTTTGGCTTGAAGTCCACTTTGTCTGAAAATAAGACAGCAACTCTTGCTTATTTTTGGGTTTCCATTGCATGGAATACTGTTTTCTTTCCTTTGGGTTTTAGCTTATTAATTTGTGTGTGCATGTGTGTGTGTGTGTGAGGGTGTGTGTGTATGTGTATTAACTGTGTTTCTTGAAACAGCATACCATTGGATTTTGTTTCTTGACCCATTTTGCTAACCTCTGTTCTTTGATTTACAAATTGAGGCAATTTACATTAATAGTTCTAATCGACAGACTTTAAATTATTCTTGTCACTGTATTATTTTTCTGTATTATTTTCTGTTGCTCTTTTCATTTCCTTCCCTTCTCCTTCATTGGTATCCATACCTGATGCATTCATTTTATTGGACCTATTGGCATTGTTGGACTCACTGTCTCTTTCTGGGATATCTTTCAGAATTTTTTTGAGGGTTAGTTTGGTAGTCATTAATTTCTTTGGCTTCTTTTGTTATAAGAATATTTTAATTTTCCATCAAATTTGAAAGATAATTTTGCAGGTTATATCAGTTTGGGCTGGAAGTTATTTTCTTTTAGAGCTTGAAACTCTTCATCCCAAGCTCTGATTTGTGTTGAAAAGTCTGCTGTAATTCTTATCAGTTTTCTTTTTATATGTAACTGATTGTTTTTCTGTAGAATCCTGTAACATTCTATACTTGTGTTGGGCTGATGATATTTTAATTATATGGCATGCAGTGTTTTTTCTTTAAATTTTCTCATCATGGTTATTCAGGGTTTTAAAATATAATAAATTCTGTGTAATAAATTATTTTTATATGTTTGGATCATTTTCTGCTATTACTTCTGTAAACATATTTTTATGTTGTTTTAATTAAATCCAATTCTTATTGAAACTTTTCAATCCATTTTCATGCCATCTTGTAGTTTTCAAGATATCTCTCAATGTTTGATCAAAGCCCCGTCCTCTAGATCTGACACTCTGACTTCACATTAGTTATTTCTGTTGCCCTAAGTTTTAATCATATTTTTAATTTCCTGAACTTCTGTTCGGAACCATTTTATGGACTCATATTTTTTTTTTATCCTGTGCATTTATGTTCTGCTCTAGTGGGCAGTCATCTTTAGATGTATTATATTTTTTTAGTGTCTTCTAAAGACTTGTGGATCATTTGTTTCATTAGAGTTATTAACTGGTTAGTTATAACTTCTTTAAATTTGCCAAGCACCTTATTGAGCTGTTTTCCCTTTATTGATGCACTTTGTGTTGTGGGACTTATGATTTCTGGCCCTCTGATGCCCCATGAACTGACATTGGGGAAGTCAGAAGTTTTGGGAGGCATTTTGTTGCTTTGTCTTGTTTGAATTTGTATGTGTGTGTGTGTGTGTGTGTGTGTGTGTGTGTGTGCTGGGGTTTGTGGCTTCTTTGGCCCAGTTTCCTGTTCTTCAGGACTGAGCCACAGTGTTGTTGATGACCGCTATGCAATCCACTTATTGACATACAGAGTAAAAAATGATAGCAAGAACTATGTTACCTTGGCTCTGATAGTAATGTCAGGAACAATGGTATCAGATATCAACTGGACACTGATGAACTCTAAGAACCACATATAAACTGCCCTTAACCAAAGCATAGAGGTCTAAGAAAGACACTTTTGCCAAACGGATATTGACTGATAGTAATTCAGACCACTAATTTATGTTTGATGTAGGCAGTGATGCAAGAGCTCAATTATACCACTGTACTAAATCCCATTTTCTTCAGGTCCACTTCTTTTAAAGATTACACTCACCAAACCTGTCCTCCCACCACAGGTGCTGTGATCTTCCTTGCTCAATCCAAGACACCTAGGGGATCCTAGGAGATCCCTATTTAGCTCTCACTGTCACTCAAAAGATGTCACTCACCTGGTCTGTGTGGTAGGATAAAAGACCTGGAGTGAAACTCTTTTGTGGATGCTGGTCTCATCTTCAGACAGGTCCAGTCTTTTAGTTGTCACCTCTCCTGTCCTGTGCTGTGGAGAACCCAGGAGCAGAGCTGGCTAAGATTTGTAGTTTGGCCACTCTCCTCTCCTCCCCTGGGTTGGGTGAGGCCTGGGCTGCAGTGGTTGGGTTTACTGGGTATGCGAGTCCACTCACTTTCTGCCTCCTGCACAGTTGCCATGAGGCTTGTGCTCATGGGTGCTGCAGGGTATGTGAGGCCACTCTCCTACCTCTCATGTGGGTTGTGCAAGGCCTCAGCTAATAATCAAGTATGATGGAATACATCTTCCCAGTGCAGTTAAAAATCTGATAACATAAAATAATGTTTAATTGAATTTATTTTTCACTGATTTGAATTTTGGGAAAACCTATTTAATTTATCAACTTTGTACCATATTCTTATAGTGAAAAAATTTCTCTGTTGCTAAATATATGGTTAATTCTTTTTCAGGGACCAGGATTCAAAATATCAACTTATCACACATGTACTACGATATTAAAATGGCTTAATGGTAAATAATTACTTTTTTTTACTTTAAAGGAATGAGCAAAAATGTTATTTAAGAATATTTTCTTGGGCTGGGTATGTAGCTCAGTGCTACAGTACCTGCCTGGCAAGTGTGAGGCCCTGAGTTTGATTCCAGGGACCAAACAAAACAAAAACAAAAACACAAACAAAAAACAAAGAAACATTTTCTTTTTATTTGGTAGCTATAATACAGAGAACACTGAAAGTGTTAGAATTTCAATTTTCACAAAGATGTTTGAAAATCTACATAATTTTATTCTAACACATATGTTGCTGAGTTAAAGGCAGGAGATTTCTATCTTTGTCTTGAAAAATGTATATATATATATATATATATATATAAAATAAGTATTGCTTTTAATATATCCTATTATAGAGAGAAGACAGGAAATTTTAAATAACTGATCATAAAAACAAATTTAAAGTGAACAAACTGGGTTATCATAACACTGATATTTTGAATAATCCAAAATTATCTTGTCACACAAGAGAAAATAGAAATTTGGAGAATAGTTTATATGTATTATACAGAATAATTTTACAATATTTTTTGATGTGAACACTTACAATTTATTTAAGGATAACTCAGAAAGTATAAACACTAAACATGTAGGTAAATCTTCAAATCCAGAAACATTCAAACAGAATTTAAAACAGGACATTTACAAATATAGAGACACTCTGGTTTTCTTTCATTTATTTAGCCATTGAAAATGGTTTTAGAAGCTTTACAAATTATACTGGAACCTTTTTTTTTTTTGTCAGTGGGTATATGATAATGTATGAGAAAAGATCACCTCATGTCTCATGTAGCCTACACAGTGAAAGTGGATCCAGATACTATCTCTAGAGTCCAAATGCTTGTGTTCCATGTGAGTCTTCTTTTTAGCTGAATCAATAATGTAATGGTGCTAGAAGATCTGACCCTGGAGGGATAATTAGGTCATGAGGTTAGAGATCTTATCAATTAGACAAGAACCCACAAGAAAAAGACCCAGAAAGATGCTTTGTCATTTTCCTCTTGTGAAAACACAGTAAAAAGACGTTATATATGGGAAAGAGAATCTGCACCGGACACTGACTTCACTATTGCCTTGATCTCAGACTTCCCATAATCCAGAATTATGAGACATTAATTTTGTTTAAAAGCTATCCAGTCTAAAGTATTATATCAGCTTAAACAATGTAATATCCAAATCTTTATTCAATATAGTAATCACCATAGATAAATTAAGGATGTACACACATCCCTGTGGTATGTATATCTTTTAAATTCACATAAACTATATATTATATAAAATAACATATATATGTATATAGTTACATCATATGAGTGATATTAGTGACTTAAAACTTTTATGTACCAATTTGCTCCAGTGGAGTATAATCTATGTGGGCTTGGGCAGAGTGAAGGCAAGAAAATCATTTAGGATGCTGTCATACTATCTAAAATAGAAATACAGTCTAGTAATGAGAGTGTAGGAAAGAAGGAGTACAACATATATATTTTAAGAAATGTCTTCTGATGAACTGCACGATGTATATATAAGAAAAAAGTCAAGAATGGCCCAATCCATTTCATCTGAGGAACAAGAAAATAAATTATTGTCAATTCTTGAGATAAATGAAAAAAATAGATAGTGTATCATAGAAAGTAATCCAAGTTTCAGTTTTCAACATTTTTCTTTATACTTTTCTTTTTAAAAATACAGGTTACAAATTGTCAGGAAAGCAAAGTCTCCAAGAATCTGCACCACAATAGTTCCACAGTTCTCAGTTTATTTGAAAAATGTTCAGGGAGTAATAAATGTTTGATAATTTTTTTGCAAACTATTTTATTTGATATGATTATGTTAACTAACAAACTTCTAATTATCAAGTGCTTTTAGTGGGTGTAGATTTCTTTCAAAATATTTGTGTGAAGGCCATGTTAGTAAAATTCAACTCTGAAATATGATATATAATTTTTCATGTGGCTTACAAAAATTATTTTGAAAATTAATGTGTATTTGTGAATTTTATACCCTATTTTCTTTCTATGTTAACCTTACTTATTAACATCATATTGTTAATGCATCAGCCCAACTGAAAACTCATTTGTGGCCTAACTTGTTTTGCTTTTTGTCCATTTGATATCCTACATACGTCTCTGTTGCTCCTTTTCTTTTAAAGTCATGAAGGAAATCTTGATCCTGCAATACAAGACCCTTGGAATCTAATTATATATTTAGAGACTTTTGGGGCCGGGGATTTAGGTCAGTGGTTCCGCTGCCTGCCTCGCAAGCACAAGGTCCTGAGTTTAATCCCTTTTGAAATATTTTCCAAACTTTTGTCTTTATTTTAAGATTATGTTCTGTACCCTGTAATGTATTCAAATTTAGACTTTCTTTTTTTTTTTTTTTTGTACCAGGGATCGAACTCGAGTCCTTGCGCTTGCAAAGCAGCCAGCAAAACCACTGAGCTAA
The DNA here is from genome assembly GCF_000247695.1 of Heterocephalus glaber. The sequence continues at coordinate 6,418,303 of NW_004624779.1, read as the reverse complement.
ATCCCTGGCCCAAATTTAGAGTTTCTTGAGTTGAAGGTTAAAAAAAAAAAATCACCAAACTTCTTTCCAAAGCTCATATTCAGTGTTTTTGATGGATAATTCTTCATCCACATTTCATAATTCCAAAATTAGGTAAAATATCTTGTCCATTATTAACTCTCATTTGGTATTGTCTTCCTTGCATTATTTTAAAATGATGAAAAAAATTTGCACTTTTTTGTGGCTTTGGAAAGAATAATTGATACTAATTCTAAATTTCAAATTAAAAGTTTAATTATAAGAATATATTAAATACCATTTATGAAGTATTGAATTAGTTGGTAAAAGTTTAATAGTGTAGAAAACTGTTAGTATAACTCAAAAGCTATTTCTTAAAGTTACACTTCTCAAAATTGTAATGTCCATACTATCTTAATGGTGTCATTTATTCATGTATTACAGGTAATAAACCATGCAAAATCATGTAATAAATCGTTAATGTATTTTATCTGTTTCACTGATTTCCATTTCTAGAACTATGCATTTCTCCATGATTTTCTTTAAAGCAGTAAGAAATAAAAGTATGTGTCAGAAAAGGATATGAATTGTTGGCTAATATTTCTCTACTCAAACTCCAATTTTGCATATTTCAATGTGGGTATATATATGATTTGTGTACTTAAACTATAGTGTAAATTAAAATAGAGAATTCTGACAAAATAGGCAATATTTTAATATATACTTAGATATACAGATTAAATGAGATTTAGCTGACAGTCTAAAAAATGAAATTGTTTATGAAATTCAAGTGAACTAAGAAAACTAATGTACAAGGTTAGTTTAAATGATACATTATGGAAAGCTTGTACTAAGTGAAAATAAGTGTCACATATACTCATTCTACCTGAGAGACAGTGGATTTTCCTACTTCTAGAAGAAAGATTGACAAAATTTTCAGTAGCATGGCATCCACAATACCATGGCTTTCTGTTGCAATTTCACTTATAGTTGTGCATTTTCTCTTTATTTCAGAAAAAAATGAGTAGACTAAACCATAACATGTCCTCAATAAATGACTTGTTGCAGATATGAAGAATGCTACTAATGGAGTAAATTTACAAGTATTTGTGCACCACCACATACACCTGTGACTGAATTAATTTTGTAAGCTCTGTTTGGATTAAATAGAAAGCATCTCCTTCCAAGATATCCATCAGAATAAGAGCCTACAGAAATCAAAATTTGAGGATCAGTCCTTTACAAAATTATTTTTCTCCTCATGATCATGTTTGCTTTATTCTAATGATTCATTATACTACTTAATTAATGGGTGCTTGATGCATTATGTTCCTAAGGTTTTACACCTAAGAATCTACACATGGATGACTAATTCTTCGGATAATAAATTGAATACTTTACATCCAAATTTAGGGTTAAAATTATATACTCCTTAAAACATACAAAAAACATATAATGGGATATATTTTCATGGACTATAATTTTGGAAGACCATAAAAACATTATTAAAAGTCATTTTCTTAATAATTTTAGTCAAGTAGATGGTTTACCATTCTGAAACGAGGATCTTCAACTTTTTCTGATCAGAGGATTAAAAAAATTGTGGTATTTATGAACAGTGAAGTAATTACTCTGCTATTAGGAAGAATAAGTGAGTCACTTGTAGGAAAATTGACTTTTAGACCATAGTGTTAAGTAAAATAAATGAGACTCACAAACTTAACCCAAAATATAAATAAATAATAGAATAAAAGATAGATAATAGAAAAAAGGGAGATAGCTATTTTACAAAATGAAAGGTGACCAAGAAATAGGAGAGGGACAAAAGGGAGGACAAGGGAGTACAGAAATAATTAAAAAGTAGGTCTGTAATTATTATATGAAGCGAACATACTAATAAGACAGAAAAATTGAATAAAAATGATCTACCAAAAGAACAAAAAGGTTTGACACTCAGCAGAGTCTAAAGGACTACAATGGAAACTTAAAAATATATTATAGATGTTGGACATGTTACAGAGCTGCTGAAATTATGGAATTATTTGATTTGTTTGTTTAATTGTTTGCTTCATAGTTTTCATAGCTCTGCTGGATTACCATAATTTTTCCCTGAATTCTTTTGATCATATTTATGATAGTTGCCTTAAATTCTTTAACCATAAATTTAGGCTATCTTGAGATTTTTTTGTTGTTGTTAGAAAGCACACAGTCTATAGGTCACGTTTCCTGTTTCTATGTGTCTGGCATCATGAATTGTTTAGTCTTCATTAGAAAAAAGCTTTAGATTTTTTTGCGTTCTGTTATATTTATAAAAATTGTTTTGAAATTTACATTATACATTTCAATACAGTTTCTAACTGTTCATTCAGAACATATATAGCCTTGGATGGATGATGGGTAGATGTGTGAAAAGTATAATACTTCCTCAAGCAATTCCAACCTGACAGGGCTCTACATATGGACTCTACTTTCTTTTTAAGTATTATTGAGTGTTTGTTAGGGTAAATCAACTATGGAAATTACTCTAGTTCAAATACCTTACCTAAAATCTAAGGCCTGTTTAGTGTATGAGCTGCAGATTTTGAGTATTAGAAAGTTTGAGAGCAGAATAATTCCTGCCATGTTCAAATCTCTAACACCCTCCAGAATTTCTCAAACAGTAGCATTCTTATCTCTATAGTTCATAGAATCCAATCTTTAACAAGCTTCAATGAGGCACTTCTTGATCAGAAGCAGCCAATTCCTTATTCAGATATTTACCATGCTTCTCTGCCACCTCACTGCACAATTTCTATTAATAGTGTCAAAGTTCCATAAATTATAGTTGTTCATTTCTCTTCAGAATTCTCCTATGCATCTCAGCTCACTGGTAATACCATATTCTAGTTGAACCCTGGTTTGTTGTGCCATAGTCAAAGGAATTATCCCCCGTCAGAGAAATAGATCTGAAAAATTGGTCTCATGTTTTTGGATATCTGTATTAGGGATCTAAAATCTAAACACAGTTGTCTGTGATTATATATTTAGCCCAATTTGATATGATTTACAATATGAGGGTTTCTTCTATACATGAATGTGTTGTAAATCAGAGCAGAATTCCTTAAGGAAAAAAAAGTATCCAGAAATAGCGAGCAAAATATTATTATTTTCTCTTTCTGGAGAGTATACTTTTTCATTTGCAGTGGATAATTTTAATTCATTGACAGTGTACCATTTTCTTGTTTAACTTTCTTTTGTTGAGAAGTGTTCAATGCTACTGTCAGAGTTGCCTCCTGTCACTTATTTTTATGGGTTCCAGCTAAATTCTGAGTTCATTTTCGTGCACATCTATCTTTTCTAGACCTAAGCTCTGCTGGTTCTAAAGCTTCAAATAAATGAAAAAATAAGTAAATGAATAAACTTTTGTGCTTATAAAAATTAGGAAATTTCCCTTCATTACTAGAACTTGTGACTGCCACTTAAGCAAAAGCAACATTATAAAAATTTCAACTGAGAAAGTGGCCTGATTAAAAACAAAGATTCCCTCTTTGCTGGACAAGTGTACCTCAGTTTCACCCTATACCACAGCTGTATTCATCCACAGATTCCAAGCACAAACCTTGGGATTTGTCAGTTTTCTTCCACCTGCTTAAGTAAAAATTTTAAGACTACTACATTTAACAGAATTTAATTGAACAAAAGATGACGCATGAATTGAGCACCATTCAAATCCAGAAGTTCAGGAAACAGCCTTAAGCAGTGTTGACAGTGAATATTTCCAAATTGAATGCAGAACTAAAATACAGTGGTACCCTGATTAAATAAAGCTAGATATTTGGCTTAATTGGACATAGTCTTGTCAATTGGCTATCTGTGGGAAGCTCAAGTTGAGCTGTTTGTACTTGGATCAGACTCAACTGTTCGATATTCCTGTATGATACCCAACTATGAAGTCAGATTTTTATCTTCTTTAGGTAGTAAATTAGTTTGTCTTTCAAAGAACATAAGGCACATTGAAGTCTTGCCTGCTTAGTAAATTTAACACATTTTTAAAAACTTGATATCTAACTGTATTCAAACTGGACTTTAGTTATTGTAACTGCATTCAAATCATCAAAGGCCTTAAGATTTAATGTAGCACCAGGGTGTCAGTTTCGGGACTTAGATACTGACCCTGCAAGTCTGGTTCACTAGTGACTCTTCAATAGTTTCAAACAGATTTGTAATATATTCTACAGTCTATTTGGTTTCCTAGAAGTTCTGAGCAGGTGGATTGGTTTCTTTAAACTAATGTAACCTAAATAGAACCTAAATAGAAGTATTTGTTGAGACTGTCAAAACAATCCTTAAAACCTTAGAACTTAAAATGAATTCTACTTCTTAGCCTTAGATAAATTCTAGGTAAGCCAGGTCTTTGGCTTGCTTCCACATCAAAGTTTTAAATACCTTTTAAAATTAAAGGAGTATGTCAAAGTCAATTTGAATATTTTTGAACTGGCTAGTGTGCCAGTCTTATGGATATTGAGTTCAGAGTGCAAAGTCAATACAGAATCTGGACATTATTCCAGAATGCCGAAGTAACTATCCAAATAACACTTTCACCTATCTTATTTGGATTTTAAGAGATCAGTCAAGTTGGCCATATTTCGAAGGTGCAGGTCTTGAAAAGGAAATCTTGCAATAGTAGAAATAACTATAAATTTAGGAGGTAATAGCAAGATGTATCAGAGGACATTGATGTCAAAGTTTCTGATAATGTGTACAACAGTATATGTATAATCTTATCATTGAGATTGAAAAGGCCAGCAAATATCTATCTTACAACAAGAAGTTATATGATATTCAAAATGAAATAGAATTACTTTGGATATTGATTTGAATAATGTGCTACTTTGATTATAGTTCATTGTTAGAGTTTTTGTTTTGTTTTGTTTTTTCCTAGAGATTAATTCTTCCTGAAAAATTGTAATCTCTTCTTCAGAATTAAAAACAAAAATATTTTGAGTTGGTGACTGTATTTACACTAAAATCCAGCATTAATCATGAAATTGAATCACAGAAACATCAATTTGTGTTTTGCCATCACAACTGTAAAATGAAAATTATATTATTATGTATTCAAAGAAAGAGATAAATGTGACTTATTTGGATGCACATATCTAATTTAAGGATTTATTAAAAATGAATTTTTAGTACAGATAACATATCATCACATCCATATCTATATATGATAAATTATTTTAAACATATGAATATGCATCTAGGTGTATCTATTTGACAATATTATGGATAAACTCATAATTATTTATTTTGTATAACCAGACTTTTACTAAAGGAAAACTTACAGATAGTTGGATCAGAACATAAGGGTAAAGTTGCCATTATAGCAACAAATTACAATTTCCTGGAATTTTTTTCTGATCAAGAAAGCTTGACAAGGAAAAACATAAAAGGTAAAGTAGCTAATTTGACACACTAGCACTTTTAACATTCACTTGGACTGATGACATTTGAAATAGCAGGTCAAACCCATGAAAACCTGAAAATAAAACATCTATTAATGCAAAAGTGCTGTTTTCAATTCTAAATTAATTTGAAAATTTTATTTTAAAAGAATAGGCATTGTCCTGTATTGTAAAAACTCCATAGGAGTCATTTTTCTGCAAGTACAAAATAAAAGCTGTACTTTAAAAAGGAGATTCTACGAAATCATTACAAATTTCAACATTGTGATAAGGTGATGTAAACAGGTGCCCACAATATAGTTAATTATATTAGTCAGTGATAACTTGAGTAAAGCTGGTGGAGTAAAGCTGCTTACTTCATGGGAGCCAAGAAATAGAGCCAGAGAACAGGGCCAGGGAGCAAACACCAGCAACCAGATACAGCACTCAAAGTCACACCCATGATCTATCCAGACAAAAAAGAAGCATGTTTACTAACCCTAGGCAGTTCATAAATCAATCAAATTGGCAGTGGAGCTTAACCATTACATATAGCCCTTTGTCAAGCTGACATCAAAAAACATCTCCTTAAACCATATTTAAACCCTAAATAAGTACAAGGTTATAATTCTGCCTAATATAAATGAATTATCCCCTTTGCAACCAAAAACGCTAAAGTCCAAGTCCGAAGCTACCTCTGAGATTCCAGGTGAGCTCTTACCTGTAAACCCCTGAGAATTCTAAAGGGAAGTTACATATTCCTAGTATAAGCTGCTATAGAACAAACATATAACTTCCAAAAGGGAAAGGAATAGGGGGATAGAAAAGAGAAGGACCACAAAAATACCGAAAGTCAGAAGGGCAAACATTAAGTCCTGAAGCTCCATGCCCAGCATCCAGGGCACATGGTGAGATGTGAGATACTGGCCTCACCAGTTGTATACTACGTGGCTCTTCTCTTGGCCTGCTTTACTCTTGACCTGTTGCTTACCTCAGGAGATGTATCATATTCTTTTTATCTCTGACCTCCTGTGTTCTCCACTCCATCACTGGCTTCCCTTTCACAGCTTCACACCTTCCACTTTCAGTAGCACATTACCTGTCCTCCCAGATATTCTTTTGAATTCTGGGTTGAACCCCCCTCTATGCCACAAATAATGCATTCTGTATGCTGCAAACACTAACATCACACGGATGACAGGGTAGCTGGGCCCCTCACACTATTATGTGTGCAGCAGCCTCTAAGTACATGCAAGGCTATGTATGGTGAAATGAATCCTGAGGTTACAATTATCCAGGTGGCTCTTTTCAAGCCCCAGAGGGTCTCGCCTAAAAAGAAAGATTTTCTTCCGCCGCCTGCCTCACAAGCGCAAGGTCCCGAGTTTGATCCCCGGTACCAAAAAAAAAGAAAAAAAAAGAAAAGAAAAAACAGAAAGATTATTTTCATTTTTATACCCTTGGACCTAAAATGAGTGGTATTTTAGTGATTATAAGATGCCTTCAAGATATCTTTCTTCTTGTCATGGTTAAAGTACTTGATGTCATTGTAATGGCACTAGTTTCTTCAGGAACCACACTTCCTTTTAGCCACAAACTTATATGTACTTCTTTTCTGGCCAAAATGTAAGTTTCTTTTTCCCCTAATTTTTCTGTCCTGCTTTTAGCTCTTGATTTTCCACTATAAATCTGGCTAAAAACAGCCTTCATTTCCAATGCCACAGTCTGATCATTTCTCTGCCAGCTGAAATTTTCTTTCATCCCTAAATTTAGCTTCAGGCAAAATCTTATGACATAGGCACAAGGAGACAATTTCCTTATTAAAATGTAACATGTATTATCTGCTCTCCAATAAAGTCCTCCTTCTCAACTGAAATCTCATGAGTCTAGCTTCACTAACTGCATACCTATTAGCATTCTGGTATTTTAACATCTGTCTAGAGTAGTTTCTGCTTATGGCATTCTAGGGCTACTATTGTCCTTCCATATCTCCAAACCTTTCCAAATTCCTTTTCTATTCCATTTAGGGTACAAACCTACTAGCTATTCTCAGTGTTGGTTTTCCCTCTTCAGTAAGTTCATCATTCAGTCACACTTAGAACTATGCTAAGTCAATAAGCTTTGTATTTATTACTCAGGTTGACACAACAGTCAAGCATCACATTTTTAATCAATTAAGTTTAACTGTCCTAATAATGGTAAGTCTCTTAAGATTTCTTTTTTCTAAATATTTCTCCAGATTACATTGAGTCTGCATGATATTTCTATTTTCTATGAGTATTACACCTATTCCTAATTATAGTACTTGTTCACAACATGTGAGAAGCTGAACTTCAGAAATGTAATGTGGCCATTTTCATATATCATTATGAAAGAAACAAATATAAAGAAGTACAATCTCTGCTTGGCTTTGCCCAGTATGGATAGCACCGCTAATGTTTCATATCAATTATTAATAATATAAGGCTGAATAATTCAGACATTGAGGAATAAAACTGAAGTCAGATTCTGCTGAAATTATTTTTGAGTATTTTGGAAAGACCAGCCACAGTCTCAGTATGAGGGTTATGTTCCTTATGAGATTTCATAAACAAAGATAAAAATATGTGGGTGAAAATTAATTATAATAACAGGAAAGATTGTTTTATTATAAATTAAATCATGTAGATAACTCATCAAAATTTATAATTTATGAATGAAGAATGAGGTGGTATATCTTTGTACTTAGAGTGAAATGAAGCTGTAAGAATTAATATTCATAGAATTTTTGGCACTATTTCCAGAGCAAGTCTTTAGGGTGTAGTGGAGTGCAATAGAAAAAAGTCTACTATATTATTCCCAAATTGGACAAATGGCAAAATATGACACATCATAATGCTGGGATTGGGGAGCGTAAGGTTATTCCTAAGTCTGAATGTAGGATGTCACTTTATTTTTTAAGTATTACTTTATTACACATATTCATGGGGAAATATGTGATAATTTGATACATGTATACAATGTGCAATGATCAAATTAGGGCAATTATTATTTCAACTCTTTAAACTATTAAAATATTTTAATACATAATAATTCTACATAGTTAGATTTCAATGCAACTATAAACTATGAATAAATTACTTGCCTTTCCATCTCTTCATTATTTATGTTTCAAATCTTTGAGCTGCTCTCTTCTCATTATTGATAAAATACAAAATAGGATATTATGAACTATGGTCAATGGACTGTGCTGTTGAACATTAGACTTGAATTTTCTGTGTTTTGATAACTGTTATCCAAATATCTTTTACCCTCCCTCCTCTCTACACATCTCAGCTTCTACTAATCACTATTTTACTTCCAGCTTAATAATTTTGGCTTCCATATGTGTGAAAGAACTTGTATTTGCATGCCTGGCCTGGTTTATTTCACTTAATGTCCTCAGTTCCATCCATTCTATTGCAAATAATATTTAATTTTTTTTTTTTTTTTTTTTTTTGGTACCGGGGATCAAACTCGGGTCCTTACACTTGCGCAGCAGGCGGTGAAATCACTGAGCTAAATCCCAGCCCAATATTTAATTTTTCGATAACTAGATAATATTACTTTGTGTAATCACAAATCACCATATTTTCTTTAATGGTTTTGCTGATAGGTATCTAGTTTGTTCCATATCTTAAATATTGTGGCTAGCAAACAAACAAACAAACAGAAAACACTGCAATGGAGATGTCTTTTTGATATGTTGTTTTGATTTCTCTTGGATATGTATCCAGACGATCCAGAAGAGAGGTAGTGAGATCATATGGTAGACCTCCTTTTTAAAAAAAGTGTTTGAGGAACTTTCATACTGTTCATTATAATTCCTGTGCTAACTTGGAGAATATAACTTTAGCTATACTCTTCCTTATGGTTTATATCTAGATGACCCCCCAAAGCCTCATGTGCTCATAGCTGAGCCTTTAGGGAAGTGATTAGATCACAGGGTGTGAGGTTCATCAGCATATTAGTCCACTGATGAATTTGGAGCTAAATGTAATTTTGGGAGTTTAAGTCTGACTGGAGGAGATAGCTCCTTGAGAATATGGCCTGGAAGGGTGTAGCTCTTTCTTTCCTCTCTTGATCCTTCTGCTTTCTCCTGCCATGCCAGAAGCTGTTTCTCTTCTGCCATGCCCCTCTGCCATACCATTCTGTCTTGGAGCCAAGCAGCTATGGACTGAAACTTCTACAAACTGAGTTACAATAAAACTTTCCTTTAAGTTGTAGATATTGGCTATTATGTCTCGATGAGAAATTATCTAAGAAACTACCAAAAGACTAATAAGAGAATGTTTTTATTTAAATAGTCTCATTTACTTAGTCAATTGCCTATCTATATTGGTGTGAGATAAGTTGAGTCAGAATGCAACCTTGTTATGATAAGAAGGTGCAAAAGAAAACATACTCCAGAGGGGTTTCACTGTAATTTATCAATTACACTCTCAGATGGAATATCAAATATGTATAATAACTTCTCACATACTCCCAAAAGAGGAAACTGGAAATTTCCACACAACAAAACTACATGGATGACTCCCTCACAGAGCCACACTAAAACTATATATTTATGTAATTAATATATGGTGTAATGACATATGTGACAATATATGGTGTAATAACTAGTCATCATGTAATGACTAGTTATTTCAAAGTAAATAACATACAATAGATCTTGGAGTTCTATTGAAAACTGAATTTTAGAAAGGTGCCACTGTCTTCAAATATGTGGCTTGTCTCTGTATTAATTATCATCATAAGCCCTCCCATGATTATGGGAGGATAAATTAAATTTGAAGTTTTACCTAATGTCTAGATATGAATTCTAGAATTACACTACCTCTTCCCTTGTCTGTGTATACAGTGATCTTTTTAGTTTGTTGAAAACCCACTGGGAAGCAATAAATGCCTCAGTTCTTATTTTGACATTTTTCTTAAATTAGAGAGTATTTAGTGTGTTGTTTGATAACTAAAATTATAACATGCATTAAAGTATACAAAAGCTTGTCTCTGCTTATAAGTATTAATTTTCAACTGTACACGGATGCTTTCTATAAAGCCTTAAATAAGAGATTCATTCTATGCATTTAGGGAAATTGTAATCAAATAAACCTAAATATTTAAATCTATTTCTCTTTCTCCTCCCCTCTCTTTCCTTCCCTTCTCTCTATCTTTGAAGTTGCATTTTGAGCAAAAAAGAAAGAAAGAAAGAAAAATGCATAGAACATGGGGTAGTAGTGATATTTTTCAGCTACAGCATAGAGCAAAATTAGCAGAAGGGCCAAAGACTTGGGTAAGGGAAAAAATACATGAGATATTATGGGTCATTTGTTTCCTAAGGATTATGTCAGAATGTGAATTTACTATCTTACACTGAACACATATTTCTTAAATTGCTGACAACCAATTTGAGCAATGCTATGACTGCCTCATTTCAAATGTTTTCCAGATATAATTTTGATAAAATGTAAAAGTTGTAACCATTTTAATGTATTCATTGGCGATTTTGTTCTTTTTGAGTTCTTATAGTTCTATATTGAAAAGGGAATATTATATTGTTATGTTATCTTGTTGAATTAAAGTTAAAAAATTGCATTTATTATGTTTGATATATGATTCAATCTGAATTATTTATGACTAGCTCATTTTTAATGATCTGTAGTTGTTAACAGTTTTTCATATATTTTAAAATGTTAGGATAAATAAAATATTTAATGTTTTTTAATCATAATTTAATAGTTATATAAGTTTGTGCCTTACTAAATCATTTTTGTAAGGAGTTAAATGTATTATAAAATAGAATTAGCAGAAACCACAGTGTAAGAAATAAAATGGAGCATCTGTTTGTTTGTGATTATGAAACATAAGTACTTAATAAAAATAAATGATATCTCTAAAATGTTATGTACTACCATGGAAAAATAGTCGATAAATGTATTATGGAAAATTTATAGGTACATTTGAAAAAATATATTATTTTATATCTTAATTAATCAAAAATTCTTTCTATTTAATACTTTAAATTCAAACTCTCAATACTGTAATTTTACACTCAAACAATTCTTATTTTTGAAGCTTTTTTTTTTTGGTACCGGGGATCAAACTCAAGTCCTTGCGCTTGCGCAGTAGGCGACAAAACCACTGAGCTAAATGCCCGGCCCATTTTTGAAGCTTTTTAACTTGAAGAAATTGTCATAAAGTATTTTAAATGAAAAATATTTTAGTAAATTCAAACATTTATTATTCACCATAAACTTTATAATCATTATTTAATAGATACTACAGAGTAAATAATACATATTATTATCAGTTTACAGGGAAGAAAATATATCAGTTCATGAACATATAACAGATTAGTAACTTTTTAAGATTCTATTTATTCACTGATTCCTTCTTTCTTCTTAAATTACTACTTAATAAATTTCATGCAAAAGAAGATTTATGCATAATCCTATAAATTTTCAGGATAGAGATCAAGGAATAATTAAAGGCAAAATAGTATTGAATTGAAGAGATACGTTCACAAGTTTTACCCCTGACAAAACTCCAAATCAACCAGAAGAGGGAGGAAATAACAAAGACAAATTATCTTTTATGAAAACCAAATTAGACATAAATGTAAACGTTTGGCCTGAGAAGTGTCATAGGTGAAGTAAACAGTGAACTAGAAAACAATGATGAAGGCTTGAACACTTCCGGGCTTTTACAGCAAATCTCAGCAGCCAAATGGGATCCTAGGGGAAAAGCAGAGGATTGCAAATGAGATGGTGAGGCACTATGAGAGAACACCTATGGGCCTAAGTGCAGCAAAAGCAAAACAAAGGAAACAAAAGCAAAGAAAATCTAACTGCCTACAATCAAGACAAGGAAAACATTTCAAGAAATGTATCTGTCTTTGAAACATGGAAAGTAAACAGTAAGTATGAATGAGCTTGTGTTGTCTAAATTTTCTGAAAGGATTTGTAATAAATGTTAGAAATACGCTGGTCTTAACTCTGACTCAGATACCTTTGTGCATTTGAAGGTGTTATACCCACAGTATAACAATATCTGTGATATGGTATTCAAAATATAAATGATTGTCATTTCCAGTTCAATTCTGTGATGCACTTTTATATTTTTTTACATATATGCTTGATCCAGAATGAATGTTACATATACACGAAAAATTCGAAAAAGATTCAAGCATAGGACCTGCTCAGCTGCACAAATAAAATGAGGGTAGAAGTAAAATGCAGACAGAAAATGAAATAAGAATTTATAACACAAAATGTTAAATTTATAAATTTAAGACTATAGATGTCAAGAAAAGATGTTAAAATAAGAAGAGGCAGTGAAAATTAAGATGATAGCACTTGGGAAAAAAAAATGAGTGAAAGGAAATGGTTAGAAAACAGTATAAACAGGTATAAACTGGTGTTGTTTTAAATGTCAAACATGAAAAATACATAATAATAAGAGATTATATAATTGGAAACCTTTATTCAATTCAGATGTTGAAGTGTTGAGCCTTAGCCAGGCATACTGGCAATGCATGCATACCCTGGAGGGCGAGGCCGAAAGATTGAGAGTTCAAGACCGGCCTGGAATGCACAGTGAGACAATGTCTCACTGACAGGGTACTAAAATCCATGGTCTTGAGAAAGTGATTAGGTCATGAGGGCAGAACTCACATAAATGAGTTTAGTGCTCTTATAAGGGTCCCCTGAAATGCCCTTGCCCCTCTTGCCATCTGAGAGAGAAGTAAAAAGACAGCTTTCAGTGATTCAGGAATTCAACAGACACCAAGCCTGCTGATTCATTGACTTTGGACTTTACAGCTTCTAGAAATACAGCTTCTTTAGAGATAAATTTGTATAGTTTGTAAGCCATAAGTTTATGGTGCTTTGTTATAATAGAATACACAAAGCTACCAATTTATAAGTATTAGATAAAATTAAGGTAAACATAATCAATTTTAACATTTCTCACATGATAGACAAATCCTTAATATTGCACTGTGCCCTGTACAATCCCTTTTTATTTGTGAGATAGTCTCATATATTTCACCTTTTCACGAGCTCACTTACTCTTTTCTTACTTTTCTCTACCATCATTAAATTCACCCATGCTTACATTTTCATTTTTCATCTCTCCCTGGTATTTTTTCCTCCATTGATAATTATTTTTATTATTACTGAAAAAATCTCTTTCTATTGGTCTTAGTCAACTTTCTTTACACTGAGATGCAATATCTGACATCCACAACTGAAAATAAGAGAAGTAGAAACATTATGGAAGTAAGCATGGTGGAGCAAATGCGCTTACTTTCTAATGCCTCCGAAGCAGAACAAGGGAAAAGAGCAAAGAGGAAAGGACCATGGACTGTCTGTAGTACCAATCCAGCCAAGTTCACATGCCACAGTGAACACAAGTCACTCCTTTTAAACTTGGCAGACATATCTGCATATACCATACTACATCTCCAAAGGCAAACAATGGCAAGTTCATAATTCCAACACTTTTCAAAAAGATCACCATGTTTTAAAACTTTAAGACAAAAACAAAAGACAAAGAGACAAAGTCTCTTCTGAGACTACAGGTAAATCCTTAGATATGAACCTCTTTAAAAATTGAAATCAAATTATGTAGCCTGATGTACAATGGTACGGGTTAAACAATCTCATTCAAAAAGAAAGAAATAGAGAGATATATTGCACCACACAGTAAGTCTAACATCCTGGGAACATAGTAGTATGATATGAGTTACAAACAGATTTCACACACCCCATCTCTGCTCTTGCTGAGTGAAGCCCTTGGGCCTCCTGCTTGGGCTGGCTCCAGTCTCAGGCTACAGCTTTCCTCAGAACATATTCAACATTCCTGGAATCTACAACTTCCTGTGGTAAGCAATACACTTTGGCTTACTTCCCAAAACTTTACACACTACCCTCTCAGGGGCTCCTTGCCTGTCCTCTCAGGATTTCCTTTGAAATCTGGGTGAAAATCTCCCTGACTACACAATTGCATGCCAGTAGAACCAGCATCACTTGGGTAGCAGAAGATCTACTGTCACCAGAACATTTGCCAGGCCCACCTGAACCATGGCTGCAGCAACCTCTGAGTGTGTGGATGGCTGAGGACTGTGAAATGTGTCTCGGGATACAAATTTCCAGGAAGCCAGTCTCTAATTTTTGTCAAATGAAAGTTTGACATTTTTTCCATAATTGAACCTGCAATAGGTGGAATCTTGGTAATTTCCACAAGGCATCATTTTTCTTGGCCCAGGTCAAAGTACTCGGTTTCTTTTCATGGCATTAATCTTTTCAGCATCCATATCTCTTTTACCTCCCACTTCATACTTGTTTTCTTTTCATGTATTTATACTCTGCTTTTGGCTACTGATTCTCACTAACATCTGCTCTAAAGTAGCTAGCAACATCCATGGCACAATCTAAATGTTGAACTGTTTTGTGGCTAGATCAATTAGTCCACTGTCCTCAATGTCAGTGTCCTGCGAAGTCTCAGGGCTCATGGCCTCTAGTCTAATTGTCAATAAAATGTGTTTCAAACTGAAACCTTCTGAGCCCCATCTTTAGAGTCCAGTATCATGTATAAGCCTCTGCTTAAAATATTCTAGGACTTTCTAGGTTGAATGGTCAAACTTTTCCAAATTGCTCCCATAAACCAGTTTCTAAGAGTTTAGATCCTCATGGCCAGGTATAATTACAGAAATAACCCTGCATCTCCTGATTATTGTATTAGTTTTTTTCTGTCACTGGGATACAATACTCCACATGTAACTTAAAGAAAAAGAGATATAACTGTGCTTATATTCTCTGTTCATGTTCCCTGTTCATGTTCTCCTGGCTCTCAGGCAGAGATACCATGGTAGAAGACATGACAGAGTAAAAATGTTAATTCATGGTAGCTAGGAAGCTGATCAGTGGAACAGTCACAGGGAAGAAGGGATCAAGGAACCACACACAATATCCAAGCTCATGCTTCTGTGACCTATCCAAGGAGACCTACAAATGTACATTACTAATCCCCTGGACATTTGTTAATCCTATCAAGTTGACAAGTGGACATGTCACAGATAAGTTGCACAGTGTCATTCTAAGAATACACATCAATTTCTCTCAGCTTCTGTTTCCCTGAAAATATCTTGTCTTATTTTCATTTAAAGGCTAATTTTACAGTCTTCATAATGCTAACTTGCACTATGTAAATTTCTAAAAATTTATTTAATCTTATTTAGTTAATTTTCAGCTTTTAAAAATATGTTGTTTCATTGTGTTTTATTTTCCATATTTCAGTTTATATGTCCACAGCCAATCTTAGCTTTTTAGAAGGATATATATATATATATATATATATCTCCACATAACATATATATCCATATAATATAATATATATCCTTCCAATATTATATATATTATATAATTATATGATAGATATATATATGCTTTTTTAGTTCATCAGAATACATTTATTAATTATTGACCATGTGTTCAGCTTCCTGAGTGACTCAGAATAGAACTGTGAAATCTCAGCCTCTTTCCCCGTAAACTTGCTACCTAGGGCGCTTGCTTCATAGGATTGCAGTAACAAATTAGCACAAACTGAGCAGCTTAAAACAATCTCTAAGAAAGCCAGAAGTCCAAAGTCAAGGTGTTGGTAGGGTTGATTCCTTCTAGAGGCTGAAGGCAAACTTTCCCATGCCATCCTCTTAGCTGCTGGGGCTGCTGGCAATCCTTTCTGCTCCCTGGACAATAGATGCTTGACCTCAGAATGTGACCTTATTTAGAAATAGGGTATCTGCAGACACAGTTAACTAAGAATCTTCAGATCAATCCCTCCTGGGTTTAGTGTGGGCCTACACTCAGTAATTGGTGTCATTGGAAGAAGAGAAGAGGCCACAAAGACACGAAAGAGAGGAGACAATATGAACATGGAGGCCGAAATGCATACATATATATGCTTTTAAGTTTTCAGTGGAAGTTTTGTTGCTTACAACTGAACTTCTTCAATTTTCCTTCTGACAGTAACATTTTCATAAATTTATTTCTTGGTTTTATCATACATTTTACTTTTTAAAAAGTTAATTATGATTTTATGGTTATCCATTCTTTGATACTTTGATATAATTTTACTGCTACTTGTTAAGAACAGCACATTAAAGTTAAAAAGCCATGAAGAAACATACCAAAGGTAAAAATAAATTTTCTAACAATGTAGTTGAAATAAAATTGATGAAGACAAAAATGAATATCTACTCACTGATGCCATGAGTATGTTATTTTCCCCAGTTACCAAGAATGCATCTCCAATACTGATACATACAGATTTTCCCAAATGCATCATTTTCAACACAGAAAACAAGATTCTAAACTATAAATTCTTAAAGAAAAGTATTTATATTAATGGTACATTGGTCTCCAGAGCCTGGGAAGTTATTAGTTTTGGATTTATTAATTCTTTCTAAAATAATGTCAATTTAACACTCCTATTCACAGTATAAAAAATTATCCATTGTATCTGAGAGCATAACTTATATTTTTTATCCTGCATATCTTTTTTTCTTTTAATTAGAGGTATTATTAAGAGAAACTGACCTTCACTATATGCCCTTATCAGTGCAATTTAGATTCTTTATTTTAAACGAAATTAATATCACATCTATCTAAAAAATAACTCATAAAATCTGAGTAACCACTTAACCAGATTTCAGAAGTATCTTCCTTTGTGAGCTTATTCACAAATTTTAACAGCATGCTAATGACGCTTTCAGTTCACTTTAAATACATATATGCAGAAGGAAAAAAACATCATCATGGAAGATAATTTAAACTACTAAACAAAATCAAGACAATTCTTAAAGTATATTTTAAGTCCTTCTCATTAATCAGATGCATTTCAAATGTAAATCATCTAAGAAACATTTGATTGACTACTGTGTTGATGACTCTCAAAGTTGCCCTCCTCTTGCAGTACTTTTGATTCCCTGAAAGCTGAGAATAGGGTAAGATATCAGAGATGCTCCCAGGAAGTAGAAGTTTGCATGTGGGAAGAATGAGAAAGTAGGGTTAGAAGGCAAAACAAACAAGCCCTCCAGGTGAAGTTCATTGTCATGAGTTGTAGGAGCTATTTCCTTCTGCATCTGAGAGAATTAGGGATAAAATATAACAGTAACCTCCTGAAATATTAGTATATGAGAGATTTTTTTCACTGATCCTGAGACCCAGTCTTTGAGGGTTGGCAGTAGTAGTGTTATCTTTTCAGGAGGGTTAAAATTATTTTCCTTTGAGCTTGCATTAGAGATTAAGATGGGCCTCTCCCAAAATAGAAAAGATGAGCAGCAGGCACTTATTCAGAAGACAGTGGCAATGAAAAATGAGTCGGATTTTACCAAGAATTTTTAACAGCTCTAACTGAAATCAGTTATGGATTTAAAGAGATAAAATTAAAATGTCAGAAGTATCTGTTACACCAAGAAATAGAAAAATGAGTAAAACTAAGTCAGTGCAGGAACTAGTTAGAAGTCCAGATGAAGACACTGAACTTACACAAAATTATATTGTATAATAGCATAATACAATAAATGAAATAAAGGATCTATGTATTAAATGAGTACATTTCCTTGTTAAAGAAGTACTGGTTACTGCCTGTAGGTATAGGAGATTCCCATTGCTGCAGAAACAATTTACCACCCACATGGATCTTAACCCAAATATTACATTTCCGAAGATGAGGTTGTTGAAATAAGTTACAGAGAGCTACAGTCATTATGCAACTATACTGTTTCTCTCTGGTTTCCATTTATTCAATTATTATCTTGAATCAAATTTGTTTGTGGAAAGAAAGATTTCAAAAACTTTACAATTTTTTCAAAAACATGACACAAAAACTGCATACGAAATTTGTACTCTCAATCAATTAAAAGATTATAATTTTAATTGGATAGATAAAAAGGTATTCAGTCCTTAATTGGACACCCCCCCACCCCCCCCACATATCCAAACACAGATGAACAATTATTCTGTCAACTGCTGAATTTATCACTAAATATAATCTAGCAAATATCCACAAAATTATTTCTGAAAGGGGCAGATACCACACTTGATGAAAGGATAAAAATTATACTGGCTATAGCATCATGGAAATAATAATTTCAAATTTTAAAAATGTTCTATTTCTGAAAACTCCAATAACAAATTTTGGAAAAAAACCCCAAAACGTGGTTATTCATATGCTTAAATTATTATTAGTAATATAGAAAAATGCACTTCCTCAGTACATAATAGATTGTGATCATTGATTGTAATATATAAACTTGATTTGATTAATAATTGCCAAGCAGATGAATAAAGCTCTGGATGTTTATGTGGATGATTGACATGCAAACTGCAAACTGAGGGACGATTCTACCAGATGTGAACAGCATCAACAGATAGGCTTGTGAGAGACAAAATAGAATGGGAAAAAAGAAGTGTCTTTTTTCTTTTTCAGAGGAGCTCTGGTCTTTCTTTTGCCTTTGGATGTTGGTCTCCAGTTCTTCAGCCTTCCAGGGCATACTCCTGAGCTTTTCAACACAGACTCACATCAGGGACTCTGTGATAAGCATACAGGCCTTTGACCTTGGATGGGTACTGTAGCCTCAGGCCCTCTATCATCCAGGGAGCCATTTTGAGCCATTTTGCATTCTTCTACCTCTAATCTGGCAGACAGCCATGAGACTTTTTTTTAAATCCTGCCACAAAATCTGCTTCAATTAGTTTTACATATTAGCTAAATGCTAATCTGGAAACTTCCAAATTCATTTTCAGTGGTGTCCCTCATAAACCTAAATCATTTTTTGAAGAATCTCAAATAAACCAATGATGAGCATACTGTTGATGTTGAAAGTAAGGACTATTTTTAGGAAATAACTCCTAATTCTGAAAGGTTCCCTCTCTTAGAATAATTTATACATATTTATAGGGACAGTAGGAACCCTTAGGTAGAATTAGCCTAAAAAGGTGAGCTCTTTAAGAGAAAAAAGGCCCTGTCTCTGTACTTTATTAAGAAACCAAGCTGACAGCCTACATTTGGAAATTTCGTCTTACAAACCTTCAGTGATTTCTCATTAAAAACATCTACCAAAATGACTGCCCTTTTCTAAATAACAAAGCAGATAGGGATTTCTCCAAAAAGAAAAGTGGAAAAGAGAAGTGGGATGGGATCTTTGACCTATAAAAACCATACTATTGGCCTGCATTCAGCAGTGCCTCAGCTCTGAGGCCCTCACTCCATTGGCTCTATATGGCCTATCCTTGCAACACCTATAATAAAGTATTTTCATTTTGAATTGGTTTTCTCTGATTCTCTTCCTCTTTCTATGTCAGAGAGAGAGAAACAAGCCTGGTGAAGTAAAGGTTAGCATGGCAAAGCCCAGAAAAGGGGCCCTAGACCCCAGACCACCAGACATAACATAACATCAACTGGGGGCTTGTCTAGAGTTATAAGAAGATGACCCAATACTGACATGGTCAGTATACTTGGCTAAATTAGAGTGAGTGCAGGACACTCTTCTGACTGGGCCCCTTATGGAATAGGGAACTCTGGTTCCTGGAGGATACAGTGCAGTCTCTGACCTTTAAGCAGGATACTTGGACTTTACCTTCATATGGCCTAGTGGTGGATCCATTAAGTATCAGAATATCTATGTGAAGATAGTCCAGTTTGAGTCAGTCGGTCCAGTTTGAGTCAGTGTCCATGGGAGAAAGTGAAGAAAGGAAGCACCCCTTTTATGTCTAGATGGGGATATTTCAGACTATCCCCTGATGTTAGACATCTTAATTTTAAGATAGGCTTTTCCTCCATCTTGGTGAACATCAAGCAATGGATGTTCAAACTGACTGGGCCCTTTTAATCCCTGAATCATATTGTTTAAGACCTAGAATCAAGATCTGTCTAGTTTGCCATCTGTTTTGTTATTGACCAACTATCCCTGAGGAAATCTTTTATAGGCATAATTCCCACCTGGATCGGAAGAAAGATTTGGTTAGAGGACCCCTGATAATCCTTTATAAATTTGAGATTTGAAAGAAAATGTTTCTCTCTAATTACTGTTGGACCTCTGATCTACCCTGGTCCTGTTTGACTCATTGCGGCCACACTTTTCACAGTTTCTTCTCCAGAATCTTGTGAACCTCCATGATTTGGCCTTGATGGCCCTTTTAGAACCCATTAAGGAGAGAGTCTTTTGTAAATCCCATAACTTTGATAACCAACATTATCTGGGGTATAAAAAAAAGGCTATTCATGTCTCAGATCATTGAGGAAGAGAGGAAATTTGCTCTGCCACAAGCTCTAACAGAGCTCAGCTGTGTAGCAGTCAGGTTTCCTAGGGCTGGTTCTTGGACACTGAGGTAGGGAACACCCTGCCTGAAGCCAATCAGGGGATGGTTTATTCAGGAATATCTGTCAAAAGGCTGCCTCCACTAGCCACTTGGGAGATGAGCCTAGGTTTAGAAAAGTCAGTCGCCCTATTGTATTCCTTTCTGTCCTCTCCTAGATGTGAGCCGGATCGTCTGGATCCATCATGCTCTCCTCTGGAGCACTGGACAGAGTTAGACTTCCAGTCCCTTAAGAAAAAAAGGCTCTTATCTTTTATTGTACTAAGGCTTGGGTACAGTACACATTGAGGGACCAGATTTATTGGAAATATGAGGGATCCTAAGACTAAGACACCATTCTCCACTTAGATCTCTTTTGCAAGAGTGAAGGAAAATGGAGTGAGGTGCCCTATGTCCAACTGTTTGTTATCCTTTAAAACCATCCTGAATGGGTTTCAAAATGTTCTTTGGACCCCTCACTCTTGGTGGCATTGCCCTCTTCTTCTCCCTTGGAGAACCACAACCCCCAAAAGCAAGTGTATAGGGACCCTACCCCACTTTACTCAGAGACTACCTCAGTATCTGGTGGCTTCTCTTGAGAAGGCATTTCCTCTTTAAGAGGCTGTTCCTCAACCTCCTGCAGCCCAACCTGAGAAACTCCTTCCACTCTGTGCCAACTTCAGGGGACCACCAGAACAGGTACCTTTCACTTACCCAGAACTAGGAGAGATAAAACTAGACATGAGCAGTTTTACCGATGACCTTGATGGATATATTAGGGCCTTTGAAAGGGTGACCTCACTGTTTAAACTGACATGGGATGACGTTATGTTCCTTCTGGGTGAGATTTTCAGTCAGGGAGAGAAAGACAGGGTTCTGACTTCTGCTGTGAGAGCAGGAATGCCTACTCTGAGGCCCATCAGAATGTTCCACCAGGGCTAAGTACTCTTATAATATATGCTCCCATGGGTGATGAGGGAGTGCCTAGAACCAAGCCCCAGTGAAATTAGAAGGACCCAATGGGAGAAGAGACCCAACTTCATTTTCTTTACTGCATTAAGGAGGAGCTGAAGGGAGCTAGAATGAAGCCTGTCCATTATGACAAATTGGGTCAGAATTAACAGGAAAAAGAAGAGCCTCCCCCAGTGTCTTTTAGCGCTTAACAGATGCAATGACCAAATTCACCTGGTAGTATCTGGATAGCCTTCAAGGGAAAGTGCTATCCACAAATAAAATGTTGACATAGTCAGCTCTTGACATCTCTCACAAACTTCAGAGCTGTGGCTAACACCATTCAGATGTGAAATGTCACAGCCACAGTGGCAGAGATAGCAGAGTCTTCAGGAAGTTACTTCAGGGAGGTACAAACATCTCTAAATCCTCTGACAGGCATGGTTCTGGAACAATGACAGGTCTTAGATTGGATGATCACTTCCTATGGGGTGTTTGTGCAATTCTTAATGGTCTGTCCTGTACTTATATCAATATATTACAACAAGTGGAAATTAGAACCTCTGCCATTTTGCATGAGGCTAAGTGGCTCTGTGACATAGAGTCTGAGGAGTCTCTGGCATCTCAGATTTTCTCCCAAATCAAACCTTGGCTACATTCCATGTCTTCTTGGTTCCTTCTTTTTTTGAGATCTTTGGTGGCCATATTATAGCTGTGCATTTTGGGGCCCTATTGATTGATTCATTTCAGAATGAATTAATCTGATCAAGATGCAGATGGTCCTCCAGACAGAACCGATTGTGGAGATACCTCTTTGCTTCTACCATGCCTGCCTGATGGATCTCCCTATTTACTCCATCCACTGCACCATCCAATGCCACCCACTCAGCAGGAAGTAGCCAGAGTGGTCCTTGGACCCGATTCCAATAACAGTTGGATGGTCATTTCCAGAGGGGGGAGTGTAGGGATAATGGGGACACTGAAGTAGAATTAGTCTAGAAAAGAGAGGCTTTTAAGAGGAAAAGGAACCCAACTCTGCATCTTAGCCAGCTGCTGAGCTGACAGCCTGCTGTTGGAAACTTCCTCTTTCAAACCTTGGATGGTTTCTCATTATAAGCACTCACCATAACAAATATCCTTTTCTAAATGACAAATCATGTGGGGATTTTCCAAAAAGAAAAGTGGAAAAGAAGTGGGATGGGACCTCTGACCTATAAAAACGAAACTGTTGGCCTTCATTCACCAATGTCTCAGCTCTGAGTCCCCATTCCATCAGAGTGGCTGTATACCACTTCCTCTACAGACATCTATAATAAACCACTCTCACTTCTCAATGACCTTCTCTGATTTCTCCTCTGCTTTCTATGTCACCCTGAGAGACAAGCCTGGCAAAGGTGGTCTGGGGTTTCCAGATCACTGAACCTAATATATTGATAATTGGTTCTTTTCTGTACCAATTACTGGACTGTGGATTATATAAGCAGAGAATTTACCCAAATGGGCACTACTTTAATACATGAATGAAGCTTTATGCAGCTATAGGGAATTAGACAGGGCTGTGACTGTTTTTAGAATCACCTACACATACAGAAAGCAAATGGGATCATTAGATAATGTACACTTGCTTAAACATTGGAACACTCTTTGTGAAAACCTTGTTCCTCAATGTAGTCTGTAGAAGGGTCAGCATTAAAATAACCTTAGATGGTGTTAGAAATTGGAAAACACAGCCCCTATCTATTCTGCACCAATGAAACAGATTGCATTTTAATAAGTGTTTGCAAGATCAATTTATATATTATAAACTTAGATGTATTAAACTGAAGAATGTAAGACGACATTCTGAATTTAGGTGTGAAATGAGATAGCTAGCATGGATATATTTCTTTGGAAAATGAAATAACTATGATGAGGATATACGTATATTTGCATTTTAATACAAATAGTTTAACATGAAATAGAATAAACTCTTCACGTACACTTGGCATTTCTTACAAAACTTTTTTTTGTACCCGGGATTGAACTCGGATCCTTCTGCTGATGAGGCAGGCAGCAGAACCACTGAGCTAAATCCCCACTCCACTTACAAATGGTTTTGAAGTAGAATGAATACACCTCTGTCTTTTCTCCTGATTTATCTGTGAATTAATCAAGATCAAGTATATTAATATAGACATCAGAAATGTAATTTATTTATGTTTCAATGGAAAACATGTTTAAAGACTGAAGTTAGGTTTAAAAGAAACATTAAAAATATTCTGTGCTCTCCAAAAATTCTTTCCTTATTTGTTTTAGATATCCATCTCTATCCAATTCATTGTCATGATTCACGGGGTGCCAAAGACAAGACAAAACTATTATCTTTTGTGTTTGGAAAGAATCTTGGGAAATAGTAATGGAAAGAAAATGTATATAATATAACCAAAGTAAATTTGCCTACTTTATGAAAGCAAATATTTCACCTGTATTTGCCAGAACCCTCTGGGGTACAGCTAGCAAAGATGTGGTTCCTTTCCTAGAGGTTTTGCTCCCACTATTTGCAATGAATCAGAAACATCTGATACTTTCTGCTGATTATCAGATTTCTGAGCTGAGTTTCCATTCTACTGCTGCACTTTAATAGTTTCTTTAATATTTAGCCAATCAACTTAAAAAATGATAATTTCAGACATGTATATAAAGCCATGTGCTTTACTTAACTCTGTAAGTATGGAGTTCATGTCCAGTCTAGATTATAGCCATTTAGAGCTATTGTTTCTAGAAAATGAATGGTTATATTTACCCAAAGATTCTCATAAATGTCCAAAATTTGTTATTTTCTTGAGA
The DNA here is from genome assembly GCF_000247695.1 of Heterocephalus glaber. The sequence goes on along the minus strand of NW_004624779.1, from coordinate 6,393,735 downwards.
ACGGATATCATTTTTGAAATTATTCATATGAATGTATATATGCACCCCTGTTTTCAAAATAGACATTGAAATGTAAATTTTCACAAAATACATAGTTGGAAGAAAATAAATGCAAAAGTAAGCTGTTTCATGTAAAATATTTTATTTAAATTCTTTCCAATAAAATTTACATTAAAAACAGCAAATATCTTTACACATGCATTTAACTATTTAAGTAGTCATATTTGATGATATACCTCAAAAAACAAACAAAACCAAGATATACTTTCTGCTAAGTAGAGATTTTTATTCTATATTTTCTATACTCTACATTCTATTTTATATTTTACTTTTATTAGTGTGAAAACACATTAATATTTTAATGTCTATATACTAATATATTTAAATTTGTAATTTATCCTCAGAGAAGATATGCAATAAAATTTGAAATAGGAGATAAACGTAAACATGAACAGTAACACACACACACACTAACACACATGTACTACACACAAATATGTTTATTCTCTTTGAAACCTGAAAATTTGCTTTAAAATTTTTCATTATATTTTGTTTACAAACTTCTCAACACTTAATTCACTGTGATTGTTCTGTCATTTATTATTCATATAATTTTGTCCCATCCAGGAACATGGTATGACTGCATGGAAATTTCTTTACCTGTGATTTTTGGCTTTCCTTATTTGTTACCCTCTGAAAATTATACTAGCTGTCTATTTTTGAAACTGGACAATAAGCTGTAATTCACAATGCTATAAATTTTATTCTGCTATACATTTTTCCATCAGAATTTTTATTTGACTATTATCACAGAATGCCACACATTTTAATGGTATTTTGATATTTAAACTAAAGAAGTTATTATATAAAAGGTTATAAATTATTTCAAAAATATTTGTGTGCATACTTCTAAATACTTTGGGCCTTCAATACACATCTGCAAGCTTCTATGCACAATGTAATATGGAAAAGAATTTTTTTTTCAATATTTCTCCATAAGGGGGATCATACTCAGGACCTTGAGCTTGCCAGGCAGACTTGGTGCCACTGAGCTACATCTCCAGCCCTGAAAAATTGTTTTTATGTGAGAATAGACATTTATTGCTTTATATTGAAATAAATGGAGCATTTTGGGAGAAGAGTTTATTTCTCTTTGAAAGTAAAGAAACAGACATGCAACAGTGTCTGGTTATGTTCCCTCCAAATGTATCTAACACCCAGAGTAATGACATTAGAAAATGGGACTTCTGGGAAGGTATTAGGTCATGAGGATGCAGGCCTATGAATGGGATTTGTGCCATCATGAAAGAGACCTTGGAGCTATTCCTTATTCATTTCACTGTAAGAATGTAGAGTTGCATAAGAACCAAAAATTATGCCCTCGTCAAATATCAAAACTGCCCTTGTCTTGATCTTGAAGTTCTTGGCCCCAACACTGTTACTGTGAAGAAGAAGAACTTTAAATTTTTTCTACTGGAGCAACCAGTGAATGAAAAACATGACATTTTTGTTATTTTAAGATTTTCTTTCAGGCAGTAGCCAGCCAATTTGAAATTGTCTTCCCTTTTACCAGATCAAAATTTATTTGCCCCTTGACTTGTGGTTTCCTTGGAATGAATCATCAATTAAATATTAACACAATAGCTCTGTTTTAGCAAAAGGCAAAAGATTTATGCAATCTGAGGAGAAACCAGAGCATTTAGCTTTGTTTAAGAATCACATGAAAAGTTTAAATGCAGTGTGACCAATAGAAGAAGTCTCAGAGTAAAATTTTAAAATTGGAAGATTTTCTTATCTAGGGAAATGGGAATATTTGAATTTTGCAGATGGTGGTTTGGGGGTTATGTTTCAATGGGTGCTTCTTAGGTAAGAAGAAAGCCAGCAAGAACTGAAGTGATGTTAGTGCTGACTATGATGTGATATGGCTACTGGGAGGGCTTACAGAAAGAAAAGGGAAGCTCAGGCCATTAAATGACCATTCAAACTATAAAATCTAGATGGCACTTTAAAAGACAACTTTAATCTTTTCTTCAATATTGTCTAAACACATGTACTTTTTTAAGAAGTGGAAGTTGGATCATGTATCTTTGGAGCGTGGGTGGCTTTGTCAGCAGTGTCACTACTGACTCAAAGGAGCTTGCTAACTGGTAAAATGTGCTATTGCTTTTTTTTTTTTATATCTACAAATATTAATCAAACAAAGCCAAAAATAAAATTACATATATTGACATGCATAATAAATGTATTTATATATTTCAAATATAAATCCATGTGAAATGACATTTTCACCATAAAGATCAGAGTTTAAAAGCAAAGGTCTTATATCATCTATTATTTTCCTAATTCTGTCTAACATATTACTAAAGACTTTGTAAAATATTACTCATTTATCAACTCACATTTCTGTAGGTCAGAAGTCCAGGTGGGATTAAGTATGTTCTCTCTGAAGAGTTTCACAAGGCCTTTAAACCACTTCAATCTTAGTTTAGTGCATGGTGACAGATATGGGTCTAGTTTTAATCTTTGGCAGGTTGAAATCTAGTTTTTCCAACACCATTTATTAAATAGGCTATCTTTCCTCCAATGAGGATGGTTGGCTCCTTTGTAAAAGATGAGGTGGCTGAGTATGTCTGGAGTTGTTTCTGCATCTTTTAATCTATTTCACTGATCCTCAGGTCTGTTCTTTTGCCAGTACCATGCTGTTTTTACCACAGTAGCTTTGAAGTATACTTTCAAGTTGGAGATTGTGATAGCCCCTGTCATGTCTCCTTTGCTTAGAATTGCTTTTGCTATTCTAGGTCTCTTCTGGTCCCAAATGAATTTTTGGATCATTTTCTCTAGTTCTGTGAAGCATATTGTTGGAATTTCAATTGGCATTGAATGAAATCTATATAGTAGTTTTGGAAGTATGGCCATTTTCACTATATTGGTTCTTCCTACCCAGGAGCAAGGGATGTCTTTTCATTTTCTTATATCCTCTTCAGTCTCTTTTTTCAGAGTGCTGTAGTTTTCAGTGTAGAGGTCTTTGCTTGATTTGTTACATCGATTCCTAGATATTTCATTTTTTTGATGCTATTATAAAAGAAATTGTTTCCCTAATTTCTCTCTCAGTGAGTCTGTTATTTGTGTACCTGAAGGCTATTGTTTTTTGAGTGTTGACCTTGTATCCAGCTACTCTACCAAATCTGTCAATTAAGTCTAGAGGTCTTTTGGTGGAGGTTTTTGGGTCTTCTATGTAAAGTATCATATCATCAGCAAATAATGACAGTTTAACATCTTCCTTTCAGAACTTTATTCCTTTTATTTCTTTCTCTTTTCTAATTGCTGTGGCTAATGTTTCCAGAACTATATTGAACAGGAGTGGTGATAGTTGGCATCCTTGTCTTGTTCCTGATTGTAGTGTGAGTTTTCAGTTTTTGACCATTTAATATGATGTTGGCTGTTGATTTTTCATAGATAGCCTTAATCAGATTGAGATAAAGATTTTCTATTCCAATATTGTGTAGGGTTTTTATAATTAATGGGTTTTTGATATTGTCGAATGCTTTTTCTGCATCTATTGAGATGATCATATGGTTTTTGTCCTTGGCTCTGCTAATATATGTGCTACATTTATTGATTTACATATGTTGAACCATCCTTGCATCCCTGGGATAAATCTGACTTGGTCAGGGTGTATGAGCTTATTGATGATCCTCGGCATTCTGTTTGCCAGTATCTTGTTGAGGATTTTTGCCTCTATGTTCATTAGGGAGATTGGCCTGTAGTTCTCGTTTTGGGTTGGGTCTTTCCCTGGTTTTGCAATCAAAGTAACACTTATTTCTAGGAAAAATTTGTAAGTATTGCTTCCTTTTCAATTTCCTTGATGAGCATAAAGAGTAATGGCAATAGTTCTTCTTTAAGTGGATTAAAGATCAAAATATTAAAACAGGAACACGAAACTTGCTGGAAGATAAGTTAGGTAGAACTCTTGAAGACATTGGCATAGGAAAAGACTTTATGAACAAAACCTCAGTGGCACGGGAACTTGCACAAAGAATCAGCAACTTGGATCTCATCTTATTAAAAAGCTTCTGCACTGCAAGAGAAACCACCAACAGAACTAAGAGACAGCCTACAATGTGGGAAAAAATTTTAGCAGCTATACCTCAGGCAAGGACTACTATCTAGAATATATAAACAAATGAAAAAAATCTGACACCCCAAATTTAAAGACTCAATCCAAAAATGGGCATCTGAAATAAACAGTCATTTTATTTTACTCAGACGAAGAAGTAAAAGCAGAAAATAAGCGTATGAAAAAAATGTTCAACATCAGTGGTCATTCTAGAGATGCAGATGAAAACAACACTGAGATTCCACCTCACCCCAGAAAGAATGGCTACTATCATGAAATCAACCAATAACAAATGCTGGTGGGGGTGCGGGGAGAAAGGAACACTTCTCCACTGTTGGTGGGAATGTAGACTGATGCAACCACTGTGGAAATCAGTATGGAGACGCCTCAGAGAACTAGAACTAGAAGTCCCATTTTACCCAGCTATTTCCCTCCCTGCTGGGTATCTTCCCAAAAGAATTAAAAGAATCGTACACAGCGATATATGTGCACCCATGTTTATAGCGTCAGAGTGCATAATAGGTAAACCTTGGAAACAGCCCAATTGCCCATCAACTGGGAACTGGGTAAAGAAGATTTTTTTTTTTTTTTTTTTAATAAAACAGAGTACTACTCAGCCATAAAGAATGAGAAACTAGAGGCATTTATAGCTAAATGGATGCGTATTGAGGTCATCCTCTTAAGTGAAATAAATAGGACACACAAGTGTAAATACCAATAGTTTCTCTAGTGTGAGAAACTGAAAGTGTAAATAAGGATTAAAATGATTAAAATGAATAACTGATTATTTTAAATAGGAAGAAAAGTTCCAAAGTGGTAGAGAAAGTGGGAGGGGAAAGGGAAAGTAAAGGGAAAGGAAAAAATGGAAACAATGTAAATAGGGAAGGGTGGGGGAGGGGATGGGTGCACAGGTAATGGGGAAAAGAATAAGAACCAAGACACATCATGTACAGGAACAAGCACCCAATGATAAATGTAAACATATTGTATATCTAAAATGTACCAATAAAAAAATTTAAGCAGAAAAAAAGAAAAAAATTTCACAAGGCCAAGGCTATGTGTCAGACAAAATGAATTCTTATCTGAGACCTTATGAAGAATCACCTTTTGAGCACATTCAACAGGTTGGCCAAATTGTGATCCTTGCAGTATGGAATCAATATTCCTTTGTCTTTATTACCATCATCTAGGGTTTGTTCTTCCCTCCTGGAATTTTCTTCCATTCCTCAATCTGTGCCTTCCTTCATCTTTAAAGCCAACAATGGTAAGTCCAAGCCATCTCATACTGTGAAACTCTCTTCTTTTCTTTGTTGCTATGAATTGGAAAAAATTACTTTTTTAAAGTTTGTGAATATATTAGGCCTGCTTTGATTTAGTTCCTTTGGTCATATAAAGGAACAGTCATTATAGTGCAATCTTGTATTTATACTTTCCACATACAAATGAGACAGGATATACAAGAGCAAAGTACATTGAGTATTACTTTTGAATACTGCATACTATATGTCTTATTTATGAAAACAAGTATATTTGTCCATATAGAGTAAAAAGTATAATACTTAGAGATTTCTGCCAAATTTTATGTTCATCAAACGATACTACGTAGTATAACTTCTCAAAAAGTATGAAGTGAGTTCGATCCCTGGTACCAAAAAAAGTATGAAGTGACAAAATTTACTTAATCTTTGCAACATCCTAATTGATTGTCACTCTAAAAATACAGGAGAATAAATAAATGACTACTGTTCAACTTGGGTTTTCCTCCTTTCAATGAAGTCTCCTTAAATTACCAAATCTTCTCTGAAGAAATGAAAAGAGAGACAGGACTGGACCTGCAAAAGATCGGTTGCTTATTTTCCGTCTACATCTATATATTGCACTACTAACCTCCAAAATGACAGCCTTAGGAGGTAGGATGTTTGGGAAACGATTAATGAGTTCAGATATCCTAGCAAGGGAACTGGGGTGCTTCTGAATCCTGGATCCTGGAGTAGTTGTAGAGGCCTGTGATTCTAGCTTTTATGCAGGCTGAAAAACAAACATGGCAAATTGAAGGCTGGCCTAGGAAACTTAGTTAAACCATGTGCAAGATAAACTCTATCCCAAAACCTCTGGCTATGCTGTTTAGTAGTAGACTGCTTACTTATCAGACATGAAACCCTGAGTTGAATCCCTAGTCCTCCAAAAAAGAAAGGAAGGAAGGAAGAAGGAAGGAAGGAAGGAAGGAAGGAAGAAGGAAGGAAGGAAGGAAGATGGAAAGGCCTAAGAGACCAGGAACATTTTTTACCTCTTCTATTTTTTTTATTTTATTTTATTGGTACATTTTAGGTATACAATATAATGACATGCATCATTGGAAATTTGCACCTTTACATAATCTCTCTTGGTTCTTATTTTCCCCCTTCCCCTGGCCTCCCTTCAACCCCTCCATTCCTCCTTATTTACAAAGACTTTGTTTCCATTTTTTCATTTTCTCATATTAATTCCATTCCCTACTTTCCTTTCCTTTACCCCTCCCACTTCCCTTTACCCTTTGCCCCTTTTCTTCCTATTTCACATTATCTATTATACCTTTTAGTCCTTATTTACACTTTCAGTTTTTCACACTAGAGAAACTATTCGATATTTACATGTGTGTCTTATTTATTTCACTTAATAGTATTGCCTCAATGTGCATCCATTTAGCTATAAATGTCTCTAATTTCTCATTTTTTATGGCTGAGTAGTACTCCATTTTATAAAAAAAAAAACACATTTTCTTCATCCAGTCTCCAGTTGATGGACAGTTGTGCTGCTTCCAAGATTTAGCCATTACAAATTGTGCTGCTATGAACATGAGTGCACATATACCTCTGTGTCATGATACTTTTAATTCTTTGGGGAAGATACCCAGCAGGGCAATAGCTGGGTCAAATGGGACTTCTAATCCTCATTCTTTGAGGTATCTCCATACTTATTTCCACAGTGGTTGCACCAATCTACACTCCCACCAGCAGTGGACCAGAGTTCCTCTTTCCCTACAGCCGCTATAAACATGGGTGCACATATATCACTGTGGTACGATTCTTTTAATTCTTTTGGGAAGATACCCAGCAGGGAGGGAAATAGCTGGGTGAAATGGGACCTCTAGTCCTAGTTCTTTGAGGTGTCTCCATACTGATTTCCACAGTGGTTGCATCAGTCTACACTCCCACCAACAGTGGAGAAGTGTTCCTTTCTCCCCACACCCCCACCAGCATTTGTTATTGGTTGATTTCATGATAGTAGCCATTCTTTCTGGGGTGAGGTGGAATCTCAGTGTTGTTTTCATTTGCATCTCTTGAATAACCAGTGATATTGAACATTTTTTTATGTTTATTTGCTATTTCTACTTCTTTGTCTGAGAAATGTCTGTTCATGTCAGATGCCCATTTTTAGATTGGGTCTTTAAATTTGAGAGGTCTGATCCTTTTAAGTTCTTTGTAAATTCAAGATAGTAGGCCTTTGTCTGAGGAACATTAAGTGAAGAGTTTTTCCTACATTGTGGGTTGTCTGTTCACATTGCTGGTAGTTTCTCTTGCTGTGCAGAAGCTTTTTAATAAGAAGAGATCCCACTTGTTGATTGTGCTAGCTCACGGGCAACTGAGGTTTTGTTCATAAAATCTTTTCCTACACCAAAGTCTTCAAGATTTCTACCTAACTTCTGTTCCAGCCTATTCATCATTTCTATTTTAATATTTAGATCTTTAATCCATTTCGATTTTAGTTTAGTGCATGGTGGAAGATATAGGTCTACTTTTAATCTTTGGCAAGTTGAAGCCCAATTTTTCCAGCACCATTTATTAAAGAGGCTATCTTTTCTCCAGTGAAGGTGTTTGGCTCCTTTATTGAAGACGGGATGGGTGAGTGTGTCTGGAGTTGTTTCTCCTTCTTCTAATCTGTTCCTCTGGTCCTCCAATCTGTTTCTTCGCCAGTACCATGCTGTTTTTATCACAGTAGCTTTGTAGTAGAGTTTCAAATTGGGGGTTGTGATACCCCCTGCCATGTCTCTGTTGCCTAGAATTGCTTTTGGTATTCTGGATCTCTTCTTGTTCCAAATGAATTTTTGGATTATTTTCTCAACGTCCATGAAGTATGCTGCTGGGATTTCAATTGGAATTGCAATGAATCTATATAGCAGGTTTGGAAGTATAGCCGTTTTCACTAGGTTGATCCTTCCTACCCAACAGCAGGGTATGTCTTTCCATTTTCTGATATGATCTTCAAAATCTCTTTTCAGAGTGCTATAGTTTTCAGAGAAGAGGTCTTTGATTTCTTTCATTAGGTTGATTCCTAGTTATTTCAGTTTTTTGGATGCTATTGTGAAAGGAATTGTTTGCCCTATTTCTGTCTCAGTGAGTCTGCTCTTCCTGTAGAGGAAAGCTATTGATTTTTGTGTGTTGACCTTGTATCCAGCTACTCTACTGAATTTGGATATTAAGTTAAGGGCATAGAAAGAGAAATTCCCATCCTATGAGGAAGCAAGCCATGTTTATGATCCTGAAAAACTCTAGAACTGTGAGAAATAAATTTCTGTTTTCTGTCATTATTCACTTGATGGTATTTTGTTATACTTTCATGAACAGACTAAACATATGTAATATTTCTTTTCATATTCATTAAACACATCTAGTATGTAAATAGCATGGAGAATTTGTATGTAAAGAGAACGGTAGAACGTGTCTAATTCTTTTCAATTTCCATTGCTTAAGCCACATTTTTTTTTTTTTGCTTCAATGTGATACTTGTAGATATTACAAAAAACAATGGTGTTTTAAAAAGTCTTCTTACTTCTCTGAAAAAATAAAGCAAAGTTTCATAATAAATTAATTAAAGAATAACATTAGTTGATACACTGTGTACCATAATCTTTTTTTTTTGGGGGGGGGTTCTAGGAATCAAACTAGGGGCCTTGTGCTAGAGAGGCAAGTGTCTGAACCACTGAGCTAAATCCCTGGCCCTGTGTACCATAATCTTAAAAGAATGGCCAAAATGTTTGAGTATAAGTAATAGACAAAAAAGATGCTTACAAAAAAGAAACAGATATATAATAGCACAAAACTTTCTTTTCAATGAACTAAGAGGACCTAGTGGTATAGATGAAACAATTCGTTTTTCAGCTGTAGATTTTTTATTACCTCAAATAACAATCCAGTTACTATTTATATTTATGGCATCAATTATTAGCTTTAATAACTATAAATTACTTTTCATTGTGTTAATCTTTATTAAAATGATATTTACTAGCACAATATCAATGGAATTCTATATATAAGAAGAGGTAAGCTGTCAGGTATGGTGGACACACCTGTAATTACAGCACATTAGGAGGCCATTGCAGGACAATTCCAAGTTTGAGCCCAATGGAGCAATTTAAGAAGGTCCTTATGTAACACCATTTCAGCTGTTAATTTGTTTGGTGCTCACTTTACTTTGATGATGGGAGAGCTGATAACTTCCTTTAGTTTGTCTATTACTCTGATGAGTCTAGTCTTTTCACGTTCCTTTGTTTCATATAGCTGCTGTAACCCTTCTTTCTCCTGAGAAAGTTGCTTTATTTTGTTAGTGATTTTCTCAAATGCCCTTATTTGCATTTCTAAGCATTCTCTCCAGTATTTCTTTTTCCTTTGGAAGGTCTAAAGATCCCTTCTCACCTCTTACATTCTTCATTACCATTGCTTTTTTTTCTTGGCATGCCCATTCACATTTCTTATTGGCCTGTTCCATCCTTTGAGCTATCTCTTTGTGTAAAGGCTGAGTTGCATTTTTAGCTGCAAAGTACTGAGCTACTAGTTTAACTTTCAAGCTTTAACTTTATTAAGTTCTTCCATTCTTGTTTTTAGCTGTTTAATTGTGCTCCTAAGCTGCTTCTATTTATGTTCTTTTTTTAAGTTTTCTTAAATTTTCTTTTTTCACATTTAAACCATTTATGTAATCTGTATTCTACAAAAATATCTTACATTTCCAGCTGTATTTAGTGTGCACTGAGCTATTATGTATATGTAATTAGCTTCCTACTAGGAAACCAGATTCATTTAAAATATTTCTTCTTTCTCTCCATTTCCCTCAGAAAATTCTCTTGCAGTCCTCACATCTATTAGTTCACACCTTAATCTAATCTAATTGAAAAATGACTAAGAATATGTTCCCAAAGCCATTCATATATTTTCCATTTTATAAATTTACAGTCCCAGAAAACTACAATAATTTTGTACATGAAAGTATAACACTCTATTCATAATTTACTTGTATTACTTGAAAAATGATCTAGAACATATAAAGTGTGGTTCTATCATTATTGTTTTTTTCTTATAAAATAGTACATATTTGCTTAAAAATCAGTCAAATTTCTAATACCTCATTTCAGTTGGCATATGATAATTTCCTTAGGTTAAGTGTATTCTCAATTCTGTGGCTTTCAATCATTATTTTTTCACCTATTCTGTTTATTCACACAAAATTTACAAAACAATCATATTAACTGATCATAAAAATGAAACCACAGGCGAATAACACATGGGGGTAAAATTATGTTTCAATCTGTGGTGTTCTGACCCAGATTTGATCCTTTGTAGTTCATTGACACTGAGCAAGTGACTTTTGTTTGGAAATCTTTTCATGATAAATTGTAAAAATAGTTATTTTATAACATGCTGTAAAAATATAAATGATGCTGATAATAATGATAATACTTCCCAATTTACAATATGTGCATGATCTGGAACTGATCAGCTCCATTGTTAAGGCAGCATTTTATCTATAAACAGTAAAAATTTTGACAATATATTTTGACAAATTTTCTTTTCCTTTCTTTTCTTTTATTTTGGTACTGTGGATCAAACTTGGGTCCTTGTGCTTGCACAGCAGGTGGTGAAACCACTGAGCTAAATACCCAGCCAACAAATTTTCCAAGTATATATTTCTTGAGTACTCAGGAATGCTGAACATCTGAGTCACCTTTATTTCATTTTATCCTTCAAGGCTACTCAAATGAAAAAAAATTGATGACAATAAGATTCCAAAGCAACTTGCATATGAAGAACTAAAAATAATAATTTTGTAAAACAGATGTTCAGAAGAAATCCTTCAAGAACACATTAAAGCAAACTTTGAATCAATAGGATGAAGTTATCAGTTTCAACGGAATCCAGACCTTGTGCAGCGAGGCATGAAAGTGTGTCTGAGACAGAACAAAGTACCCTTAGGAGGTAAAGAAACAGAGTTCTAAACAAGAGATTGTATGAGTGACATTCAGTCATTAAGGTGGAGATGGTTTATACAAATAATGTGGAAATTTCAGCTTATGCATTAGGCCATCTTATTCACTATGATATGTTTTTCTATTATGTGCAGTTTGGCATCATTGAAATAAACACACACTCTTATTTCAGCATGTAACACAAAAAAATATTAATTCTGTTCAGTACTTTATATACAGGGAGATTGTTTATTTCTATTGTTTCAATATTTCACATACACAAAATTCCTTAACAGTTATCATTGAAAAAGCAAGATAAAATTTTTATGCCATTCATTCGACTATATTTGCTGAACACCTGTTTTATTATTCTATTGAAGATGGCAGAAAAATGCACAGATCATTATTATGATGTATGATAAATGCTAAGGTTAAAAAAGATGAATATAGTATGGGACATCTAGTCCACTACATACATGTGTGGGACATTTACCAATAAAAGGTCTCTCTTCTGCTTTCATGAGATAGCTTTCAGTCTAGCTTTGTTACTTCACTTTAATGTTTCAAAAACTACAGCAATAGCTTACTTTAATAAAACATTAAAATCATTTCACAGAACCTGAGTATTATTTTTATTATAAAATAATTTAAATATTCCAAATTAGAAAACTAAAATTAAAATGTTTAGAATTTGTGAACCTTGTGTGCCTTTAAAATTAAAACATATTTCCTAGGTGATAATAGAGTAACATTATTTCAAGTCATTTAAATGGGTATTTGCCTGCTGACATGTTGCTTCTAAAGCTACAAATATGGAAATTTCTATCATGGAGGATATTTGAATATGAGCTGATTTAATTCTAAATTATTTCCTATGCACATTATTAATGTTTTATCCAGTGTTCAAATTCTTTCATTTCAGTCTATTGTCCTCAGGCCTTCATTTTGCCAGAACAAATGACTTGTATATTATATTCCATTCTATCCTCTTACTATTGACTTGTGATAGTGGTACTGTTGGCTGTGAATGTAGTCAGTTATTTAGAAAAACATGAACACATAAGCGATATAACAACATAAACACATAGAAATATTACAACATCCTTATTTCAGAGGTGCTCAATTCATAACTTCCTTTGACAACATGTCCTTCACAAAGAGTTTAAGTCACCAAAGTTTGCACATAAACTGTCATGCTGGACTGCCAGGCACACTAGAGGCGAATGTATCTGATTAAAGTTACTATCTTAAATGTGATATAAGAAATACACCAAAAGGATAAGCAAAACAAGAAAAAAAATAATATAATTAGTAACTTTATTTCTTTATTTTGTTTGTTAAAGGTACAGTAAAGTATCTACATTCACTAAAAAGAGATTGTCATACAATAATAAGCTTTTGGAGATTTTAAAGTGTAAAACTTGTCAGTCATTTTGTACTATTGTAGCAAGCTATCAAGTGTTAGAAAATTTATAAAGAACAGAAATTATTTTTGATATTGGAGGCAGAGAGTCTGGGATCAAGATGGTGCAGGTTTAGTGCCTTGTGAGGCCCTTGGCTCTGTTTACCAATTGAGGACTCGCTGCACCACCTAAAAAGGCAGAATGGACTAACGGGGAGAATTCCTTTCATCAAGCCATGTTATAATGGCATGACTCTTATCCACGAGGGCAGGGTATTCATGAATTAACATGCAAACTGTTGCACAGAACATTGGTTCTTTCATGAATTTTGGAAAGGACAAAAACTTTCAAGTCCCTAAATCTATTTTGTTGTTTAAGCCTCTCTATTGTTGAGTCCCAGTAGCATTGTAGTTCTAAATTCACTTCAGTAACAACACCAAAATAGTGTAATGAGCCAGTCTCTGAAATGATTCACTACTAAAAGCTAAAATATTTCCTGCCTGTAATTGTCATACATGCCTATAATTCCAACTACCTTGGAGGCTGTAAGAAAAGATTATCGCAAGTTTGAAGCCAGCCTGGGCAACTTAGTGAGACATTATCTCAAACAAAAGCAAACACACACAAGCTGGTGTCATGGCTTGAATTTTTTCTTTAACTTTAAAATTTTTTTTTTATTAATTATATTGGTACATTTAAGGTATACAATGTAATGACATTTACAGTTGGAAATTTGCACCTTTACATAATCCATTTTGTTCTTATTTTTCCCCTATTCCCCTGCCTTCCCTTCAACCCCTTCACCCCTCCATATCTACAATGACTTTGTTTCCATTTTTTTCTTTTTCTCATATTAATTCCATGGGAGGGGTAGGGGTAAAAAAAGAAGGGAATGTTATGGCTTAGATTTAAGATGACTCCTGAAATTCTCACGTGTTTGAATGACAGTTAGATCAGGAGGTGCTATATTCATCAATGGATTCATCTGTTAAATTCAGCCCCTGAATGTAGTGCTAGGGGAGGGGCCTATTTGGAGGTGGACCCCTGGGGGTGTGGCTTGGTGGGCTGTATTCTTGTCCCTAACTCCTCGCTTATCTCTAGATTTCCTGGCTGTCTGAGTTGTACAACTTTTCCTCCACCCTGCCAAGATCTCATCTGATTTCTGACTTGGAGCCACCTAAGCATGGACTGAAATCATGAACCAAAATAAACCTTTCTCCTCAAAGTTGTCACAGCATCAGGAAAGTGACTAAGACACCTGGAGATGTAGCCCAGATATATATAGTTATACATACTGTACATATATGTTATATATGTGTATATGATTATGTATGTATGTTTTTATTATATATAATATATAGTATCCATATTAACATATATAAAATATATTATATAAAATAAGCTATATGAATTCCTTGCAGTACTATGGATTGAAGTGCTTCACTCATGCTAGGTACTTGCATGGCCACTAAGCTGCATCCCCAGCCCGTGTTTTTACCTACTTTATACATTTGTATAAATGTAATTACATATTTTGTATATTACACGTTCATTTTCTTATCACACGTAAACATAATTTTTTGATAATTATGACAGAACTACATATTATTTATTAATGTCTACAAAACAACAAGTTAACTATTATAAAATCTAAACTCAGTTTTAGAATACAAAACTTACATGTGTCTTGGTATCTTTTTGTGTGGATTAATACTTAAAGTATGGAAGAAATGCTATATGATAACTGAAAATCAATAAGTGCTTTGTTAATAACTTAAAACACCAAAAACCTTAATATTTTAAAGTTCACAATGTTTTATTATGAACAGAATAGACCCATATTATATATTATTATTTTTCTTTTATCTTGAATTTGAAATCATAATTGGATAGGAAACAATGTAGAACAATTAATTGGATTATTGGTTCAAAAGGAGTGTTGATAAGCCTCAATGTGCTTTTCTGAAAATATAACTAAGAAGATAGTGTCTATATCAAGAAATGTATTTTATTCACCAAAAAATAATCTCAATTAAATTATAAGTGCAGAATTTCAGGTTAGACAATTCCAATTCCTTTTTCAAAAAATTCAATTCTTCTAATACATAGGAATTATTTACATAGTATTATGAAAAATTATTATAGCATTTTATCTTAGTTAAACACATAGTGTATATATAGTTGATATTGTTTTATATATGCAATTTAGTGTTTCAAAATTTAGTTGTTTCAAAAACAAACAACTCTTAGAAATGGTTTTAAAAATTGAGCAAACTAGTAGTACATAAATTCAACACGAATATATAATGAATAACTTTAAAGGACACTTATTAAAAATTACTAAAACAACTCAATTAGCAATACAGTCTAAAATAAATAATTAGTAATTAATTTAATCAAGGAAGTGAAAGATTTGATCAGTGAATACTATAAACACTTCAGATATAATAGATGGTACAAGTAAATGAAAACTACATGACAATGATAATGCATTTGAAGACAATATTAAAATGTCAATATCACTCAAAGTTTTCTACAACTTCAAAACAATTTCTATAAAAATCTTAGTAACCTTTTTTCCAAATAGATTAGAAATGTATGTAGTTCCCCAAACTTTCGTGTGACTGACTGCTCAATATATACACTAGTTTCAAGTCAATTTATAAAGTGAGAACAAAATCATTTTATATTGATCTTCAAGTTGCAGGAAGAATTAATGTATGCTTAGGATTTTTACATACTGGATTCTAATGTAAAAATTTTAAAGTATTCTGGATTGTAAAACTTAGCATTAATGATTGATTTGTTAAATTGGTGTGCTCATCTAAATTTAAAAATAAAGACTTTCTTGAAGAACAGAAATGAGGTACTCTAAGCAAATGCTCACAAATAATAAACTGATGAGGTTCACACAGCAGCAAGTAAAGCTGATGAAGAAGAGAAACTATAATTGAATGCCTGAGACTAATAAAATATGACAAATCTTAGAAATTTCACAGCACATAAAAATAGAGTAAAGTCAAATAAGGATGCCTGATGAAAATCTTTATTTCCTTTGCTCTTCATATATAGACTTATTTCTCAAGCTTACTTAATGTACCATGTATGAGAAATAAAAATATCAGGTTTTGTCTCTGCTATATTATAAAAATATTGAACAGTATAATGCTGAAAATAGAATATAAGATATAAACAGGACTTATTTATGTAGTGGAAAATTGAATTGAATCAATTAGCAAAAATAAGAAATACTATTATTTGAAATAACCTGCACACTGATGTAGATGCATGCGCTTGCTCTTTAAAAGTAACAAGACATTTGAATACATTTTATCTCATGGTCATTGTGATTTTATTTTGAATGAATAAAAATGATATTTTTATAACTGATGTTTTTATGTATCATTTTATTAAAAGGAAATTATGTAAAATCATTACATGCAATGAAAGTAATTTTAACAAACACCATTTCTTCTTAGAAAAATTACATCTTATTTCAATTTACTTTTTAGTAGAATTGACTGTGGAAGAGTAATTTATCATATCAGATTATGATGTTTATTCATGTAACAAGATGGTTATTCTTTTTGTATTCCTAATCATTAGTCAAAGGCTTTGCTTTTTGAATAGCTCAAAATTGCCTCAGGTATAAATGAGTGAATCTGGAGAACTACCTTGGAATTTTAAAAATATTTTTGCTTAATTAAAATATGCATAATACCTAATAACAATTCTCTAGAACAATATGTGTTAAAATTATAAATGAATATATGCATAGAATTTTGGTCTTTAGGTTTTACATTTTGAACCCTAAAGTTTTTAATTTGAATGATAAAAAAGAACACTTCTAATAATTGGAAGACTTGCCAGAAAGAACTCATAACTTCCTTTCCAAATAGAAATCAGGAGATATAACACTTCTCAGATTGCCATAAATTACCATCAGGTTTTCACTGTAGAAAAATTTTAAAGGCATAGGCAGGGTACTTAGGTAGAAGTATGCCCTGAGTTTTTATTTCTATAACTTTAATTTTTCTTATTGAGCAGGACTAAGGAAGTAAGGGATAGCTGGCGGATGTCAACAGCTCAGTGGAGAAATGAAAGAGGGATCAGAGTTTATAGATTTTTTTTTTCTGGAAGCATGAAAGTAATCAAAAGGTCAGCACAGCCCACGGGGGCTGTGAGATTGGTCAGAGGCAGAGTACACTGGTGCTCAGAGGATACCACTCAAAGAGCAGTGGCATCAAGTCTTTCCTTGGGATCAGCAAAGACAGAAGATGGTGTTACATCATTTTACCTCCATTTATACAACCCTGAGATGGAAACAAGAGACAAAAGGGATGACTGTCTTGTAAAATAGATTGACTTTCAATAGACAGTATTTAAATCTTGAAATATCAAAGTATATAAAAGAGACTGTGTAATTAACTAGAAGATGATTTCCTCACTTGCAAGGGAAAGGTTAAACCTCCCCTGTCCGTCACTGATATGAATTGAATCTGTCTAATGATCTAATAAAGATCAGTGAAAACCAACCAAAAAAATGACACATTTAAAATCCTGAATAATAGGCTAAATGCTTTGAAATATATAATGGGGGAGTTGATATTAATTGAGTCCATGTTATGTGCCATGCATTATCTAAGATATTGTAAAAACTTTCATGCATTATTCTTTTAATTCTATATTTCTACAAGAGATAAATCATTATCACTATTTTATCTATGAACCTACTAAAGCATAATGAATGTTTCATAATTATTAAGGAATTAAACATTAAATTGGAGGTTTAAGTTAGGTGCCCTTAATTAAGAACTATGGCACTTAAATCTTATGGGAAGAAGTAGGGTTGGGGATGAAGCTATGTGGTACAGAACATACTTAAATTGCACAAGGCTCTAATATTTTTGTTTTGTTTTGTTTTGTATTTTTGGTACCAGGATCGAACTCAAGTCCTTGTGCTTGCAAGGAAGGCACAGTGCCACTGAGCTAAATCCCTGGCCATAGGCTCTAATATTTTTTAGCTTTTCTTTTCATTAATTTTATTGGTACATTTTAGATGTATATCATGATCACATTCATCATAGGGAATTTGTACCTGTAGATAATATATCTTGATTCTTCTTTTTCCCTCAATCCTCTCCCATCCCTACAACATGTTCAAATCTTGCATTGGTGTGAGAAATTGAAAGGGTAAATAAGGTCCAAAATGTATAATAGATATTGGGAAATGGGAATATAATATTTAAATGGGAAGAGGAATAAGGGAGGGGGAGGGGAGATGAAGGAAGGGAAAAGAAAAGGGAAAGAGGAAAAAGGAAAGAAGAGAAGGAAAAATGGAAACAAAGCTTTTGTAAATAAGGAGAGGAAGAGAAAGAATTAAAATTCTTGCAGCATTATAGTGCCTCTTGAGATCTAATGCAAGCATGAATCAAGCTGAAAAAGAAAAATGTCCCTGCTAAATCATAAATTGACAGGGAATAACTAACTATTATTGCTGTGAGAAAGATACACAGTACCTGAGAGATGCTTAGCTAGGTAATAATAGTTAGACTGTACCATTGATAAGAGCATGCTCATAGGTAAGCAATGATATTTACCTATTAAATGATATTTACCTATTAGCCAAAAAAGGTTTCTAGATCACACCAACATTAGATAAGGTTACATTTTAACTACTATGAAGCAAAAGTAGAACAAGAAAATTCCATAAATTTTCTGAACAGGGACAAAAAATAAAGCCAGGGTTCAAACCACAAAGATAATCAAACAACTTCCTTTGTAATTAGGCTGAGTGCTGTCTGTTTCTTTACTGATTGTATATTTGAGCTTATTCCATTTTTTGACATCTTACATAATGTTCATGAAGATTCTGAACCATAAAATTAATTTCACTATCTAATGGCTGCCACACTGGAGAAATACCACCGGAAACCACTCATTTTGGAGTAAAACCTCTTTTCTTTGAATCTTTATGGAAAAGTCACCTTTTACTGAGATGCCCTACATTACACAACCATATGTGTTCTCATCAATTAAACTAGGAAACAAAATCTTACAGCTACAAGTGTGCTACTGATGATCTTAGACACATGAGCACCAACATTGTATTGAAAAAGATGTAGTTAAAGCTCAGGGGTTTTTTTGAATTTGTATTTTTCCCTTTGAATCGGTGCAAATATTTACTGTCCATTTTGATATTTTTTTGTGTACTATCCTTTCAAACATTTTGTATACTTTTAATTTTGAGCGATTGTATTTTTTATTGTTTTGGATCAGAAGCTTTTTGTATATTTTAGGTTGCATCCTTTTATATATAAGTGTTTACAGATATTATCTCCTATATTTTATGTTAACTTCATGAAAGTATTCTACACTAAGGGTTTTAAAATAACCTTTAAACTTTTGCACAGATCTAGTTTGTCTGCAATCTATTTGTATTTCATACTAGAAAATACTTAATACTTAATATTCATTTTATTTTAGTATAGATATAATTGTATTAAATTTAAGTGTTTTCTCTCAATACAATATATCATAAACCAGACACAGGAGGTTAAATATTGCATGATTGTTCTTATATGAAAAGCTTGGAGTGTAAATAATTTATAGAGCAAAATAAAATATAAATTATAGAAAATAGGGACATAGATCTTTTGTAAATGTGAAGGGAATGCAGGGGTGGAAGGAGAGTGACAAAGAAAAGAGGAAATAAAAAGGATTAAGTTGTGACATATACGAGTATCAACTCCCTAGGATGAGTGTATTCATGACATATTATAAACATGTACTAATAAAAATATTTTTTTAAATGGGAGCTTAAAAACATGCATGCAAATTACACTTAATGAACATTCCCTTAAAAGAAATGCATTTAATTTTTGCAGAAAATAGATATAAAAATAACTACATACTTGTGGATATGGTTCCTATATCTTCTATTTTGTTCCATTTTTCTATTTTTCTATAGTAGTTCCTATAGCAAAAAATATATTGGTATAATTTTTATAATATTACTTGACAGTTTCTTCTATAAATCTCCATCATTGAGCTACTTTTTGCTTAATTTATTTTCTATTTTCAGTCTTTTATAATCCAAACATACTCCCCAAATAGCTTCTAAATTTCTCAAAATATTTATTAGGATTTTGATTGAGTTTTTCTTAATAAGAACAGATAAGACTTAAAATAAATGATAAAGTGATAACTTTAAAATATTAGTAAAATATTAGATCATCCATTTACTTAGATTTTCTTAAATTTTCTTTGCATATTTAGGGAAAAGATCATGTACATCCTTCCTATGATTTCAACAAATTTCAGGTTGATTTATGGTATTATAAATGGTTCATTAAGTATTACTTGATTATTAAAATTTTATATTTTCATTTTGTATAAAATGATTTTCATATATTTCAATTGTGTATCCACCTCTTATTTGGGATTTTATATATATACAATTATATCATTTGGAAATAAGAATCTTTCCTTTTTCCCTATTCATGTGTTTTTATCATTTTAAAAATAGCTCAGAACTTTATTTAAATGTTACATAGATTAAACATGTATAGATTAATGAGTAAGGGAATACAATGTATAGATATACAGTGAAATACAAGTCATTCCAAAAAAAAGAAGAAAATGTTTTATTTGTGACTTTGTGACTGGAACTAGAGAATACTGTGTTTAGTGAAATAAGGCAACCAATTAAGTACAAATTCTACATATTGTCACTGTCATGTGAAATGTAAAATAGTCGAAGTGAAAAAAATGAGTAGAATTTTATAGAAAAGAGGCCATGGTGACACAGGGGAAATGAGGAGATGCTTGACAATGAGTACAAACCCTTTTTTACACAGGAAGAGCAAGTTTTTTCTTTCTTTGAAAACTCTGGCACAGCGTGGTGAATGTAGTAAATAGATATGTTTTGTGTATTTCTAAATTACAAAGAGTAAATTTTCCATATTTTTACTGTAAATAAGTAAGCATTTGATGTAATGGGTGTTATTCAGTTTGATATAATTATTCCACATTATATTCATAAATTATAACAATTTTGATGCAAATATAATTTGTTAATTTATAATTATTTTTAAATTCAAAGAAAAAGGGAGTGCAACAGGAATCTTTATTCATTCCTCATACAGAAGAGAACATTTTCGATATTCTTTATTTCACATTCTACCTTGAAGGTTAGTGTTGGTTAAACTTTTAAGTAGATAGTATTCATCACATTAATAAAGTTCCATTCTATTTGTACTATGCTAAAATAATATGAAAGCAATTATTCCAACTCATTTCAAACATTCCAAGTACATTCAGTTGCAGAGCCATACGTAAGAAACATAGTGGTATGGACTGAACATTTGCCACCAACCCTAAAATTCATGTGTTGAAATGCTTAACCCCCAAAATGACGTCATTGAGAGGTGGTGCCTGTGTGCAGTGATCAGATCCTGAAGGCAGAGGCCCCACGAAGGGACTAATGGCATTGCACGAGAGACGCCAAAGTGATCCTTCAAGCTCGCCCGCACATAGGACCACAGAATAAAGACTCTCATCCAGGAACCAGGCAGCCAGCCTTCATCAGATACTAAATTTAAATCTGTCATGGAACAAGATTTCTCAGCCTCCAAAACCACAAAAAATAATTTTCCGTAGTTTATAAAACACTATAGTATTTTATTGTAGAAACTCAAATAGACTAATTCATGCAAAATGGCTGCTATACCACTAATTAAGATGAAAAGAATCTTATAGCCAGGAAGAAATGTATTATAGTGGCTATTTGGAAGGGTTGAGGAAATACACAAACTATTAGGATGTATATGTTGTTCTAAAATTCAAAATTATTTTGAAATCATTGTCAAATAATCCACCCCCAAGTTGAATTTTTGTTTATTCCATACCACTTAGCCTAGAATGTTGTGGAATGTCACAATGGAAACTTCCGTCAAAGTAACACAAAGTGAAGAAGGAAGTTCAGACCTTTCGGTACACAGGGAACATGAATTATCTAAAATGATTCAGATTTGTGAATTAGTGATGTCAAATATAGTTATTGTTTGAGTCAGAACATAGAAGAACATGTGGTAGCTAGTAAGATTCTACAAGTAAAACTTAATAATGGTACCTTGGACACCAAATATTTGGAAATAAAGATTTATAGTAAATTTGACTGAGTTAGCCTGAAATTTATAAAACACAAATCTTATATACATCTAGTTTTTCTGTTGCACTTTTGGGTATACCAATCTCATGAAAGAAAGAATGATGAAAAATGTAAAATAAATGTAAATTGGTATGTTAGTCTGTTGACCATAGCTACTCAATATAATAAAGCTAGTTATTTAGGGCTTCACTAATACTTCTGCCTGTGGTAAGTCAATATGACTCAGAAATATCTGATGCTAAGGGAGGAATTTATTCTCTGATTTGTTTTTCCATATTCTTTCTTTTTGTTATCTTTGTTTCTTTTTTCTTTATCTTTCTTTGAAGCAATTTTACCTAACATATGCTAACTTCAGAATTCAGAAAGATATGCAGAGCCACAACAATGTTTGAGAGAGATGTGATGTGTCTCCTGATCCTAGGGATAGCAGGTCTTTGAGTATAGCTGGACTGAGGAACTACACTGAAGCTCTGTTTTATAACCTAAAAACCATATCAGACAGTGACATTCAGTCTAGGGTATTTTAAAAGCACTAGGAAAAAACAAATTAAATCACAGTTATAAAAATGGCTAATTTTTATTTAATAAGATCAGGATAATGAATGACCCAAAATGATCATGGAGATTCACAAATTGAGTCTAATATAGATATTACTGGCAATACTGACATTAATACCCTCTTATAATATTTGTCTTCCTTATAATAATATGAAAATGATTTTCACTTATATAGTCTGTGATAGGATAAGTGAAAATCCAGTCTTTCAATGATGTGATCAACTGTAATATCTAAGAAAGAGTTCAAAAGGATTAACAAACCAAGTTAAGCTGCTGAACATGATCCTAGGTATGTATGTAATTGGTATCCATCATTTCTCTACTCTACCATAAATCTGAAGTTTTGTTACAGTTACATAGCATTTCAGAAGGTAGTGTTTGCTTGCCTACGGAGCAGAACATTTGAAATTGCTGTTCTCAGGCAACAAATGCTAAGAATGCTGAGTAGTGAATGTAATTCTCTATAAGTAATTAGACCTTAACATAAAAGCATCAAGACACACCTCAGTGAATCGTCTCAGTTTGAGATATCTCATCCTCTCCATTATATAATAGCTATTTTAATTCTTCACAGAAATCAGAATCAATCTTCCTAGCCAGCACACCCTATGTTGACTGGCAGGAGGAATCCAAATTTCATACTTTAGCATCACAGTTTCATTTCCACTTCAATAAAGCTATAACTTTTTTCTAGAAACAGATATACCATATATTTCTCAAGAGATAAAGAAGTATAACATGCTAAAATTTTAACTTACTAGTGTATGAAGTGTAATCCACAGGCAGACCTTTCAAAATAATGATTAAAGGGGGAAAATTTTCTACAACAATTTGATTCTTAGACTCCATACATTGCAGTGATTGGGACTCAACACTACACACTGAGTGATGGCTTAGAGAATACCATGCAAGTTATAGGGCAATGTCTGAGGTTTTCTAGTGATTTTCTCTGCAATGGAATATTACACAGACCCATAGGGATGCATGCTCCTTCTCAGTAATATGGTACATAGTAATGTGATACACAGTAAAAGAGATGAACCACAAAATTTTGTCTCCACAGTTGCTCAACCTTATGCACAACCTTGACCTGAATGAGCTATTTTGTAAGCTTTTGGGTTGTGTTGCTTGGCGAGCCATTCTGGGCTATCTCCCTAAAAAAGTGTCATGCTTAGGGTTCAGCAACAATACTGCTTATGTGCTAGTCATTTACTAGTGACTTTGTTAAATATACCATGTTAAGAAAATGCTTTACAACTCCAGCATTATGACCAACATCTTCATGTGCTCACTGAGCAAAAATTTGGAACGTAGAGGAGAGAGGCTAGCTAAAATACTAGGGTCATGTACTTTCCACCTAACTGCATTCCCACCATGATTCTATCCAGTAGGCACTAATGTGATAATCCAAGATTATAAATTTTGTCAGTTCTCATGGATCTATTCATATCTCTATCTAAGTCTCTGTTTCTCCAGTAGTCTAGATCACTGTTAGGCATATCCCATGTTATGCAGGTCAAGGCTTTATTTTTGCATTTTTTCACATATCAATGATAAACAGGAATTAGGTTCCTTTTCCTTCAATCTGAATGTGAAGATGAAGTGTATTACTCAAAGCTCTTCCCAGTAAAAACTTTTTTTTACACCGCAGTTCTTTGGAGCTTACTCTGAATGGCATTTGGTACAATTGCAGTTCATTTTGTGTGACACCTAGTATGTTTTGTGATCTTTATGTGAACAAAGGCCTAAGTTTCCTTTCTATTTAATGTGTCGTACATATATGCCATATAATAATAGGTGAGAGGTAAGAGAGATCTCAGTTCAAAAAAATAAGTGACATGGGAATATTGGTCCCATTTTTCTGCAATTTTCACGAGGCCAATTTCAAATACACTACTCCCCACTGTGCTTGCCCAAACTTATTAATCAGTTAATTCATTAAAACCAGTATCCAAAATGCAAAGCTTTTATTCTGCAGCAGGGGTGCTCTAATAAAGCATATTATCTCTATCAAGCTATAATATCACCCCAGAAGCTGTTTTTAAGATGGAGATTTGTATTTTACAACAAAACATTGTAGCTTTGCTGAAGCAACCTAGGAATGTAGGAAGTAACTTTCCAAATGGTTCATGATACAAACAGTCCACACAGATTGCATATCAAAAACACACATCTATATCACTTTGGTTTGGCTTGGTCATGGTCTTAAGGGAAAAGCATCTTGTTCTGAAGCCAACTTTTAGTATGGAGAATGCACTTGCTCTGAACTGCATTCTGAGCTAGAAGAATTTCTAGTCATTTGTAAAGTAGGTCAGGGCTCTCACCCATGTAATGAGTACACTACCTCCAAAAAACAAACAATTGTATAATAACACTATTTCTTTGTTGTTGTAGTCAGTTTCATGGGTGAAGAATGTTTTACACTAGAAATTATGCCTTATATTATGATAAATCAGGTAAAAATTTTCTATTCAGCAGACTTAAATATGGCACAATGCAATCATCATAGCTGAAAAACATAAACGTACATAGAATATTTGCATGATCAAAGACCCTACAAACCATATCATGTTCATAAGCAGAAGAGTAAGCATAGCCTTGCAGCAAGATACAAAGGACGCAGTACCACATTCACCTTGTTAAGATCAAAAGCGTTTGATGTTCCTTGCTGAAAGGTATTAAGAAAAAAAATTCACCAAACTAAAAGCTACATATAAAAGTCAGAAGCTATCTTGATCTATTTTAAAAATACATAACATCTGGCAAAGCATGTTTGTCTGCCCACCAATAATGTCATAATCTGCTTTCCACAGACATTAAGCTATTGAGTTAAAAAGAGAAATGATGAATACAAGGCTCTCACCCTCTTTATTTTTTATGAGTGATTTCTCTATAATTATTTCTAGAATATGTAATTATTTCCAAATAGTCTGTAAGATCTTCCTCCTAGGGTTTTCTAGAACACAGGTCCAATGAGGGAACTGATAGGAAGCTTTTTCCATACATGTATCCCAAATACACACACACACACACACACACACACACACACACACACACACACCAGGAGGACTGAAAACTAAAGTTGTGTACAGACAGATATCCTATGAGGTCACCTTGTATGAGAACCATTTATTATTTCATTTTCATATATCAGTAAATCAAAAGGATTATGTCAGCAATTCATATACCTTGATTTCAGTGTCAGCCTGGACATATCAGAAAATGACTGGGTCTCCTTCCTTGGTTGCACAGTTGCACTGACAAATTTTAAAAGCTTCTTTTTAGGAAGAATCAAGGATGCATACAATGGCAGTAACATTAGACTCTTCCTCATTTGGACACGACCCCACTTTAATGAGTGGAAAATATCTTTGGCTGTGAAACCTGGTGAGACACTGTTATTGAATAGAAGGTGGCTTGGATAACCATTGGACTCAGTAACTTTAATTTTCCATCTCATCACTTAGACTATAAAGTTACCTGTTAGATACCTTCTGGACAATGAATGCTAATGCTATTCCCACCTTAATGACCATTATGGAAATTATATTTATTTTCTTTAACTATCATGTGCTGCATTAACATTCCAGAATCCCATCACTGTAATCGATACTAGGCATACCATCAGTTTAATACAGTATCTCTGTAATATTTGAAACTTTGTGTAGACAACTAGCATATGCTACCTTATACCTCACTTTTTTCTTTTAAAATCAATATTTTAAAAAAATTAATTTTATTGGTACAGTTTAGGTATATAAAATAATTGCATTCATCATTGGAAATTCACACCTTTACATAATTCATCTTGGTTCTTATTTTTTCCCCATTCCCCTATGCTCCCTTCAACCCCTCCATCCCTCTCTTTCTACAAAGAATTTGTTTCCATTTTTTCTTTTTGTCATATTCATTCCATTCCCTTCTTTCTTTCTTTCTTTTTCCCTACCTCTCCAACTTACCCTTCCCCTTTGTCCCTTTGCTTCCTATTTCACATTATCTTTTATACCTTTGAGTCCTTATTTACACTTTCAGTTTCTCACATTAGAGAAACTATTCAGTATTTACATGTGTGTGTCCTATTTATGTCACTTGAGTATTGCCTCAGTGTGCATCCATTTAGCAATAAATGTCTCTAGTTTTTCATTCTTTATGGCTGAATAATACTTCATTTTCTTGTTTGATTTTTAACAACAGAATCATAAATCCAATTTCAATCTCTGTATTATTTGGAGAGGTCTAAAATTTTCTTAAATATTGCACATGAAAAATAAATGAGCTTCTTACATTACATAAAGCTGATATTGCAATCCCCTGGTCTAAAACCGGCAAATCCTCCCTTCCAGTTGCTCCAGGAAAATCATCTCCTGACTGTGGCTGGAATAAGTGAAACACAAATAAAAAGATGAAATTGTAGATCAATAAAAAATTATTATCTGAAATTCAACAGGAAGATAGTGTACATAACAGGCACAGAAATATACAATCTGACTTCAATTTTAAAGCAAGAAAATTTAGTGCATTTCTAAACTTCCACAAATCCATCTATGTGATATCAAGATCTTTTCCTGGCAACAGAGGAAAAGCCAATACTTATCTCATTTCCACTTTTCTCCATTTTCTAGCTGCCATTAATTTTCTTGCCATCTCTATGGACATATGTATCTTCAATAGTCTAAATTAAATACAAGAATACAATATTTGATGTTTTATTTCAGAATTATTTTAATTAGTATAAGTTTTTCAAATTTCTAGTCATTTTTCTTATGTACATACACTTACAAAGCATACTAATTTGGGGGGTTTCATTGTGGCCATACATGCATATATTTTATTATATTCACCCCCCTTCCCCCTCACACTCCCCTCCTCCCTCTTCCTGACCCCTTTTACAGTTGACTACCTACTTTTAAACTCTTTGTTGAGTTGTATGAAAATTATACGTATAAAATGAGGAATCACCAAATATGACCCAGAGTGGCTACATTATTTTTGATGCCAAATGACAAGGAGCTAAGGTTACTATTTCACTACACCCTTGCCAATATTTTACTTTTCCTTCCTTTACCTCCCTTTCATTTCTCTTCTCTCCCTCTCCTTCCTCTTCCTTCCTCTCTTTCTTATTATGTCCATTCTATAAGGTGTAAATCAAAAGTACATTATAGCTTTGAATTTTATTTTTCTAATGACTAAAAATGTTTAGTATTTTTCATGACATAGTTGATCATTTATATATATTCTTTGGAAGAACTTCTATTCCTTTCTTTCATCCACCACTTAACTGGGATCTGTCTCTTTTTTGTAGAGTTATGGATATTCTTTGATATATCATGCACATGTACAAATTCCCTATGATTAATGTGATCATTATGTAAATCAAAGTGTATCAATAAAATAAAATTTTAAAAGAATTATATACATTGTCCCAAGAATATGGAAACTTTTCTTCAATAGAAGAATTGAGTTGCTTTGTTGTTATTTCTGAAATTATGTTTCCACTTTGGTAGTAAAAACAACAAAATTATTTATTGAAAAATACATGATCTGTAAATGTTTTTGCATTATGAACTTCACTTTTCACTTTCTTGATTATATATTTTTTGATGTACTGAACTTTTAAATTTTTATCACAATCAGTATTCTACATTTTTGTTTTATTTGCTATATATGCTTATCAAAGCCAAGAATCAAGTACAAATTTAGTTTCAAAAAATTTGACTGTATATTTCTTCTAACAATTGTTTGTTATTATATTTATATTAAGGATCTATTTCTATTAAAATTTATATATGGAGTGAGATATTAATTTAATGTCTTTCTTTCCTATGTGTCAATAGCATATTATTGTTCATATCTTTTGAATAATCTTACTAAAATTTTCTTAACGATCTTATTAAGGTCCTGAGTATATAGATCAATAGTAGAGCATTTGTTTGGTGTGCATGAGGACCTGGGTTCAATTTTCAACACCAAAAATAATTCCCCTAAAGTGAAAAAAAGCAAATTATTTTAACTTCTAAATATTACAATTAAAAAATTAAATCTGTCACTATGACTCTGGAATTTTCTATGATCTACCTAATTCATATGTTTGTTATTTTTGCTATGTTATAAGTGATACATATGTAGCAGATTTAGGCCTTCTCTGTTAATTTTACTGGAAATCTTGTCTTTATTAAGTATCCTCCCTTAACTTTGCTCTGATGTCCAATTTGTCTCATGTTATGGCTTGGATCTTGATGTCCCTTCAAAGCTTCATGCTCTGATAGGTGGGGCTTTTGGCGGTGGCTGGATCTAGAGTGTATGAATGTGGATTAAGCGTGTGCTAGCTAAAAAAGCCCATTATTGGTTTAGCATAGTTCTGGGAGTGGATAATGAATGGGAAGCCCCACTGTGGGTGTGGGTGGAACCTTCCAATAGGCTTATAGCCTGGAAGGAATAAAAAAGAAAGAGAGGCTCACTTCATGCTGCCTTCCACCTGCCCTGCCACGGGCTGTTCCTCCTCTGGGAAGCCCCTCTGCCATGCCACCCTGCCTTGGAGCCAGCCAAATATGGACTGAAACCTCTACCAGTTGAGAGCCCAGATGAACCTTTTCTCTTTTAACTTGCCTCAGGTTTTTTATCTCAGCTATCAGAAAAGTAACTAAGACATCTCATATTAAAATAATGGCCTTAAGGCTTTTTTTCATTAAATGTAGCAAGCTATTCTTTTTTTTTGTTTCTTTTTTTGGTACTGGGGATCGAACTTGGGACCTTGTGCTTGCGAGGCAGGCCACGAAATCACTGAGTTAAATCCCTGTCCTGCAAGCTATTCTTTTATGGTTTTATATACACAAATTTTTATATGTAAAATTATTTTTGGGACACCATATTGCTTTATTTCTTATCAATCATTTTCATGAAAAATAGGCCATTTAAACGGATGTATTGATATAGTTCAAATAAACTTTCCTGCCCTGTGTTTTTCATTTGTTTGACCTGCTCATACAGAATACAGGCTTTAAAAATTAGATTTCATAACTCATTAGCTGTATGTTTCCATGTCCTAGGAAAAATTTTAATTTCTTCAGCAATGCTATCCTCATTTAGGAGATGGTAATAATCATACTATTTTAATGATTCTTATAAAATTATAAAGTTTTTTTGCTGTATATATTTCACAGTCATGATAAAATTTATAAGTATTGATGATATAAATGTTACATGGTTCTGATATGATTTTCACTGAACTTACAGCTTACTTAAGTAACCTCATCAAACATATTGTGAATTTGTGTGATTTTCAGGGTCTCTCAAGTTTTAGTTTTTCTAATGATTGTATTATGGCTAGTATCAAAATTTTTCCTTCTAGAGATAGTCTAGTATTGAGTAAAATAATGACACAACCTTCTAAAATAATTTTATATTTTCTAGTTCACACTTTGGAAGAAAAAAACACCATAACATGACCTAATTTTACAATCTGGAATATATTTTCATTTTTATGGGTTTACTTTTGTTGTTCATAAAAATAGTTTAATTGTACCTACATGAGGTATGATCAAAATATATGACAATTCTGGAAACCTCTTTCATGTTTTAATAAGTTGTGATAACGACTACCAATATCATGAGTCCTACTAGATAGTCCCATCCAATCAAGAGGCAGATTTGTCATATCATAACAGTTTGCCATCAACCTCTTTATTCACTTGACCTGGCATGGTGCAACTTCTAGCTCTTTCAAAAAATCAAAGTGACCTTCATAGTTGATACTTAATCTGAAATTTATTCAGGACATTGAGGCAGCCTCCATAGCAGAAGTAAGTAAGGACTAATGAGAGAAGAAAGAGGACTACCAGAACTATTTTACAAAATGGCAAGAATGATGTGATAAGCGTGTGGACCAAAAAGGGTGGAGACTCTATTGAAGGGGTTGATGGCAGTGTGTCTTCTTTATAATGCTTTTTTTAAAAATGTAAACATTCATAGTGTTTTTCAATCACATATCAAATTTATTTTATGTTATGCTCTGTTTTACTTAGCTTTCCCATTGCTGAGACACATTACCTGAGATGTACATTTAAAGGAAGAGAAATTTAATTTGGTCTATGTTTCCAAAGAATTGATTTTATGGTAGGCTGACTCTAAGGCAGAAATACCATGGCAGAAAGGTGTGATAATGCAGAGATTCTTAGTTTCTCAGGGCTAGGAAACAGAGAAGGAGAACAGTGCCAGAAAGGAAAAAGGCAGGGACCATAAATAGTACCCAATATTCATGTCACTGACACCAACACCCACCCACAAGTGTGCTGCACTAACCCCCTCAGTGGCTCCCAATCTGATCAATCTGAGCTAAGTAAACACAACTGTATGTTTCCATTCTATTTCTTTTCCACCCATTTGATCAGTGACCCTTTAATTTTGTCATTAGTTTTCTGAATTTACTTATGTTTTTGACTCTTTACTGAGATAGTAATTATTTCTTTCATTCAATCTTTTATGGCATTATTCATTTTACTTTTGTACATTTTAATTCTCATCTCTATCAATTCAATTCAATCTTCCTTCTTTTTAAATGTACATTAAAATATAATAAAGCCATTATTTGTATAAAATAGACTTAAATAAATTTGTATAAAATGATAAATACAAAGTCAATATTCAAATTTCAATATAATAAATATTTTAATTGAAATATAAATGTTTAATATACAGTACATACATGTATTTAAATAACTGCTAAGGTTTCTGTAGACATTGAAAGTTGTCAACCACGTTCCTAATTTTTTTTTCCAATTTTACTGTGAAATATATGAGTATTGCTTTATGTATATTTTATAGTCTCCCAAAATGTATACATGTTTCAGAAAAAAACTTGTATAAACATTTTAATATTAAATTTATTGAGACATCATGATATTAATACAAGTTGTCTTTGACCTCTACAATTACAAGAGGTGCTCAAAGTGGTGGCCATGAGCTTCCAGGAATTTACTAGTACAATGAACTGCTACTTGGATAACGTTGGTCATTGAGATTGCTGCACATACATTTTCAATTTCTTCTCTGAGGGCCAGCAGTGCAGTGGATTTTCTGAGACATACAATATCCTCTAGGGTTCCTCATATGAGGGTAACATCATATTTAGAAAAAATATCATACTATTCTTCTTTTCTTTAAATTTGTATATATGTTTTTGTAGTCTCTGTATTTGGTTAATTTACATTTTGTCAGTACTATATATAAGAGGAATACTAAAATATATGAAGCACATATACATCTCAAATATATATTCTCTCTCTATATATAGTAAACATATTATGTCTCATAGATATGTGTATATGTGCATGATGGTATATATTTCTGACTATGGAAAGGAGAGTTAAATATTTCATATTACTCTTTTGATCAATAATAATCAGCACAAAATAGTTTTATTGAACACATTTTTATAATTTGCTTTTGACACATTACTAAATGTATGTGAATAAATTGCAAATAATATATTTCAAACAACTTGATAAAATTTTGAGATGATATTTTCCCAATAATCCAGTAAAGAAATGAATATTGACCCATGCCCTTTGAAATACCTTGTTATGATTCAAAAAGAATCTACATAATGTAATACCTTATTTCAATTATATTAGGCATGTATAGTTCAACATTAAATATTGCATGGTTATTAATCTTAGATGCAGCAGTGTCAATGTACTATTTTTGTAAATGCTTTTTGAAACAAATTCGTTTTTCATTGAATCAACATTTGTTAGTTTCTTTTAGTGTCTGTTTCATATTTTGTTATTTAATTAAGTGACACCAAATTGAATGACCCCACAGTAACAAGTGAAATTCAGCTGCTAGAGCACGACAGTTTTCTATTAAAAGAGATTTTTTTTTTATGAGTTGAAGGACTAGTACGTATTTATATTAGATTTTGCATGCATAAGTAATTAATTTGGTACATGTCAAGCAGTCTATTTTTGAAGATTAAAAAGGGCAAAGTTAAAAGTAAGAATTACCATTACCAACTCCCCATATTTTCAGTCTATAAAGTTATTAGCCAACTTCTATGAAACAACCTTTCAATATTGTTTGATGATGGGATAAAATTGGTGAAAATAGGAAAAGACAAAGTAGTGTAAGTATCGTTGTAATGTGTTTTTGGAAGAGCAGATTTAAAACATTTTTTAGATAACAATTGGCTATACCTTAAGCAGAAGCCACTCTGTAAACCAAGACAAAGTATAGATGGGTTTTAGGCACTGGTGCACAAAAGTGCATGTGTGTGTGTGTGTGTGTGTCCATGTGTGTAATGCTCTTGGTTTTGGTGTCATTGTTTCATTGTTGTTCTTGTGTATTCCTTTCAAATGGTTGAAAAATTTTCATGATATATATGTGACTATTTTATTTACAAATGGTGTAATTTACAGAGAGTGAATATATTTCAGAAAAATGTGTTTCCTCTTTCTGTGATAGATGTTGAGGTATAAAAGTTGTTGATGTAATAAAATACTTTATTGTGTTTGGAATATAGAGTTCAACTTTATTAGAGTCAGAAGTACTAATAATTTATGAATTGCAAATAAATTATATTTAACACTCACTGAGTTTGACTATTTTACACACCCCCATATATTTTGATGAGTAGCACTTTTCTACTGGCTTGTTTTACCTTTTAAAAATGTTTCCAATTGTTAATCATATTTATGAAAATACATAATTCACTGAGAATTAAGATTAATGGCAAAAGAGCATAATTATAGTAGATATGCTTTAAAAAAGCATTTCATATTACATTAGAACTCTTAGCACAAATCTACATTTAGCATAAACTTAGAAATTATATTTAGTTTACAGCTTATATTCATTTTGCCTAGATTGTAATCATAGGTATCATGAAGCAATTATTTGTACAGTAATTCCACTGATTCCCTTCTCCCACTGAAAGGTAAATGTCAAACTCAACCACAACATTGTGTTTTGGGTTTATTTTTTGTTTGAAAATTAACTTTATGCTTTCAATAATTCTAATGTTTATTTGAATATTTCAACTGCTTCATAAATACTGTATGATGCAGAGTATAATGTACTAGTCTAAAAATGTCAATACGTGAGTTGTTGATAAAAAATACAAAGTCTTTACTAAAACTATTTTCCTAAATATGAAAAATATCTGTTTATTTTTCCCAAATATGCAAGATTGGAAATATAAGCTCAATGATATTTTGAGTTTTAGTCTCATGAATAGATAGTTTTGCTAGCTTTGTTTTTTTTTTTTTTTTTTTTTGAGACCGAATTTCACTATGTGGGTCAGGCTGACCTTGATCTCACTATGTAGCTCAGACTAACCTCAAACTCCTCCTGCCTCAGCTTCCTGAATGCTGGGATTCCAGGCATATGCCACTACAACTGGCTAATAGCTTCTTAATGCTTACATAAATTATTCTACTTATAATAAGCTACATACATTTGAGATGTGCAGTCAAGTTTTATGCTTTAGCTGCTTACAAGCACTGAAAAATGCCTGTTTTGATATTATAGTAAAGATGAAAATAAAAGTAAATTAATAGATCATTTACTGTATCTCATGTTTTTCCAAAAATCTTCTCAATGTTAGCTCATTTTTATCTCACAAAACATACTAAATAGGTAGTATTGTCATTTTCATTTTAGATATGGAAATATTATGGGACAAAGATTAAGAAATATCTTTCCTAATCAGTGGTAAATTTGGAGATGAAGCTTGGAAAAATGACAAAAGACTCTCAGGTCACACACTCACTAAGGTACTCAGATTGTCAATCTTCCACAGCTCCAGGAATGCTGGCCAGCCAGTGGGTATTTACTCCCCTGTGCAGTCCCCTCCTACACCATGTCAGTACTGGCTGCCTCACTGTGACAAACACATACGAGACTATGTCATTAAAATATTACAAATCTCTTCCCCTGGTGATTCCTGGCCACCATTCTATGATAACACTCAATTAGGGTGACAAGAACTCCACACATGGAAGACTAATTTCCCAGATAGCTGCCAGAACCGACTTCTCATGTGAATGAAGTCACTGTTGTTTACTCTCTGAGGAAGTTAGTTTTCCTGTGAGTAATGTGCATTCCATGAGGAAAATGTGGTACATAAACACAGTGGAACATTATTTGGCCTTAAAATTTAAGGACGTTTTGTTTGTGACAACATAGTTAAACCTAAAAGATACTACGCTAAGTGAAAACAGCCAGCCAGACATAGAAGACAAAAATCACATGATCTCACTCATTTGTGAAGTCAAAGAAATTTGAAACAAAAATAGAGTGTTAGAATGGGTGTAATAGGGGGCTAGAGGAGGAAGATGAAACAGATGTTGTCAAAGGACACAAATTTCAATTAAAAGGATTAAGTACAAGAAATCTAATGTAGAACATGGTGACAATAATTAGTAACAATATATTATGTTCATGAAGTGATACATGTTAATTTTCCTGATTTAGCTGTTTCATAATGTCTACATATTTCAAAACATGCTATACAAGATAAAAAGATAGATATACAGTCTTTTCTGAATTTAAAACTAATTATTTTATCTAATAAGTAAGGTAACCTAGCTAATATCAATTATCATTTCATGGAGACTCTGAACCAGAATTGCTTAGTCAACTTTCAACCAAATTCCAAAACCACAAGATTATATCAGATAATAAATAATTTTCAATTCTTTAAACCATTTTGTTTTAAGGAGATTTTATATTTTCATCTTTTCTACCTTTGTTCAAAAAACATTAAGTTGAAACATATAAGAAATATTTTATATAGAGGTATTCTTTATGCTGTGGATTGAACCAAAGTTTCCACACTGAACTATATCCCCAGTGTGATCTATCTATCTATTTCCAAAAGAGCCTTTTCCAAAAATTTGTATCTATTAAATATATTGGAGGAAAGTTGTCACGAACTTGCCCAGGCTGTGCTCCTACAATTTTGGGATTACGTTATGCGCCACCATGCCTCCCTAATACGTTTGTATTGATATAATGGAGATGGGATTTTAGAGAGAAGTTTTCTTAAAATTTCATTCCCTGCTAATGAAACATCTCACTCCAATTCAAAAAGTATTCTCTTCTCTAAGTTGATTGAAAATGTACGAATTTCTATTTTGAAAATCTCAGTTTTAACCTTTTTTTTCACCAGGGATCGAACTTCGGGACCTTGTGCTTGCAAGGCAGGTGGTGGAACCACTGAGCTAAATCCCTGGCTTCAATTTTAACTTATTTATTTAACCAGTTGAAATTGTGACAAAAACGATGCTTGTATTAGGTGAACAATATCACGTTAGCTTAATGGAAGTCACACAAAATACAATGGCCACCTCTGAAAGATAAGAAGCTTTGAAATGTAATTGGAAAGTCAAGCACTGTATAGAAAATCCAAAATGAATACAAAAAAAGAAAGCATTGGGAAACTGAATCTTACATGTGTACTTAATTTAGCCTAGTTGTAAAAGGTTTTGCCATTCTTGGATTTTTTCTGGGTATCTTCTTATTTATTTGCCTATATATTAACCCATTTATTATTTATTGTCATAAAACAAATGATATAATATTCTATAAATACTTATGCAGTAAAAACTATGATAAGCAAAGGATTGAGATGCTATTGAAATAAGACAAAGATTTTGTAGAGGAATCAGCATGCATTAATCAAAGCATGCTTAATTAGGAAGTCCTCTTAATTGGGACTTTCCCATCTTATCAAATAGAGCCTAATAACACTCAACTGTAAAGACAGGTGCTTAATTGGAAGAGTAATTCTAGATAATTGGGGTGCCTGCGGGTGATTGAGAGTAGCTTACATCCATCTCATTTCAAGATATTATGGCTTTGTAGATATTTCCTACTGTGCTTGTTTATGTGCTCTCTAAGAATGACCTCTCCACTGGTAAGGGAACAAATACACGTTTCAAACCAGTGGCTGCAATTTTTACTTCCAATCTTAATTTTTAATCACATTGTAATTCTGACACATACTAGCTGCTCTAAAATAACTGCAAACTTTTGACAGGATGATTTCCTTATTCGTTAGCATTTCCAATTGAATATTATACCAAATAATTAGCATGTAAGAACCCATAAAATCAAATACCACAGATTAAATATGCACAGAGGAACTGAAATATAATAATTAACATCTCTGAATATCTGAAATGAAAAGACTCATTATGGATCCCCGGTACCAAAAAAAAAAAAAGACTCATCATGTGTACATAAGTTTACTTTCAATTTTCTTTCTTTCATTGATATTGAATAAGTCCAAATTCTACAATTATTGATAATAATTTGTTATATGGGAAGTAACTATGCAACTACCAAAATGTCATTCCAACTCCTCCAAAACACCAGATCTTCAAAAAGGTTGAGTGAACTTACAGTTATATATTTTATTCTATTATTAGTGTCTAAAGTACTAAATTATTTGAAAATTGCATCCAGTGGATTAAATTTTGTTTAGTTTAAGTATGGAAGCAGGCAAACTAGACTAGGGGCAGAATATTCTATAGAAGATTTACTTAGATAGATTATATTCTTTTATTTTGATGTCTAGAAATACATTGTTCAGTAAGAGTGATATTGATATTTATGCTTCTACTTTTAAGTCAAGACATAATATTTTATATCTGAACATGAACAGGTTTCATAAGCATAGACCAAATAAGTTGTGTGTAATCAAATTTCCTGATAATTTTGGAGGGAAATCTTTGTTAGTCTTTGCTTAAATTATTACATTTAATAATTTCTAAAGCAAAATTTTATATCCAGCTTATTTGCCTAAGTATGTCATAAGTTTATATATGTATATATTATTTTATAGCATTATATGTTATTTAAGAATAAAACATTTAACAAGGGAATGATTCTCTAATGAGCTACAAGTAGCCTCTAAATTTATCTATTATTCCAGTTTCATCTTTTGTGTGTTTATCTCTGTTTAATTTCAGGAGTGGAGCAGTCTTTTCTATGAAGATGAAATGAACAATAATATCAAATGCAAGCAAGAATTTAAGGAAACAAGAATAGTCATTTATTGTTCACACAAGTGCAGTACTGTACAAACCATTTAGAAGAAATTTTTGTAGTTCCCTAGAAAATTAAATATAGTATTACCTAGATACACCTTTCATATTTGTAGGTGAAAATCCCCATTGAATTGAAAGCTTATGTATGCACAAAAAAGCAATAACAGTTTTATTCATAATCATGAAAAATAGAAACAGCTAGAATATCCTTAAACAGGTGAAGGCATTAAGAGCTTGTTTTTTATCTGTAAAATCAAATATCCTGTGATGTAAGAAGAGAATTCTGAAAAGATTGAAGGGAACTGCACACTTTTCAGTTAAGGAAGCCAATTCAAAATGTCAGCATACCATATGATTTCAAGTTAATGACATTCTGGAAAATGTAAAATTATGGAGACAGTACAATGATCATGTTGGTTCCATCCCCATTCTTTCACAGCCCAGGAGTGATCAAGCGATGTAGAGAACAGCTGGGAGATGAACCTTTCTGAGCCATCTGGACAGGCTTGCTGGTTACAATCTACAGTAACGCCAGAATGGGCCCAATTTTGGCATCAATGATTCTCCTACAGCCCAGAACCAGTCTTACTTATGTGAGAACTTCAGAGGAACCATCTCATTTGAGCCACTTGACACATTTGCTAACTTTCTTCCCAAGAAGACACTGAGAATTGTGCCTCAGAACAAATCCTTCTAAGTACATCCCAGTTACCCCCACTATGAGGGGAACTCATGGGAGATGCATCAAGACAGAATTTTCCCCCCATATCACAGTAGTACTAGCAGGGGCCATAAAATCTACCTGAAGAGTAACTGCAGGGTGCCTTGCATGTCAGCACCACCGAGTCAGGATCGCAGACACTGGTGACACAAGATATACTAAATTAGTCCTGAAACTTGATTGCACTACATCCTATCTATGGTCTGGAGAGTTCTACCCAAGCGGTATCCTGCTGGAACTCATGCCCATCAGAGTACAAGTGTTATGATTGACAGACTTTACCCTCAATAAATCTTCACATGCCCCTCATTGTGGATTCTGGTGCCTATTATCTATCAATCCAGTGCAGTTATGCCTGCCTGGGAATCTGAGAAGACCTTCTTCAAACAATGTCCCTGGAGGTTGACTTCCTGCTTTTACTTTTTTACCCAGTGTGGATATTGAAACAGTCCTAGATTTATTGAAGGGTCTCAACTCTTGTCTACCACATCAGAGCAGGCCTACTCAGCCAGAATCTGCTGAGATGTGTGCTTATTCATGATTCAAGTATTAGATTTAAAGATCTTGATCTTGGCCATAGACCTCAAATAAGTCTGCATCGCGGGCCCAGCTCAATTTAGGAATGCACCAAAGCAGTATAGCCAGCCAACTATATATGCACTAATCCACAGGACCCTTTCTAGATACCTGGTGGGAGCTACACTTTCCATCACACCTGGAAGCATGCTCAGTGTCTATGAACAATTAACCAGATTATCATCCTGGTGCCAGCCACATAGAACAAGCTTTGGAGACTGTCGAGTTCCCCCAGGCACCTAATAGAACCTAGGTCTAATACAGCCAAGTTGAATAGGAAACTATCTTTGGTCTTCACTGAAATTCCAATATCACTCACTGGACCTACAACCAATTCATTCACCTGTGATCACAGAGGCAAATGATCAGCACAGAGACATAACAAGAGACATTTACTGTGCTAGAATCAGTCAGTAAAAACTTAAAAGAGGACTTTATCCTTTGTCTCCTCAGCCAGCAATACAAGGCTAAACAGATTACAGAGACTCATAGAACATGACACTGAAAGCTCCAGTAGCCAACTGCAAACAATGGCTATATATACATAGCCTGAAAAGTAATTCAAAATAATCAATTTAAAAATACTCCATGAAGTGCAAGACTAGATTGGCAACTAAATGAAATTATTAAAAAATCCATGAACAATAATTAAAACTGACAAAGAAATTAAAAAATCATAAAAATTAGCCAACCAGGAATCCTGAAATTTAAGAATTAACTGGTAGAATCAAAAAATAAAATTAATAGAGACTTTCAAGGGCAAATTTTAATATAAGAAAAAATAGTAAACCCAAAGATCAAATGAAATTAGTAAATTAAAGGAACAGAAAGAAAAAAATGAACTCTAGTGAAGAAACCAAAAGCATTGTACAGGACAGCATCATATACATGAATACTTAGATTGTAAGAGTACCCAAAGGCAAAGACAGATACAAAAGGGTACTATGCTTATTTAAAGAAATACTGTCTGAAAATTTCCCAAATTTTGAGGAGGATATAAAAAATATAAATTTGAAAAGTTAAAAGGACAACAAGCAAGAAAATTGAAGAAAGTATACTCTAAGGTACATTATAATCAAAGTATTAAAGCTCAAATACAAAAAGGGGGAATATTGAAGACAGTAAGAGAAAAGAAATCAATACACCATGGAGTCCTTGATGATTCAAGTGACTTTTTGAACTTTGTGTGTCATGTAAGAAATAAGAGGGCTAGAAAAGAAGAACCTGTTGTTATTCATTGCAGTTCTGGAATTAGAAGAACTGGGTTTCTTATTGCTATGGAAATAGCCATGTGTCTCATTGAATGCAATCAGTGTTTATTCACTAGACATTGTAAGAACAATGAGAGATCAATGAGCCATGATGATCCCAACACCCAGTTAGTACAGATTTTTATGTGAAACTATTTTGGAAGTTTATGAAGAAGGCTTTGTTAAATGCTTAACACCATCATGAAATAAATAAGAAAACAAAAGTTCTGGGATAAGTGTTGGAAAACTGCTTTTCATTATACTCACTATGCCATGACATAGCTCACAGAAAATAGCATCTCAAGAGAAAAAAAAAGAACTCACAAAAACTTTGAAAACTTAAGAACTCTTGAACTTTATGATTAAAAATATTCTTTCAAAATCTATAATTATGTGTTTGAAGACTATTTCATGCTTTGTTCAGAACAAATAGTAAATAACTGAGTATATTCAGGGTAATTTTTGAAATTTTATGGTGGTGTCATGCAGTCCCCTTCTGGTAGAATTGCCACAAACAAGGCTCAGAACTCTCATCTCTGGTGTACACGTGTATCTTGAAACCAAAAAGAAGTAAATGTCACAAGTCAAAAGAAAGAAGAAAGAACAAAAGAAAGAAAGAAAGAAAGAAAGAAAGAAAGAAAGGCATTTGGATCTCCTATAAACTATCAGCAAAGTTGTTAACAGAAATAGTATATTAAAAACAACT
This sequence comes from Heterocephalus glaber, assembly GCF_000247695.1. Next base: position 6,352,969 of record NW_004624779.1, on the reverse strand, counting down.
ATATTTATAAAGAATTGGTGAACAGTCATAATAAAATTATAGCAGTAAAACTTGATATCAGTAGCCTAAAGTTAGGGAAAGATTAAAATTATAAAGTATCACATACAATTGAAATGAAAGTACTATTGAGTTAAATTAGGATAAAATAACTATAGAATTTTTTTGTATGGCTCATGATAACCACAAAGAAAACACAAACAAACAAAAGAAGAAAATCTCTAGTAGATACACAAAATATAATGAGAAATGAATGAAAACCTACCACTACAAAAATACAACATATCACAATGATAGCCAATGTTAAAGAAAAGAATGAAAAACCATGTAAGAGTCACTGAAATGATAACTGTATTCTACCAGTAAGTACTTAACAAGACATAATTTAAATGTAAATCACTTAAATTTTCTAATAAGGAATATGCAATAGCTGAATAAATAAAGAAAAAAAACTAATATACTACATACAATATCTTAATTTATAATTAACAAAAGTAGCCTGAGCACAATTGGTAGAAAAATATTACAAGAAAATGGTGAACAAAGCAGGTTTAATGTGGCTAAACTTATACTTGATAAATTAGAATTAAAGTTAAAAAATACTTTTAAAAAAGTCAACATAATATGATCTAAGAATCAAGAGTATATTTCAAATGTCTATGCACTCAGTATCAGAGAGTGTGAATATATAAAGCAAGTATTAATAGATCTGAAGTTTTAGATATACTGAAAACCAACAATAATAGAGAATTTTAATAGTTCACAATCAACAATGGATAGATCATTCAGCAGAAAAACAAGAATTCTTAGACTTAAGCTATGCTGTATGCAAATCAACCTACCAAATATATATATATATATATTATATACACATATATATATATAAATATGAATAATATATATTCAGCAGGATCGGGTAAGTTCTCAAATGCATACAGAATGTTCTACAGGACACAACATATGTTAGTCTAGGTAACATTCTTAAATAATAAAAGAATATGAAAAATATATCAAAGGATATTCTCTGACTAGAATAAACTAAAAGTAGAAATAAGTAATAGAAAGAATTTTGAATATTCCACAAATATACAGAAATTAATATGTTACTGAACAACCAATGAGTCAGGCATGAAAAGAAAACTTAAAAATACCTTTATACAAATAAAAATAAAAGCACAACATACAATTAATAGAAAACAGCCGGACAAGTTCTAAGCAGAAGATTATTGTCATAATAATAAAGATCTCAAACAAACAATTAACATTAAGCATCAAGGAATCAGAAGAAGTACAACAAAATAAATCCCAAATCAAAAGAAGTAAGAAAATAATAAACATCCAAAGAGAAATAAATAAAGCAGGGACTAGAAAATATCAAAGAATCTAAAAGGTAGTTCTTTTAAAAAAATTAAAAAAATCTTTAGGCTAATGAAGAAAACAAGAGTGGAGAGTAAATGAAATGAGATTAGGAATAAGACAAAGATGTTCATTATCATCATGTCTATTCAACCTGCTACTGGTGATTCTAAACAGAAAACTAGACAACAAAAATAAGTCAAATATTATGAAAACATGTAGAGGCCCCACAAAGTATGCAGCATTCACTATTATTTGATTTCTTGATGATGGCCATTCTATCTGGAGTAAAATGGAATTCAGTGTTATTTTAATTTGCATTTCTGTAAAGACCAGAAATGTTGAACAAGATTTGAGGTATTTATTAACTATTTGTAGCTCTTCTTCTGAGAACTGTCTATTCTTTGCATTGCCCATTTTTTCATTAGGTCTTTTATATTGGAGGTATAATTTATTGAATTCTCTATAGATGTTCATTTCTACATTATTGGTGGGAATGTAAAATACCACAGCTATCATGGAAATGAATATGAAGATTCTTTGAAGAAGTAAAAATTGATATTTCATTCAACCCAGATATTCCCCTTCCAAGTATCTTCCCAAAAGGGTTAAGATATCATATTACATGCAGACACATGTTTATAGCAGCAAAATTCAAAATAGCTAAATTTTAGAAGAGGCCAATATGTCCATCAAAAGTGCATAGGTAAAAAAAAAAAAGTGCATAGGTAAAGAAAGTATGTATGGTATTTATGCCTCATGGAGTTTAACTCTGCCATCAAGAAGCATAAACTTGAGTCATTTGTAAGAAAATGCATGCAACTTATGTGAAGTGAAGTAAATCAGACACTGAAGCCTAAATATCATATTGTTTCTCTAATATGAAAAACCCAAAATATAATCGAGGAGCAAAATAAATGCTAGATAATAGGAAATAGGGTGATAAATCTTTTGCAGAAGGAAAAGAGGCCAAGTGATGGAGGAAGGGAGAGGAGGGAAAGCCGACATAAAAAAATTAAGATGTGTTATATACATGTACTAATTTCCCACAAGGAATATAATCAGTATGAACTACAAGGATGTACTGCAAATATGTAATAACAACAACAACAAAAAGAAATAGAATAAAGAAATTGTTTGTTTTCTGATGAAATATATATTATATAGGGAGAACTGTAAAGACACCATAAATCAGGGTAGAATAAATTAATGCACAAAAATTTCAGAGTACAAAATCAAGGCATGAAAGCATTTCTTTACAGTAACAAGAAAGTTCCTGAAATAAATTAATAAGGCATTCCCTTTCATAATAGATATTTTCCATTCATGTATTAGCCACATTAATATTGTTAAAAAGTCCATAGTACCCAAAGTGATTTAAAGATTCAAGCCAATCCCTCTCAAAATTATAACACAATATTCAACAGAAGTGAAAAAACTAATTCCTAAATTTTATATTGAACCAAAATGGCCTAAAATAGCCAAAATAATATTCCAGGGAAAAAATAAAGAGTAGGAGGAATTATGCTGAGTGCAAAAACTACTACAAATTTATAGTAAGTCAAAAAATGTGGTGCAAGCATAAACATAGTTACATTAACTAATTGATCAGGATAGAGAGGCCAGAAAAGTACCCTCACAGTTATGCTCAACTGATTTTTCACAAAGGTGGCAAAAATGAACGAGGTAGAAATGACTTTGTTTTCTATAAATGATCCAGAGAAAACTGGATATCTAAAATTAGATGAATGTCGGGCTCTTAAATAATACTATATAATAAAATCAACTCAAAATATTTTGGAAACCAAATGAGAGAACCTGAAACTGTGAAAGGATTAAAAGAGAAGAGGGGGAAATATTACCATGATTCACGTTTGGGTGTTCTATTCTTGGATATGATACTGGAAACACAAGCAAAAATAAACAAATGAGTTTTCAATAAACTCAAAATTTCTTCATAGAAGAGGAAACAATTGGTAGAGTGAAGAGATATGCCATGAATTGGGAGAAAGTAATTGCCATCCATACAAATGCTAATGTGCTAACATCCAAAGAATATAAGGAGCTAAAACAATTCAAAATCAAGAAGATGAATAATCAAATTTAAAATAACATTGGAACACATAGAAATCATCAGATCATTGATGGTTGGGATAATGTGAATTAAGACCACATTGAGAAATACCACCTCCTATCTGTTAGAATGGTTACTATTAGAAAGACAAATGATAGCTAGTGCTGGTGATAACATGCAGAAAGGGAAACCTTCCACTTGTAGGTGAAAATGTAAATGGATATGTCTACTATGCAAACTACCCATCTTCCAAAATATTAAAAATAGAACTCCCATATAGTCCAGCAATAATCTTGCTGGACATACATCAAAAGAAAATTATTATGTTGCAGATATATTTATTGCAGAATTATTCACAATAATCAAGATGTGAAATGCTCCTAAAAATCCATCAATAAATGGAGAAAATATGGTATATGTACACAACGGTCATAAAAAAATAAAACCTGTCATTTGTGACATGAATGCAGTTGGAGAATACTGTGCTAAGTAAATAAACTAGGGAAAAACAAATACTACATGATCTCATTTGAATGTGGATTGTAAAAACAACTGCACTCACTGAAGTAGAGTTGAATGATATCTAACAGAATCCCAGATGCTGAGGTGGATGAGAAAGGAGACTGATCAATGTATACAAGATTTAGTTAGAGGAAAAGAGAAGTGAACTTTAGTAATCTCTTTCGCAGAATTATGATTTTCATAAGCAATGATGCACTCTATACTTCAAAATTTCTAAAGAGAAATTTTTAATTATTTTAGAATGGCAAGCATATGAGGTATTATATTTTACTTACCCTAACTTAATTGTTCCACATCATAAGCATATATCACATATCACATACTTCATAAATATATAAAAGTATCATTTGTCAATATGTTTGAAAGAAAATTTTGTCGGGGTTTGTTTTGGAGGTTACAGAGTTATGAATATGTGGAGCAAAATGGATTTTTGTTGTGACAAACTATTTTGTATAATATTGCATATAATATATGAAATAGACATCTCTCATTTTCCAAAACTCATAGAATTATAAAACAAAATCATAGAATCTTAAACTATTGACTTTTGTTCCTAATAATGTGTCAGTATTGATTAATTAATTGTAAGAGTACCGCACTAATGCAGGGTGTTAATAATATATAAAACTGGGAATAAGGAGCTGGGGTCAGTGGGAGTTCTCCGTACTATCGGTTCAATTTCTCTGTAAACCAAAATGTTTATAGTAGGTTCAGGATGGATACTAGCACAGTGAAATTGCTGCATGCAGTTAGAGAGAGGAAAAATGAGAAAGACAGAAAGAGGCACAGAGAGAGGTACAGAAATTGTTGCCTGCAGCTGTTAAAACCATCCGACCAGGCACCTGACACGGGATTAAGGAGGACATTTCAAACAGGCTCAATTTTGCCTCGAGGGACATCAGTTTTAACTGATATTTGACTGCCACTGTATGAGACATTCCAAGAGAAAATTGTTCAGCTGCGAGCAGCAATTTAAACCTGTACATCCTGTGAAAATTTGTCACATGGCAGTAGACATACAGGACAATCTGTGATAGTATGCCTGAGGTTAGGAAGCTGTAATTAATAGTAGAATCTGTCAGAGACAACGGAAGCAGAAAATAAGATGTATCCTACATGTTAAGTTTGTAAATGGAAAACTACTGAGAAAAATAGTTCAAAAGGAAACTTTAAACATGGCCAGTGCCCTAAAGATTTTCCTTAGAAGACATTCATTTTGTTACTTAATATAATAGGCAACTGAAAAGTATATGAATCACTTATTTCAAGTGTTCAATATTTATTCATTGAAAAATAAATCTAAGTAATTCAAAAATTATATAATATAAATATTCAAATTATCATTGGATTTACTACTCAAAAGTATTGCAGGTTTGCTTATATATTTTGGTGAAATTCATGTTTTTGGCTAAAATCATCAATTTTATGTGCCTTATATACCTCTAATTACCAGTTGGTTTAAAAAGATAATTGGGAATAATGAACTCTTTTATTTATAAAACAACACATTTATAAATATGTAGATACTAGCAATAAAATTTAGATACATTTTTACATATTTTGATATTTTCAAAATTAGATTCAAATATAATTGTAATAATACTATAATAAAATATTATTAAAATCAGTCAAATTTCAGTGAAAATATACTGCTTACACTGTCAAATATTTAATAATGTGGAATGTTAAAATTATCATGCTTTTATATTGACAGATTTAAGTATATTTTATTTGAACTCCTGAAAGTATATTTAGAATTTTGACATGCATATTCATATATCTTTTAATAATCTACTAATTTAGGCATTAATGATTCATTTCCATTCCTACATCAATCTTATTATATTAGAACATGTGACTAGCAGCATGTCAAATTTGGTTCTCACATCTTCATCAAATAAAAGCAGTAACAGCTGCTAAAGATAAATTAACAATTTCTCAAGGCATAGTTTAAAATCATGGATGCAAGATCTATCTCAATATGTTCATGCATACTGACTTGAAAACCACTTGGTACTTGAGTTTTTATATTGACAGTAATTGAATTATATGCATATAAAATGCTTACCTACAACACAGACAATTCTAAAAAACAAAGCTTAACTAACAAACTGAAGAAAATATATTTCATTTTATTATTCAAATAAACCTATGAGTATAAAATTTGTATCTCAATTGAATTTTAAATACTAAAGTATTACAATTAAAGAAATCATGAATTGCTAACTTGGAAGTAATAATCTTGGTAGTTGTTTACATAAAATTTAAATATTATGACAATATCTTGACCTATCTAAAGCTTATAGTTAGCACAGAATTGTCAACATCAATTTGAAATAGAATTTATTCCATTTAATCCTTATAATAAAGTCATTCCTTACTGATTACAGTAAAGCAGTATAATCACATACCAGCTTTTCTAGCCTTACTTTTGCTGATAGTTTCTTAAAATAAAATATATGATCATTGATTTCCCCTTTGAAATTAAGTATTCTGATTAACCAGACAACATCCATACTTGTAAGGAGGTCAGGGGATTTGCTAGTCCAGAGTACACAGAAAATGAACAATGTTTGCAATGAGTCTTAAAAAATTTCCCTAGTACATATCTTAAGTTTGCAAAATTCTGATAACATTTGAAGGCACATAAGCAAAAGTAAAGAAGAGAATCAATTCAATGATTCTTGCTATTCTCACTTCAATTCAAATTAAATATTAAATATGCTCATAATTCTTATTTCACATCTGTGGAATAGGAATTTTGAAATATAGTTGTTATTTCTCCTCAGTACTAGTAAATGTTTAGAAGTTAGAATAAAGAAAACTACCAGTTTAAAATTCTGTATATTTTAAAAGTCCACTGTATTCCTGACATTAAAATTTCAAAAAAAGTGTAGATGGTGGATATTTCATCTAAACACAAATTTTTGATACTTAAAAGACTAACATACTCAAACTGACCCCCCAAAATAAAATACATGACACCCAATGAGCAAGATAGCTAGCTAGACTCTGAGATAACAAATAACAAACATAAATTAAGTTAGGGCTATTTAATGAAATAGCAAGGCATATTTTAGTCAACACTGTGTGTTGCCAATCTACTTTGACCATCCTCATAAGAAAACATATGTTTCATGTGCACTTTTCATACATGACCTGCTTTAATCTTTCATAAAAAGCTTTAAGCACATTTTGTGATGTAGACATTCATGTTTCTTCCAACTAAATTTAGAAACAGTTTGCATTTAAAATAATTCCAATAAAGCATTTTCCAAACCTTTCATCTCTTTTATTTTGTTAAATTCTAAATCATACATGGCATTGGCTGAAATTGACATTTGAAACATGAACTGACTGTAGAGAGTGATTGTTCAAGTTATTATTCACTCAAATAACAAAATACATGGAGCACAGTATATATAATATACTTTTATGAAATCAATGTTGTTGAAAACATCAATTGATTTTAAAACTCTTGAATTCCAGTAGCAGGCAAAATGGAAACAGTTGAATAAGCTTAGGTGCAAATAACAGTAGGCAAAAATAATTCTCCATTTTCCTATTGAATGGTAAAGGAGGAGTATATCATACTCTTTAGTTGGGTATAGAGATAGCTCAATAAAATTGGTTTTATCTTTTACAAGATAGGTGATTTTCTTTTTTAACTTTCTGATTTGTATGATAAAGATTTCCTACAGTCACTTTTGTTATATTTCATTTGATTATTCAACATAATTTACTTATTCGAATAGCTGCTATAGCTCTATACATATTTTTTGAGCTATTACTCTGGATCTGTCATAAATTCTCACTAGTTAAGCAAAGTTTGATATTTTAATAACTGGTCTGCAAATATCTATATACTGCACTTAAATAGCATGTTTAAAACTCTAGTTTTCTATATAGTTAGGTGTTTCTGTCTTCCTTTCATTTACAAATCAGAACAAAGTTAATCTAAATGACTTGGGGAAATTAATTATTTTACTTATATATGTCTCTTTCCTAATACAAATACATAAAAGTGTCCGTTTGCATCTACATTTTAACAGAATACCTCTTCACAATTCGCTATGCATTTCACTAAACAGAATAAAAATTAATTGTGCCTCAACAAACTGTGGTACTTTTCCAGTGAGTAAATTTTCTATATTTATTCTCAAGCCACATAATAATGATTGCTGTATTAGTTTCCTAAAGTTACCAAAACAATTCATGACCAATATGATGGATTAAACAACATTTATTTTTTCACAATTCTGTAGGCCAGATATCTGTGATCATCGTCATACATCAAGAAAACTCTAATTAATCTAAAGTCAAAAATCAAGTCACAGAGTTATACTTCTGTGACTGTTCTTGGGAAACATCTTTCCTTCCTCATTCTACCTTCTGGTGATGGCCAGCTATCCTTGGCATGTAGCTACATCACTTCATTATTCACCTTTGTCTTCATGTGACATTTTTGTCTGTGTGTTATGTTTGAAAACCTTTCTCTCTTCATAAAAATCATCAGTAATTTAATTTAGAGCTAACTTTAGTTTAACAAGGCCTCACATTAATATAATTTTACTGCCAAAATCATCTCTCCAAATGAGGTTGTATCTATACATATCAGGGATTAGCACATCTATTCAACTCACTCTGTGAATGCCAAAAGTGATGTAAATTCATGTGGAAAATAAATATAATCCATAATTTAAAATCATGTAAAAATGTCAGAAATTTTACGTATCCTGATAGTTTCTTATACAAAAATGCTCTAACAATTGATGTTAAAAAAATTGATAGCATTTAAACTGTTATACCAAATGTTATTTTATTTTATTTTTATTAAATTATTTTATTGGTACATTTTAGGTACACAACACAATTACATTTCTCATTGGGAATTGTACCTTTACGTAATGCCTCTTGATTCTTATTTTTTCCCCATTCCTAGCCCTCCCTTCACCCCCTCCACCCTTCCCTATTTACAAAGACTTTATTCCCATTTTTTCCATTTCCTCATCATTTTTCCTTTCCCTTCTTTCCTTTCCCCTGTCCCTCCC
>NW_004624779.1:6212923-6251526 GCF_000247695.1 Heterocephalus glaber | reverse complement strand
TAACAATAAAGACTACTGATTAATTATCACATATAGATAAGTTTTTAAAGATGCTGCAGAGGCTGACTTGGAATTTTTTGCTTATTTATACTTTCATGCAATTTACATTGCATAAAAAAGCTCAAGAATTTTATATTTTTTATCATTACATGCATAAACTTAAAATTATCATCATAAATCTCTATTTGAAGCAAATATGACACCCAATTCAACACTTGCAAACACACACATCTAATATTTTTGGGCTCAGATGTGTGCTTGTATCTCTCCTTGAGGTTTTCTAGTAAGTGTTGTCTGATAATTTATTTGCTTACTATTAGGAGAATTTCAAGTTACTACCTAATAGCAATGAATAAACTGAGATATATATGAACACTTTTGTGTACGCATTCCTTGATGCATGTGTTTGGATGTGTATGAGGAAGGATGGGGAGAATCATAGAAGATAAAAAGAAACACAAAAATGAATAAAACTTTGACCTTGTCAGTTGTAGTACAAAGTGATTAAGTGAATCTTTCTGTCTTCAATTTCCTGTCAAAGACCTCATTAGTTTTAAAATCTCTCAGTAGATTTTAAAATATAATCTGAAGATTATCTTAATGATAAACTTTTAAGAGTGAATAAGATTTATAAAATATGCTTATTTCTTTAAAAATTTTGTTTTTTAAAAAATTTTGTTGTGACAGAATGCATTTTATTTTTAGTTGTATTGTGTTTCGACGAATAATATTTTGTTATTTATTCAATAAGTTACAAATTAAGTCATTTTTAACTGGTATATGTTAACTGAAGTAGAAAACAAACTATATTTCAATTGTAGCAAAGTAGCTTTAATATGGGAAAACTTACATTATTTTGAATATTTTCACTAGTAAGTAAAGTGGTTAATCAAGAAAATTATTTGGAAAATACAACCTTCAACCATTTTCATCAAGTCAACACCTACATTCCTCTTATTCAATTATTGATACGAGATTCCTATGTCCTCTTAGAAGGTAGAAGTTGTAAAACACAAAATGAAAGCACTCTTTAGCCTAGAAAAAGCACAAAACCTTAACTTTTCTCAATGGATCTGAGAGTTGAGTTACCAAAACAACTAAGAGAATCAAATTACAGAAGGGACAAACACCTTCAGAAAACTAAAATTAAAACATAAACATAAATTATCTTTCTTTTCTTAGAAAATGGAAGTAAAAAATATCTTCCGTACAAATGCATAATAAAAACTTGGCATTTTAAAAATTCTTGAATTCCATGTGTAGATTAATATATGAATTTATCATAATTTGTGACTCTGGCTGTAATGGATCTTTGCCATTATTTGTAAGAATTGAAATAATCTAAATAATTTGAGTTGTATCAGTCAATAGCTCATTTTCTATACCACATATAGTAATATTTTTCCTAATTGCTGGATCCACTCATTTTACCAAAATGTCCATGGAAAGAGACCATACTTAGATCATTAAAAATTGCTCAGCATTCACCTTTGAAATCATTACATTGTGCTGTTGCTGTTCTATTTTATAACTACAAAAATTTGAAACCAAAAGAATATATCTACGTGTAATTCATTACTGTCCAATATTTAAAAGTTTCCCCTTTCACCTCTAAAATTTTCTTTGAGTGTCAAGAAGTCTACAACTGCCTCCCAAAAAGGCTCATTTTGTTAAAGACTTGGGTGCTCTCTGACAGGTGTTCTGGAAGTGGTTGGATGATAAGTTTGCATTATCCTGGATTATCCATTGGTGAGATCACACTTTGACAGTGTATTGATACGGAATCGATACAAACTTAGGAAGTAAGGGTAGTTGAAGGGATTGGGCTGGGGGTGTGAACTTGGTTCTAAACCTGGTCCCTAGCCCCTCCCTCTGGGCACATTCCCTACATTTCTGCTTCCAGGCTCCCAGGAAGTGAGTAGGTTTCTTCCTATAGCCCAGCTGCCAGGACTTATTGCCTCACTCCTGGCTTAAAGCCAGGTGACTATGAATTGAGAGCTCTGAAGTTGTAAGCCAAGACAAATCTTCCCTCCTTGGAAGTTTATTTCAAATGTTTTGTCACAGCAAAGAAAAGCTAACACTGATAATTAGGTAAGAAACCATTAACTTTCAAGAAATGTGCTGCCAAACACTCAGATTCTAGCCAGATAATGCTTGTCACTTTTGAGCAATTATCTCATTATATGCATGTGTGTGTGTGTGTGTGTGTGTGTGTGTGTGTGTGTGTGTGTGTGTGCATGTGTGATCTCACTGGGTAATTTAGTGAGATAAACAGCCAAACACCGTAACATGTATTTGTGAGTAAATAGGATTCTAACATTTGTAAAACTAGAGTCTTAAGAGAATGAGTGTGCGATGCTTAAAAACAGTATTTCTAGAATTACACAGGCTTGTTTTAAGTTTTTGTTTTAAACATTTATTAGTTGCCTAAACTTGGGTAAGTTAAAGTTTTTATGTTTAACGAATCCAACTCTAAAGTGAAAGTAGTAATATTTACCTTATCAGTACATTACCTCGTTAGGACTTAGATGAATAAAATGCTTGCTGTCTTATATGCTACACAATAAGAGGCAGAGACAGAACATTACATTTATATACATATTTTTTCATATATATATCATATCACTTATATATGTTTTCATATTAGCTATTATAGCTACTCTTTAAATTATTCTTAAAGAGGAATCATTGTCAAAATATTCAGCTAAGACCAGAGAATATGGAGGGATCATGTTTATGACAGTTGGAGAAAATTCTGCTGGATAGCTAGGACCCAACACATCCTTAAATGTCCTTAAGTTGCCTTGACCTCCAATCTTGGCTCCAAGATCTCCGAGACAGCAGCTCCCAAGAACCTGGTTCTCAGCTGGATGAGTGCACTTGTTTCACATTAGACACTTAAAATAAATCTTCAGCTGCAGCCCTTCATTTTTCTCCCTCTTTTTCAAGGTTGGCTCTGCTGCTTTCATTTCAATCTTTCTCTTCTACATGTTTCACTTTGTTTCAGACTTTTCTCAGTACTAAAACAAAAGGTTTTCATAACATTTTTTCATAGACTTTAACAAAGGCATGTGGTCTGTTTTGATATTTGCATAGGTTTTTCCATTACATAAATTCAGTATAGATTCTGTTTTTATTTACTCTATCCTCTTGTGGCCCCCTGGTAAATATCTACATCAAATGGAGGTTCCAAAAATTATTATTAATTCAACTGATGTATTTGCCTTTATATTATCTCACCATATGTGAAGTACTTTTATAATAAAATCACCTATTTCTTAAAACATGCACAACACACACACACACACACAGAGATTTGTTAGACCAGGGATTATTAATATTCAGTTTAAAGAAATAGGCCACATTAAGACTCAGATATTTTACCCAAATTCCACCATACAGAATAAAAGGAATACACAGTTCTAATTTTAAATAAAGATTTAAAATCATGGGTTGAATGAATAAATAGGTGTGCCATAAGTATCGGGATGTTCCTAAGATGATAATTCTTCTTATGATACCTATGATTATATAGTCACTAACATTAACATTTCTATTTTGGGGTCCCTTGTAAAATGTAAAAAATTTGCTTGGATAATGATTATACATGATCATATACTGTGCCGTACACATAGTCTCCTCTTTAATACCTCATAGCATCAACTGATTATAAATGTAGGAAATTAATCTTATTATGCATATGCTAAAATATATGACATCATAATATATCACACGTAACAGTAAGTAATTATTGACAATTACCTAAGATGTATCAAGGATTCTAATTTCTATGGTTTTCTAGCTAAATTTATCCAAATGTCATGTTAAACATAAAATAGAAAGTAAGATGGTAACAGGTAAGAAGTACAAGTTTCTCTGCTCTCTTAGGGTTAAAATTGGAGAAAATGTCAAAAAAGTGTCTCATTCACTTTCCTATTTACAGTGTATGAATCTCAGCACAAAATGTAATGTAGTGGCAATGACTGACAACTGATGAGTATACAGAAATATGTATAAATTATCACAATTATGAAAAAGACCATCAGGAAATAATGAAAGCTTCCCATGCAAAAGAATTTTAAAATGATCACATACTTTTACTGAATTTTGATTATTGCAGGTTTTAAAAATCTTGTTACAAAATGTAAATTTTTCATAACTTTAGATGTGTTCCTACCAGCTGGGACTGTGAATCCTGTGGTATAGTAACTTCTCAACAAATGAATGTTTTGTTTTTAGAATAACAGGTCAAGAATTTTGCTCCACAGGAGAAAAGCTATGGGTGTTCATTAAAGAAAGGGCAGATGATGTCACAGGCATGAGTACAGATTGAACTCATCTTGAGCCTCAGGCAAATCATGAAAAGCTGTGAAATGCTCTTAGATCCTCAGATGAAAGGCAATAAGAAGTGAAAATAGATGCTTTGAAAATGAATCTTATTTTGTATTATAATTTTAATGTTTAAAAACATGTCAAAATTAGATTACATAGATGTTTTGAAAGCTAATTTTGTTTCTGATTTACTTAACTGAATTAATATCAAAATATGAAAATATGAATTCAATAATATCAGTTATCATCTCTATAGTAACCTAATGACTTCACCCCATATACCTCTGAAATTTTTTCTATGATGTAACAAAAAAGTAAAATTTTAACTTCATGATAGCAACGTGGAGGTAAGATGTGGTAACAGTGAAGTATGAATTTTAGAGGCCCAGTAATTCTCCTTTGTAATCAAATCCTACCAAGAAAGATGGATAAGAGTACTGTCAACAACAATGAAGTGTCTCAAACACATTCAAATATGGAAGCAACAACAAAATCATATTCAATTATTCAAAGGGACCAAAGTATTACCCATATTAACCTCCTTTCCCAATTATGAAAACTATTATTGAATTTGAGTACTTGAGCTATTAACATGTGACTCACTTATGTTAAATCCCGATACAACCAGTAGTAAAAAAGTACAAGTGGTATGAAAAACTGTGTCACAGGGACTAGGCATTTAGCTCAATGGTTTGGCCGCCTGCCTCACAAGCAGAAGGACCCAAGTTTGATCCCTGGTACCAAAAAAGACCCATAAAAACAAAAACTGTGTCACAGTCCTCCTCAAGTAACTGCCAACATGTCCTCCCCTTCTATTGCTGGGGGCGTGATAGGAGAGAGGATGACAGACTATAATACCTTCAGTTTGTGTAATGGTTCCTGTATATCCATAATGACTGGGACAATCAGAATAATAAGAAAATCATAAATTCAGCAGCCAATAATCACTCTGAGTCTCCAAATCCTCCTGACCTTTACAATCATCCAGACATTGAAATCATATTGACAAGGTGCCTCTCATATCTCTGCACATTTCAAGAACTTTGACAAGGCTACAAATTCCCTTTTACTTTCCTCAGTTCTCTAACAATTTTGTTGATCTACTTGAATAGTTACAAGGAGACAACTAGGAAGTAATTTATGGATTTTTGTAGTATTTTTCTGCATGTGATTCTCCCAGTCAGGAGTCTTCCTTGTGCAATTATGGGACAGAGAAATTCACACACATAGCATATCAATTCCAACTGTCCATTAAGATGTAGAAAAATAAAAGCTATAGAAAGTTGGCGCAAGTGACCCTACCTTCAAGTTCTTCACTTCACTCTGCTGCTGTGAACCCCACAGAAATGTGTAAGGTTATTTCATTTACTTCTGTCTTGCATGTCTGATTGAGTTGGTTTCTCCAATCCCATTTTATTCTTGAGACTGCCTCACATTGAAATTTCCCATTATACTTAAATAAGTCCAAATGTTATTTTTTAAAAATTGCTTTGTTTTATTATATTATTTTTATTTTTTATCATTAAGTTTATTATCACAATTTAGATATACATAATGATCACATTTCTGGTTTGAAATTTGTACCTATACATGATATATCTTGATTCTTATTTTTTCTCCCATTCCCCTGCTCTCCCACCCCTCCTCCCTTTCTTATTTACAAAAGTTTTGTTTCTATTTTATTTTTTCTCTCATTCTTTTTTCTTTTCCCTTCATTACTTCCTCCACTCCCCTCCCCTGTTCCTTTTCCAATTTGAACATTTTCTTTCTATGTCACAATATCTATTATACACTTTGGTTCTTATTTACACTTTCAGTTTCTCACACCAGAGAAATTGGGGGAGTTTGATTTTTTTTCAGTTCTTTATATATTCTAGATATCAGTTTTTTGTCTGAGGAACAGTTGCTAAAATTTTTCCCCCACTCTGTTGGTTGTCTCTTTGCTCTGCTGGTGATTTCTCTTGCTGTGCAAAAGCTTTTTAATTAGATAAGATCCTAGTTGTTATTTCTCTGTAATATTTTCCATGTAATTGGGGTTTTGTTCATAAAGTCTTTGCCTACAAACAGATCAACTAGACAAAAATCAAAAAAGAAATATCAGAACTGAACTAAATACATGAACAAATGGACTTCATGGTTTTCTACAGAATGTTCCACCCCACAACATAGGAATACCCATTCTTCTCAGCTGTGCATGGGACATTCTCCAAAATAGATCACACACTAGCACATAGAACATGCTAAAGTAAATGCAAATGAATTGAAATTATCTCACATATATTATCAGACAATAGTGCAATGAAATTGGAAGTCAATGGCAAAATAAACCACAAAAACTACATAAACACATGGAAATTAAGTAACACCATTCTGAACAACCAATGTATTACAGTTGAAATTAAAGAAGACATTTTTAGAATTAAATGATAACGCCAGTGCAACATACTGGCACTTACGGGATGTAATGAAAGCAGTCCTGTGGGGGAAATTTATAGTGGTGAATTCTCACATCAGGAAAACACAGTGAGCTCAAATAAGCAACCTAATGTTGAACTTCAAACTTGTAGAAAAAGAAGAAAAAGTCAAATCTAGAGTTCATAGGAGGGAGAAAATTATAAACATTAGAGCAGAATTGAAATCAATACTAAGAAAATAATACAAAGAATAAATGAATCAGAGAGTTGGTTCTTAGAGATTATATAAAATTGATAAATCCTTAGCTAACCTCATCAAAAGAAGGACAGAAAAGATCCAGTTCCATGCAATTAGGAATGAAAGGGTGATTTCACAATGATGATGCAGAAATCCAGATCATCAATACCTACTTTGAGAACATTTTTTATAATATGATGGAAAATACAGAAGAAATTGACAAACTCCTAGATACATCTGAATTACCAAAGCTGAATCAAAAGATATAACAGTTAAGAATAACCCAATGTCAGTCAACAAAATTGAAGATATAGTTAAAAAGGTACAAACAAAGAAAAGCCCAATTCCTAATGGATTCACTGCTGAAATCTACAGGAAATTTAGAGAAGACCTAATGCTAGCACAACTCAAACTCTTTAATGAAATTGATAGGTAAGCAATACTCCCAAAGTCATTCCTAGAAGCAAGTATTACCCTGCTACCAAAACCAGAGACAGACTCAACCAAAAAAGAGTACAGGCCAATCTATCTAATTAACATAGATGCAAAACCCCTCAATAAGTTATAGCAAATCATCAAGAAGACTGTACATCATGACCAAGTAGGATTCATCCTAGTAATTCAGGGGTGGTTCTCCAAACACAAATCAATAAATGTAATATACTATATCAACAAAGCCAAAGAAAAAAATCATATGGTCATCTCAATAGATGCAGAAAAAGCATTTGACAAACTCCAACACCCATTCATGATGAAAAAAATCTACATAAAATTGGAATAGATGGTCTTTATCTCAATCTGATAAAAGCTATCTCTATGACAAACCAACAGCCAACAGCATATTTAATTGTCAAAAACAGAAAGTTTTCACTGTAAAATCAAGAACAGGACAAGGATGTCTACTAACACCACTCTTATTGAATATAGTACTGGAAACAATATCCAGAACAATTAGACAAGAAAAAGGAAAAAAAAATGGAATAAAGATAGAAAAGGAAGTTGTCATTGTTTACAGATGACATGATACTCTACATAGAAGACCCCACAAACTGCACCAAAAGAGTTCTAGATTTAATAATCAGATTCAATATTGTAGCTTGCTACAAAGTCAACACTCAAAAATCAATAGCATTCCTAGTCACAAATAACAAACTTAGTAAGAAAGAAATTAGTGAAATGACACCTTTCATGATAGCATCAAAAATAATGAAATACTTAGGAATTAATTTAACAAAGGAAGTAAAAGACTTTTTACATTGAAAACTACAGTACTCTGAAAAAGGAGATTGAAAAGGATATCAGAAAATGAAAAGATATCCCTTGTTCTGAGGTAGGAAAAACCAATATAGTGAAAATGGTCATACTTCCAAAATTTTTATACATATTTAGTGCAATCCTAGTCAAAATACCAATATCATACCTCAAAGAACTACAGAAAATATTCCTAGGATTCATTTGCAACCAGAATAAACCTAGAAGAGAAAAAACGGGCAACAAAGGCAAGGCACGGGGCATCACAATCCCTGACTTGAAATTATACTATAGAGCTACTATGATAAAAACAGCATGGTACTGGCCAAAACCAAACCAAAACAAATAAAACACACAAAAAATCAAAAGAAAAAACATACCTGAAGATCAATGGAACAGATTAGAAGATGCAGAAACAACCAAACACACTCAGCTACCTTATCCTTGACAAAAGGGCCAAACACGTTCACTGGAAGAAAGATAGCCTCTTTAATGATGCTGCAAAAACTAGCTTTCCACATGCTGAAGACTAAAACTAAACCCATGTCTCTCACCATGCACTAAAATAAAATCAAAATGAATCATAGATCTAAATATTAAAAGAGAAACATTAAATCTGATAGAAGAGAGAATAAGTCCATATGTTTTTTTGTTCCCCTCAGGATTAGGAAATCTCACCACTCATAATTAACTGGTTTTTAAGGTGGCTAAAATACAAATTAAAACAACACTGAGATTCCATCTTATTCTGGAAAGAATAATTGTCATCAAGAAATTAATTAATAACAAATGCTGACAAGGCTAGGTAACAAAGAAATCCTCCTACATTCTTGGTGACAATGAAAACTAGTACTGGAAACCAGTACAGAGTGTCCAGATAAAGCTAATAATAGAAATTCCATTTGACTTAAGTATTCCGCTTCTAGATATCTTCTTGAAAGTGCTGAAGAACATTACAGTGGTACATGCATATCTATGTTTATAGATGCATAACTCAAAATAGCCAGATCTGGTAAATAAAAAGTGGTATTTATACACAATCCAGTACTACTCTGCCATAAAGAAAGATAAACTTGAGACATTTCTAGCACAATGTTTGTACTTCGAGACCATAATAGCAAGTGAAGTAAATCAGACACACAATCAGATATGCAATTTAAAAATTGCAAGGGTTCTCTTAATTGAGAAATCCAAAATATAAATACATTATAGAGCAAAATGAAAGAACAATAGTAAACAGGGAGATACATCTCTTGAGAAAAAGAAGGTGCCAAGAGATTGAGGGAGGGGGAAGGGAAAAGAGTGGAGTGCAAGGAGGTGAGGGGAGAATTAGGATCTGTTATATACATGGACCATCTCCCCACAATGAGTGTAAACATTATGTACTGCATATATGCTCCAATAAAAATAAAAAATGATTTAAATTAAGGTAGAGGACAAACGAGGGATCAGGAGGATGAGTACTTCCATGACCTTTAGTGAGGTCTACCAATTTGGGTGGTTTGAGTTTGAATTTTTCTGCTTCTAATGGTGTAGCAGTAGGCATTCAATATAAGGCATACATGAAATTTTAAATGTTGACCATTAGCTTGGTTATTAATAACTGTACGATTTTCTCTTGCAGTGCTGGGCAGTGAGAGGGAGCCACATCTCTTGGTAAACTGAGTGGCCACATGAGCAAATGACTTCTACTGTATCTACAGGGCATGCATTGTTAAGTTTTTGTGGAAGTTTATTCAATAAATTATAGGAGATATTGAACATTTAATAATAGGAAAGGCTTTGAGTTATATGATGTTGTCAAACTGCTGGCTAATGTAAATATTCTTATTTTATCTAAGGTACATTAGGTGAAGCTCTGATATTCAGCAAGTTTGGAATAATAAATGCATTTTGACAAATATTTTAACATATGGTGAGTCTATGAGGATATAGCCTCGGCGTATATCAAGAAATATCATTATTTTGTGCTCTACATGGTATAGTGGAAGCTTATGACTCAACTAAACAAGTTTCCAAATATTGATTTGTCATTCACTTTTTATTACTTGATGAGATACACATGGTTGTTCCTATTTTTAGCCTTGAAAACTTCATGAAAATGCATCCACAGATACATTTCTTTCTGGTTGAAAACACAGGATTTGTGCCCTATAACTTAAGTTAAACTTTTCTGATTACTGCTAAATCCAGCCCATTTGTAATCTCTTCACCAAGACAGCTGGTCGTAATTCCTGGCAAAAACATGGCTGCAGGGACATTTTTCAGGGCAGGAGGACTAAATTCAAGATTGAATCTAGATTTGTATGAATCAGTTTCTCATTATTCAGTGTATCAATTTAGTTAGCATATAAACCCAAGCAAGTTCAATAAGACAGTAGCTACTAGTCAATGTGTCCTGTGTGTTTTGCAAAAAGAAATGAAATAGGTAGGATAGACTATGGAGGATAAAGAAATGGGATTTTCCAGCTGTTGCATTTTTTAACACATATTTCACATTTCCTAAATCACCCAAAGTTCTAATAATTCCCCTTATTTCCACTCATAATAGTTAAGAATTTCCTTCCTTATGCAAGTACGTGTGTATACCTCTGTCTCTAATTTTTTTTCTTAAGATAGATCTCGAGTTTTTTTCACACTCAGGGCATATCTTAATATCTGGTAAAAGGAGGGGACCTGAGATTGACCACATTATCAAAAAAAAACAAAAAACAAAAAACAAGAAAACCCTCAAACTCCAAAGAAATGGTAGCACAACCAGAATTTCACTTTGTCAACATCTGTCACTGAAAGTATTTTCCAGTAATTTGTTAGCACATTCCTTTCCAGTTCATCTGGTTAAACAGGCAGTAAAGTGGAAGGCGATGTATTGCACAAAGGACGATACAATCTGATTACCTATTTCAACAGACTTCCATCAAGGTTGGTTAATTGTCCATAAATCTTCAAACTTGCTCTTTGGAAACCTGTTTCATTATTCCATAATTGTTACAAAAAAGGACAAGAATTATAAAGGACCTAACATTTTATCTAAATGCAAGCTAACACTTCAACCTGTCACTGTTTCATGAATACTGGTGGAAGTCATAAGTCTCTCATCACAAGGATGAAATTCACTTTATTATTTGCCACAATAAAGTAGCAGAAAGGAGAGTCTTAGCATTGTAGCCTAATGCCCACATGACTTGGGGAAGAGGGGGTGATGACAGCTGTACATTCTCAGATGTGTCATAGAAGTTGGACTCTGATCTTAGGGAATTTAAATATTTTATAATGGCAACACAAATGCTCATCTTCATTCTGGTGGAAGACATTATTTATGTTGCAAAGAACAGCAAATATGCCTGCCATTACCTTGATGGAAGTACTCTTCTAAAAATGTTATAGAAAATAACTTCTTGTGAAGTTAATATGAAACAAATGGGAGTTAATACCTCAGTTATATGTTATAAAAAGTATAATAGTTCCATGGAAATTTTTTCCCACAAATTCAATAATATAACATCACAGAGGAGAATGAAGCCTTGGTAGTGAATTTTTGAAAACTTTGAATGTGTTCAAAGGAGCCTAATCATGTGTACTTAAAAAATTAAATACTCCTTTAAAATGGATGTATTTTATTACATGCAAATTTTACATTGGGAATCATGTTAAAAATCATGCAACCACTGAACTTAAGGATTCTATTAAGCAAAAGTCTTTCAAATTGACAGCTCATAATAACTGAATCCAGGTTACACTCTGTCAAACTTGCATTGTACTGACCTAACTGATCATTAATAAAATAGCGTATGAAATATACCAAAGAGTTTATTGGATTTAAATCTAGGCCATTTGTAGTTTCAATACTTCTGCAAGTTGTTAGATACTATTTCATTAATGTCACATACAGTGGCATCCATCCCACCCTCATCTCCAGTTCCATAATTTATATTCATTTTTTAGTATTTGCATTCATTCTTTCCAGTGGATGGTTTCTCTGACAATTCTGCTGCATTGCCTGTGCTATTCCCTTTTGGTAGAACACACTGTTTCTTTTTGCATCTCTTTTCCTATTGACACTTACTATTTTTTTATTAGGATAAAAAAAACCTTGCATCTGAAATTAAGCCTTGAACTACTGCAAAATCAACAAGTGGTTTTAAAAATAAAAATTGGTATTTTGATATATAAACACACATATTGATTGATATTTTTGCTCTTAATATGATTGTTTCTCTTGGGAAAACATTGGCCTCTATGGGTGGAACGTTCACAACCCTTAGTTTGTAAGAATGCTCATGAATGACCTACTAAAAGTTCATGTTTCAGTAAGAAGTGCCATTTATATCAGAACATAGAACCTTGATGACATTTATGAGGTCATTTTCTAAAAAGGGAAACAAAAATGCTCTCTTAGTGATGACCTTATTCAGTGTAGAATTCCAAATGACACATTTATGGTATGACATTTTCTTGTCAAAAGAACATTATAGTCATTATCATTGTCTGCATAATATGACAGATTCTTCAGGGAATATTATCATTACCTAATGCATGCATATTTTACAGACTAATGTTAATGAAACTTATAGTCTATCTGAAAATGACATTGATAGTATACAAAATACAACATGTAAATAATTTTGAGACAACTCAGAGTAAATAAAATATATCAGGTAAGAATGTGGACTGTTTTTATTTTTTTTAATTTTGAAAACATTTCTAAAAGTTATATTTATGTGACAATGCGGGCAACATTTTACTTAGTCAAGTATTGAAGGGTTTACAATGATAGCTCTGTTCTTTAAACAAGTTAATTTTATCAGTTTACATTTTCGTCATTCTCTTGGTAATAAATCACCAGAGGTTATTAATGAATTTTTACTGATGGTTCACTGAGCAACCAAAAAGATTCTACATCAATATGAACCAGAAGATTGATAACTTTGTATTTTAAATTGGTGCTGCATAATTGTTTGAATATTATACCAACAGATAAAAAATACCATATTTTAAAACATTTATGCAGGCTAATCTTAAAATGTGCATTATTTTGTGATTATAATTGGAAATAGTTTGGCTTGTATGTTTTATAATTTATTCTATATTACAGATGAGAAAAGTTGAAAAATAAAGATTTAAATAAGGAATAATTCTTAAAACTTTTATATGTTGCATTTTAGAATTCATGTTCATTTTTTAAATTTCACATTGAATAAATATATTTATAATTGTTTATCTATATGGTTCTGATCATATGGTAGGAAAGTATATGACATAATGTCTACTTTAAAGGTATTTGTAACCTTGCAGAAATAATTTTTAAATAAGAGGATAGCTAAAAATACTGAATTCATAATAAAGTAAGATTTATTTTACTTATGTAAATACCTGGTGCTTTATTCTTTTGTATTTATTGAATCGACCCAAGTATTTTGAAACATAGGTGGCAGACAATGTGTTAGACACTGATATACACTGATGAAAAAATAATGCACAGACATTTTCCCTTACCTAGATATGAAAAGCAGTTAGGTACATAACTAATCATAGAAACATGCAAATACAATTCATTCTAAGTCCAATGAAAGTTCAAAAGAATGACTAAAAAATAACAAGTATTTTCTTAAGTATTTCCCTGTCCAGAAGGAAGATTTAAATGAAGAGATGAAATCATCCCTTTTAGATAAAATAAACTATTACAAGAGTGTTTCAAATATGAAGAGTGGATGTGAACATGATATTAATATATGTGAAGGCATTGGTATAAAACACTGAACATTTTAGAAGCATTAATTAAGGGCCCTGGGATTTAGCTCAGTTGTTCCGGCTCCTGCCTCGCAAGCACAAGGTCCCGAGTTTGATCCCCGGTACCAAAAAAAAAAAAAGGCATTAATTAAGGACAAATTTACGGTTTAAAATACATGGTTTTTGTCATATGGAGTAAAGTTCAAAGAGGGGAATAAAAAAGACTTAAATTTTATACATATATATATACATAAAGAGAGAGAGAGTTAAAAATACATATTTGCTCATGTAATTAAAAGCAGTCAAGATACAGAGTATGACTATATCTTCAGTACTCTGGGAGCTGAGGCAGGAGGATCACAAGTTTTAACTCAGCCTGGGAAACTTAAGAATTTATGAGATGTCATTTGAAAATAACAATTTTTTAAAGGGCTAGAAGTTCAGCAAAGTGCAAAGGTCCTGGGATCAATCCCTGGTAACAACAAAATATTCCCATCACTCAAAACATTTTGTTATTCCTTTAGCAATCAATACTGTCCCATTCCCATTAGAGGTAATGCATGATCTTTTTTCTCTATGAATCACTTCTTTCGTTCATAGAAAGACAATCCTAGAGTATGTATTATTTTCTAAATTCATTCACTCACCTTTGTGATTTATATCCACTTGTTACTTTTATCAGAAGGTATTTATTTTTTATTGCTGAGTATTATATTGTTTGAGGAATAGTCCATTGACAATGTTTACATTTATATTATTTCATTTTGTTTTAAGATTTATATCATTCCTTAAACCTTAACAGTTTAAAATGACACAAACTTACTTTTTCATTATTATGGGGTTCAGAAGTTGAGTTTGGCCTGGCTATTGTAACTGTTTTCTGATATCAGAAGGAAAAAAGGAAAAGTATATGGAGGCTGGGCCACTAGGAGAGACTCCAGGACAAAGGTATGTCCTGAAATCATTCAATCATTGGAAGAATCCAGTTCTTAGGGGCTGTAGAACTGAGATCCTAGCTCCTCTGGTTATCTGCTAGTTTGTGTTTTCCCTGAGCCTTTGAACCTCTTTCTAGTCCTTTCACATGGAACCCTATCACAGATGCAGTAACAATATAACAAATCCTTCTTGCACTTGGAGTCTTTCTGACTGCACTTTCTGCCCATCTTTTATACGCCAGGGACAAAGCTGTTTGTGTTCAAGGGCTCATGTGATTGGATTGGGCCCATCCAGACGTTCAGGCTTCTCTTCATATGTAAAGATTAGTAACATTCCATCTCCAATGTTCTTGTTTGGTTCCAGGTATCACACATACTCATAGGTGATAAAGATGAAAGCATAGGCAACTTTAGGGCATTAACCTCCCCTCCCCACGTTCTTAGTTTCTGCAAAATAGCATCTGTGGGATTCTCATCTTTGGATGCAATATATAAAGAATTTGATAACCATCTTTAATTTGTTCCAAATTGCAAATGACCACTGCCATATATGTTTGTTTTATTGAGACTTAGAATCTTGGATTGAGACAGCTTTTTAAATTTTATACAGAAATAAAATCCCCTCTATATATAATTTCACATATTTGTTTTTTACTGATTCATATTTCTGTAAATTTATATATTTCTTAAGGCAAGATTTTATTATGCATTCAACTTTTATTCTCAGAACTTGTGACAATTTCTTGCTAACAAAGCAGATGTTCAATTAAATAAACAAATTTGGAAAGCTAATTTGTTAATTAAGAGATTAATAATGACTATTACTGGAGTCAAAAATGAAAATTCATTTATATGGTGATGATTGGTGATATTTTAAGTAGGTGTCTAAATCTAAATGTGTCTAAGAAATCTTTAAGGAACATATTGTCTCCATTGTAAAAGTAAACCCTGCCTCTCTGTAACTATTTCCCTTTAACTCAATTAATATTCTTTTTCTCAATATTCAGTTTCTTCAGCTCAGATCAAAAAATACTTTTTTATGAATACTAAATAATTGTGATAGGCAGTCTAATGTTACCATTCATTCCTCTCTCAGAAGATGCTCACAAACCACAAGTCCTGCTTCTCAGAACAATGAATCCACTGTGTTACATGGTGAGAAAGAACTAAGATTGTAGGTGGTATGGGTAAAAAAAATGGTGAATATTTAAATTTTGCTAAATGTGTATTGCACTAAAACACACACTGCCATTAACCCTCATCAGATTGCTCCTTCTGGTTCTGAACACACGTATCGCATCCCTGTTGTCGCTTTCTGGCACAGTTCTGAAGTCCTCTTTCATGGGTGCCTTTGGTTGTGCCATCATGACTGCCTCAGCATCCTGGCTCAAATCAAAATATTTACTTTTCATGAGCTTTTGATTTGGGGCAAGAAGCAGAAGACTCACCGTCTCAGGTCCAATGAATAAGGAGGATAAAACATTACACACAGTAATGTTTTTATGAACCTTCATTTTCATTAGATGACAATGAGCAGCAGCTTTTAGCATATTTTTGATCTCACCTTGTGAGGACACTCACTCAGAGTAGCAAAAACAAGTAATACACATGTTGGAATTCAGGGGGAGTATTTGGAGGTGGGTAAATGTTAATGTGTCTTTTACAGTAACAAGATCTGTTAAATTCACCAGATATTTTCATCACACCTTGCAGATGGAATTAAGGCTGATAATCTGGATTATTCTGCCAGACTGTGTGAAAAGCAAAGAGAAAGACAGAACTGTCTCTGTCGGAGTGATTCCTTGTGACTAACAAGTCTTGATCTCCCTTTGCTGGAAGGAAATCACACGCTGAGGTGTAAGTAAGCAGATCACATGGACAATGAATTATTCCCTAGAGCATCCAGAAGGGATCGTGGGTCTATGGACACTTTAATCACAGCTTTGCCAAATCCACTTTACACTTTAAACTCACAGGTGAAAGATAACAAATTTGACACTACTAAATTTGTGGTAATTTTTTTTTCCAGAAACAAGAGGAAACTTGTGCAATATTCTTCTCCCACCTCCTTTCTTCTTAAGATCATATTGTTCTTTCCTTTTATTGACAAATTTCCTGAAAATCAGCATATTCTTTCCTGTTTTCACTTTCTCATATCATTTTCTTTCTTCATAGTTTTACTGTTAAAGATTCACTTTCTTCATCAAGTGCGTAACAAACTGAGTGACCATAGAGGAGAAGTAGCTTCTCCAGTGTCAGCTGGACTTCTTAGAGCCCTGACTGAAATCCCGTGACCACCTTGTCCTTAGCTTGTGAATACGTTTTGTTATCTTTTAAAATATTTCATTTTATTTTTATTTAATTAATTCATTTTATTATCTTTTCTCTCAATATCTCTGTAAATATGATATTTGACTACTTATGAGACATATATGATGTATGCTTAATATTGTTCAGGTTTGTGTTCAGAGGGTAATTTCACATATAATAATTTGTGTTTTCTAAATTTCCATTCTTAGCTGAAATGCATTAACTGATTAAAAAATACTTTTGTGGGTTCTTGGGCTGTAGCTCAGGGTGTGCTTGGATGCAAAAAACTCTGGGTACAAACCTAAGGACCAAGATGATAAATGAATAAATAAGACAATATTTTTCTCATGTCAATTACTTTCAGTTTCTAATTCCTCTTAGATGCTTTGCAAATCCTAAAACTATTCCCTTCTGACATACACTCCTATCTTCTTCCCTTCCATTCCAAGCACTTTTCATGTATATGATAGACTTTTTAGGAAGAGAAACAAAACACCACTTTCTGTGCCACTGCTTTTAAGATCCATATTAACTCTCAGTTATGAGTTTCTCAGGCCTCATTTTTCAACTCTCCTGCTTACTTAATACATTCACTTCATTGCTACAGTCCTTGAACAAGGCCAGCTCACTGAAGTGCACAGATGTTGTCCTTGCTGGGCCCTGGCTTTGGAAAAAACCATTTGATGGCCTTTTTCCTGGATCATTCCTTTTCATGTTGTAGGCCTCAGGCTCATTTTAAATATTTTTCTACAAAGTATTTATTAAATAGCCCATAAAATATATCTTTCCTGCTGCCTCTATTTTGTTTTTTCCACAATAACATCATCCACATTTTTTTGTTTAGTAATATACACAATCAATTGTTTTGTAGTTTTTGGACTAGCTTTCATAGTAAAATGTAAATCTATGAAGCCAGGTGCTGTCTATTATTTCTATGGCAACCTTCTCTTGACAGGCCCTAGAACACAATTGTGATTAACTGGTATCTATTCAGTGATTGTGTGGATAAAACTATATGCATTCTCTGCAAGCACTATCAGCCACATAAAATAATAGCCAACAAGAACTAATTCCCTCAAATTTTCTTCATTTTTTCTCTAGCCTACCTGATTTATAGGTTGAGTGTTAAAAAACGAACTATTTTTCCAAGACATTTTGCACATGAGAGTTTACATATGTTCTAATTTTATAAAACTGTGAATTTAAAGAATCTATTAATATTTATGAAATGAAGCATTATTTGTAAGGGTAGAAATTTGAATTTTGCACATATTTCATAACTATAAATACTAAAATTGATTTTTTCCTATTTTTGATAACTATATGTTCATTTATTTGTGATATATATATACATTTATATATGATATATATCTGAGACATATAACACATTGTGTCTATGATATTAAAAATCTCACCTACCATCAGAAATATTCATCTTTTGAGTAAATTCTTCCTGAATACGAAATACGATTTTCCCTCACAGTGCCTGGATTTGCTGCACCTGGATGATGGATGGCCATTCACCTACAGACGTGAGTGACCAGCGATTTTCCTGGATTAAAGTTAAGTGACCTTGTTTTCTTCCCTGATGACGACTGTCACTGTCATTAGGAATGTGGGAGAGGACGTGCTGAATGGTGTCTAGCTGATGTTTCTTCTATCGTAGCTCAGTATTCTATAATTGTAATTTATTGTTTGCATTTAAATTTCACCAAGCTTTGAGATCAATTTTATAAATTCTGTGTAAGTTTCGCAGCAGTTATTCCTTGAGGACTCTCTCTCTCCTTATTTCATTGTCATATATCACTCTCGACTGAAAGACCCGTGTCTGCTTTTGAAAGGTTTAAAGTACAGTAATAAAGTAACTTCTAACACTGAATTTCTCCTGACAGCTCATGGTCTTCTCAGATGAGAACTCATCTATCCCCTACTACATGAAGAAGATTATTACAGGACCACTCGTGTTTCAATGTTCCACAAAATTATGTGTCAGTTCATCTCGTCACTGTCCTTTGTGTTGCAACACACTGATTCAAAACTCACATTTCCCTCCACTCTCCAATATTGTTCACACATTGTTGTCATTTAACTCATATTTCCTCCTATATTTCCCATTGGTGAATATACTTTATTGCTATCTTTGCCCTATTTCACATATTAAAAATAATTGCTTTTTCAAAAATATAACTATCTTGCCTATTGAAACGAATTTTCTATTGACCCCAAAATTTTCTAATGCACATATTTTTTGTCTTATATGTCAAATTCATGGTGCTATTTTAAATTAGTGAAAGTTTTCTGAATAAAATTTAATAAATTATATTTAGTAATTATAAATTTCAAACTAAAAGTAATTTGCTTATTGAAGTATATTTTGTAGGACCAATAATACTTAATTATTGTGCTTTTTTATTCCTTTTATAAAATTATACCTATAGTTTTCAAAATTTATGTCACAATTATAGGATGAATTTTGTACAAAATTTTTTGACAGGAAGAAAAGAATAAATTTAAAGTAACTGGGCAAACAAATTTACTTCCAAATGTGTTTACAAATTTCATGTGTAGAATAGTTCATCAATAACTAATTTAAGAGATTATAATTTAAATTTCTTTCCTTTTTATTCTGTTATTTTTAGCTCCATAAAACTATTGTAGCTTCTTATATCAAAGGGAAAGGGGAAGTGGGAGGGATGGGGAAAGGAAAGAAGAGAAAGGAATAAATATGAGAAAAGGAAAAAGAATGGAAACAAAGTCTTTGTTATAGGGAGGGTGGAAGGGTTGGAGAGAGAGCAGAGGAATGGGGAAAAATAAGAACAAAGATATATCGTACAAAGCTATAAATTTGCATTGGTGAATGTCATCATTTTGTATACCTAAAATGTACCAATAAACTTAATGAATAAAAAAAATTTGGAATAAACTTGTGCAATATTATATGGTGGTATAGAGGATGCTCTACCATGAACACAGGAGAGTCGTAATAAACAAATAAATCAATGAGTAAAGTAATAATATAATATTGGTAAATTTGTAGTCTACTAATAAAATGTGTCCATTTTAACACATAAGAGTGCAAATCAGATTGTACATCAAGAGAACCTATTATGTAGAGACAAGGTCTTCCTATGTAGTTCAGGATGATTTTCTAGGCTAGCCAAGGCTATCCATGACCTCACAACAATCCTCCTGGTTCAGCCTCCCTAAGGCCTGGATTATAGGTGTGGTCCACCACACCCCGCCCAGACTCATTTTAGTGATGTGGCCATGCTTAGTTGGCTAGCAATTACCTTCATGGCCCTAACTGACTCTCTAAAAAACACAATTTTCTTGCCTTCTCTGGTCTCTTTTTCTATTTTAAAGATTTGTGGAGCTTGGGAGTAGTGTGGTTGATCTTGGTAGTACTTCATTCTTACAAGTATGGCCTGGAACAATTCTTATAATGAAGAGGATAGCATGTCTGAAGATAGGCAATATTTATTAAAATCAATTAAGACCTTTCAAATTTCACTTGAATATAATATGAAATTGTGATTTAACTTACATCATTATATTGACTACAAATGAGAAATCCACCTAACAATAACTAGAGAGTAAACAATATAGTCAAAGGATTCTAATTCCATGAAATAAAATTATTTTCATCATATGAACATCTAAGTGACTCAAACTCTGAATATGTTGAACTCTGCATAATTCTCCCTATTATTAGAAATTTTGGAACAAATAGAGGAAAATAAATGATAGTAGTAATGAAACATAAAAAGATCAGTAAAATTAAACATTAGGTTAGATTAATGCTCATTAGTATATTTTAAATTATGAGTGTAAAGAAAATAAGATGTTAAGAACATCAATAATTTTGTATTGTATTTATACATATCAAATGAAAAGTGTTAGTATAACAATTCAAAAAGTCCATTTGGTTCTTTTTATTACTGATATCATATGCTGATCAGGAAGGCTTCTTAAGACATATACCTTAGGTTTAGAATAACTTCTAAAAAAGTATATATTATAGAGTCTACCAAATAAAATCCAGATCATTTCCCCGTGTTTACTCTCAAAACTTCAAGAATGATGATCCAGTATTCACAATACATTTTACTCTGTTAGCTGGTATATGAATCATTAGATTATCAATCACAATAGGTAACCAATTACCTTTTAAAAAACAATCTACTCATTAATGTTACTAAATTTTGTATCCTGAAATTAAAGGTTACTGGATTTCGGGCCAGGGATTTAGCTTAGCGGTTTTGTCCCCTGCTGGACAAGTGCAGGGACCCAAGTTCGATCCCTCATACCAAAAAGAAGAAAAAAAAGGTTACTGCATTTCTAGAATGACTTTCTAGATACTTTGAAAGATATCTTCACATTTAAAAAATTGACTTTGAAATTATGTTTAAATAATCCATTAATTTGGCCAAATGAATAATTATCTTTGCCTAAATTAGTCATGATTAAGCATGTTTTTTAAGCCATTGCTCTAAACGTTTTCTGCTTTCTCTAGGTGTAAATGTCATCCAATTTACTTACTCTTTTATGTATGACACAGTACTTCACTTAAGAAGCCTTCTGTACTCATTCCTTCCATTTAAACATGATCCCTATTATCAACTAATTAACTTACTCTTTTGAATTTCATATCACATTTCCCGCTCCCCTTTGCTCCTGGCTTTCTGGATTTTTTTCATAATGCTCATTTGAAAAATATATGTAACCAATATATTTCCACTGAATATCATCTTCCTCTTTTGGATGAAACTCACAACTGGTATTTGCACGCACTTACTGTTAGAATTGCATTCCCAAGTTGATGTTATGTAGCTTTCAGCTCCTCGTTCACCTCAGCATTTACAGTATTATTTGCTGTCATTATTTCTCCTTAGTTTTATGCTCAGACCCTCATCCTGCTATCTGTTACAAAATGAACTCTTCTTTGCAAAGCCTGATGATGGCATCTGACTGGATGGCAATACTGGATTGCTCGAGATTGCTTTAGTGGAACTAGTGACAATGTGTTTGGAGTTGAAATATCTCTTAGAGATATTTATTGGAGTGAAATATTTCTTAGAGAATGTTATGTGCGGGCTGGGGATTTAGCTTAGTGCTACTGCTGACTGCCTCATTAGCGCAAAGTCCCAAGTTTGATCCCCAGTACAAAAAAAAAAAAGAGAGAGAGAATGTTATGTGGTCCAGATAGAATATTTTTGCAATCTTCCAGCTTTTACACAAGAAGCAGGTAGATGTACTTGTATATTTTATTTAGCACTTGCAATATGCCAATAATAATTCTAACCATTTTCCAGAATTAGAATATACAGTGTCCAAAAAACTATTTGAGGAAGCTATCATCCTCATTTCAGAAATGAAGAAGGTGACATGCCCAACTTGTCAGATCAAACAAGGAGGAAGTAGTAGATCTTGATTCACACACAGGCAAACATAATCAACTAAAGGTTTTGCATGTATTTTAACAAAACTATCCCTCAGTACTCTCCAGGTGGGGCATGTCAGATAGTCAGAGAAGAGGTGAATAATTCTTTGTAGCAATCTGGAAAACTCTTAGTAGCAATGGCATCCAAACTTTTACTGCTTCTGTTTGGCTGTTCAAGTTTAATAGCACGTCATCACTGAGATGGTCTCAAGGCAGCTACACAGAAAGAGAAAAAACATACTGAAGAACTCACCCTCAAGTTGAGTGAGTCTTACCTGGAAATGCAGTGTGAATTCCAAGGTTTAAGCACTTTGAACTTATGTTAATTCTCAAAAATAATGAAATGTGTCCTGGAAACCCATATTGATTCAGTGAAAGTTCAAAGTCTCTCTTTTTTTTTTAGAAAAATGGCTAAACTAGTAAATGGCAAATATGAAGTTTTATTGTTGGGCTTTTTTTTGTTGTTTTGGTACTGGGGATTGAACTTGGGTCCTTGGGCTTGTGCAGCAGGGGACGAAACCACTGAGCTAAATCCCCGGCCCCTGCTGTTGGGCTTTTAAATGTGAAGCATATTTCGCCAAATTTTTCTCCCCTTAGGAACTACTGCAACTTATGTGGCCTTATACAATAAAAATAGGAATGAGAGAGGGGTTGTGTAAACATGATAGAGATTCCAAACTAGACCATTCATCAATAAAATATTCATGGTGCCCCCCAAATAGTGACTCTTTTTTGAAATTATTGTCTCTTCTCCTTACATAGAACGTTGAACTCTGAAAGGATCTGATAAAAACAAACATGTATCTGGAATTGAGAGACTACTGCTTGTTCTTAAGTATATAACACATGGGACCAAGAAAATTTTGTATCTTTATACCATTGCAATTGCAGTCCATACTCACAAATGCTAAGGGTCTGAATCATTTTCATTTCTATGAACACCAGAAATCTCAGAGTTAGCATATCTGCAACTAAACTTGCTTCTCCCCCTTTGTTCTATTTCATTGAATTATACAATCATTCCATTAGTTGACCAGTTGAAAAATAAAGAAGTCGTTTTTAATAATTGTTTTGCCGACTCTTGTATCCAATCATTCAGTCAACTCTATTTAACTCAAATTTTCACTTCATTCTGTCTATCCTGGCATTACAATGTTTTCTGCTATTTTTTTTAACTTGACAATTCCACCATTGTTTTTTCCCATTTTACAAGAAACATAATCTATAGTACAATCTCATTGATATTAATTTCCTGATTGAACATTTAAATGACTATAATTTTTATGTTGTAGTTTTTATAGAGAATACAAAGCTATTAAGTGAGAACTTTGTTTGTAAAATTCTTCTTTCCCTTTATCCAATATTTTTACCCTATTTTAAGAAAACTAAGCAACTTTTGTCTCCTTGTACAACAAACTATACCTCTATCTTAATTCTAAATTATTCAGACTGGACTAGACCTCCTTTCCAAAATTTAAAGCCTAGGGTGTATATTCTGTTGTCTGTTGTTAATTTTCTCAATTTAAATTCTGTGTAAGATAATCAAAAACTTTTCAGCAACTTATCTGTTTATTCAATGCAACACTGTGATGATAACATCAAGCACAATAGTAGCCTTTTAAAAAAGTATGTATTAAGCTACTGTGATAAAAACAGCATGGTACTAGCAAAGAAACAGACTTGAGGATCAGTGGAATAGATTAGAAGATGCAGAAACAACTCCAGACATACTCAGCCACCTCATCTTTGACAAAGGTGACAACCACCTGCATTGGAGGAAAGATAGCCTATGTAATAAATGGTGTTAGAAAAACTGGATTTCAACGTGCCAAAGATTAAAACTAGACCCACACCTATCACCATGGATTAAACTAAGATCGAAGTGAATTAAAGAGCTAAATATTAAGACAGAAACACTAAACTTGCTGGAAGATAAGTTAGGTAAAACTCTTAATGACATTGGCATAGGAAAAGACTTTATGAACAAATCTTCAGTAACACAGGATCTAGCACAAATTATCAACAACTGGGATCTCATAGTATTAAAAAGCTTCTGCACTGCAAGAGAAACTACCAACAGAGCTAAGAGACAGCCTACAATGTGGGAAAAAATTTTTAGCAACTGTACCTCAGACAAAGGTCTACTATCGAGAATATATAAAGAATTGAAAAAAAGCAGAACCCCCAAATTCAAAGGCCCAATTCAAAAATTGGCCTCTGAAATGAACAGACATTTCTCAGACAAAGAAGTAAAAGCAGCAAATAAGCAAATAAAAAAATGTTCCGCATCACCAGTCATTTGAGAGATGCAGATCAAAACAACACTGAGATTCCACCTCACCCCACAAAGAATGGCTGCTATCAAGAAATCAACCAATAACAAATGCTGGCAGGGGTGTGGAGAGAAAGGAACCCTTCTCCTTTGTTGGCAGGAGTGCAGACTGGTGCAACCACTGTGGAAATCAGTATGGACATACCTCAAAGAACTAGTACTACAGGTCCCATTTGACCCAGCTATTCCCCTACTCGGTATCTTCCCCAAAGAATTAAAAGAATTATACCACAGTGATATATATGTACCTGTTTATAGCGGCACAGTTTGTAATAGCTAAAGCTTGGAAACAGCCCAAGTGCCCATCAACTGGAAACTGGATAAAGAAGATGTGTTGTTTTTTTTTTTTAATAAAATGAAGTACTACTCAGCCATGAAGAATGAGAAACTAGAGATATTTATAACTCAATGGATGCATATTGAGGCCATACTCTTAAGTCAAATAAATAGGACACTCATGTGTAAATAACGAATAGTTTCTCCAGTGTGAGAAACTGAAAGTGTAAATAAGGATGAAAATGATTAAAATGAATATTGATAATTTGAAATAGGAAAAGGTCCAAAGATGTAGGGGTGGCAGGAGGGGAAGGGGAAAGGGAAAAAGGGAAAGGAAAAATTATGAGAATGAAAAAAAAAATGGAAACAAAGTCTATGTAAATAGTGAAGGGTGGAGGGGGTGAAGGGCACATAGGTAATGGGGGACAAAATAAGAACTAAGGTACAACATGTACAGGTACAAGCACCCAATGATAAATATAAATGTATTGTATACCTAAAATTTACCAATTAATATATAAATAAAAAAGCTTTTAAAAATATGTATTATAGTAAATGAAATGGATATCTTTACTGTGCAAAATTTATTGACTCATACTCAGTGCTTAAATATTCTAAATTTCATTTTGCAAAATGGCCAATTATTTGTTTTACCCTAAGAATCAACATTGCATGGCTCTCATTCTGTAGTGTGATCATGATGCCTATGTTCTTGCACGTGGTTTGCTATATAGCACCTGCATTCTTTCTTCTGTACAAGAATGAGAGAACTTCATGAATTTCTTTAAAAACTATTCTTACTTTCTGATCAGAATGCATGATGGAATTACATTCCCTGGTTTTACACTGCTGTGATAGTTCTAATGTGCCTTCTCCAAGAATATTACTATTTAAAATCTCAAAGCTCAAATCCTTATGTTGCATGCTTTCTACTTAAACTTTACCAAGATAGGAAATATTTATTATAGAAAGATATAACCTAACTCAATTTCCCAAATATGTAGCATTTTATCATAAGTTTCACAAGAGTCAGAAAGGCCAATATAAACTTTATTACTTTCCTTTTGATTTTTAGTTTCTTGCCCTAAATCTTTGAACTCATTTCTGACATGGGAGTTGGCGATATCTATTTTCTACAGTAGATAATGTAGAAACATATAGAGAAATTATGTGTAAAAGATAGAGAAATAATGATTTACATTTTAAACATGTAATTTCTAAATTTCTAATTTCTAATATTGGATAGCTATTTGGTTAATTTCCCAGCATTGTACTCAAAAATGCAAAGATTATGAAAAAGTAAAATAAATGTGTTTTCTTACTGAAATTAAGCCAATTTACAGGAGCAAGCAAATTTCAAATTTCAACTCCACTGCTTTCAGATTTTATTTTCAGAATATGTTTAAAAAAAATCTTCCCAGCATTAAAGTATCAGAAAGTATTTGTTCCCTCTGACTTGCTGAACTCATCTCTTTCTCATTTTAAGTCCTCAATTGGCATTCTTTGAATATCATGGTTTCTACTAAGCCTGTGCTCACTTGCAGCTAGCCTGGGTTCTGCAGTGGACAGAGAGCTCTTGATCAATGCTGCCCTCCTATTAGGATCATCTTGCAGAAAAAATTCACTAAGCCTCACTTCAAATCATATTTTAAGATGCTTGTCATGTAACCCCAGCTCTCCATCTAATAAACATCTCATTGCTCCTAGGTTTAGCTTATGCGCACAGCTATTTCTTCTAGGCTTTGTTTTGTTCTATTACAAATGGCTTGGGAAATCACCACTATGCTTTTACACAATTGGGAAAAGAATATATTAGTAATGTCACTTCTATTAAATTAAAATAAAAGAAAAACTCTGTGTTTTATTTTACTTGGTTCCTCACTTACTTTGGGGGAACATTTCTCATTGTGTTATATGCTTCAAAGGGCAATAGACATAGTAAACAGAGGTGCAGTGGTAATGAAAAATTACATGAAATGAAAGTTAAAATGAAAATTCATAAATTTAAGGTTCCATTTGTAGTAAAAATAAGATTGGAAGCATAGAAGTACAGGGAGGTAATTAAAATAATGATTTCTAAATATTATAAAAGAGATATAGAGCAGTGATTGTATACATATGTTATAATTTCTATCTAAGTATAACAATCCTTAAACTCTGCCTCAGAGAGCTGTATATGTGATTCTGGAAGACAAACATGGCTGTTTCATCCAGGTGGAATACAGTCATCACTTAACAATGGAGAAATGTATTGAGCAATTTATCATTGTGCAAACGTTATAGAATGGGTTGCACAGACCTAGATAACATAGGATATTAAACATCATTTAACAAGCACTCTCGATACAAATAAGAGATACAAGTAACACGAGATATAAGGGGCTGTTTTCAAAACAACATATATTATTTCCAGTAAGCTTCATTTATTAGTAGAAGGATCACACTCTGAAACATTGACAACAAGCATACTAAATATATATCCAGTAACATAGTCATTTATTATCATCAAGTATAATGTGCTGTTTATAATTTTATGTATTGTACCTTAATACCAGTGACAACAAAATAAGTCTGTATCAGCATCACCACATGCATATAAGTAATGCATTGTACTATAAAATTGCAAAATCTATGTCACTAGGCAATAGAAATTTTTCAGTACTATTATAATTTTATAGAACCACTCTTCTATATGTAACCCATCATTAATCAAATGTCATTATGCAATATATGACCTTAATTATATCACTTAAATAACAAAATGACTGACAGTATTTAGCAATGTGCTATTTACAGCACATATACTTCATTTCTTAAAATGGATGAAAAATATTCCATTGTGCACATATACTATAATTTTTTGATTCATGTTCCATTCATGTACATTTGAACTGTTTACATTTTTTGGCTATTGTGAAGTGTTGCTATGAACATCTGAGCACTTAGTTTCAATTATTTTTGGTACAGACAAGGGAGCAGAATACCCCAAAATGCAGAACTGTTTTCTTCAAAAATATATAAGTATCATCTTAATCTGGTGTAGATAAGAAACACAGTACAGACCTCTTGGGCTATAATTAATATCTGTCAACTAAACTATGAAAATAAAATACTAGTTATCTACTTCCAAAATAGAATGGTGAGACAGACAAACAATAGATACTACCATTCTAAAAAAGAAAAAAGAAAATGTGTAAAGAAATTACTGTTTAAAACTATGTTTCTTAACCACAAAGGGAAATTCCAGTTGTTTTCAGAGACAGAGTAATTCACTATGGCTTGATGTTCAGTCCTCTGATCCTCTTCAATGCCTATAAATTATTTCCTCATGGAGTAAAGTGAATGTCTACTGGAAAAATATTCACTCTTCTTTAATCAGTGATAATTTTCAACTTCTAAAGTCAATGAACTGTTGCTTCAGTCTCTTTGTTTTGCAACCCATGAAATAACAGACAGTGCTAGATTCATTGGCTTTTAAGAAACCCTCAGATACATTCTGTGTATTTTTACTTCTTTTTTCAAACTAAGTAGATTTATTGGCCAATTTCCTACCTATAGGTTCCTAAAAGTCTAATAATATCACTTTACTTCTTCCAATCTTTAACATCTTCAGTTCAAGCTGGCAGTGTTTCTGTTAAAATGGTTCTTTAGTTCCATGTGATATATATCTAATTTCTCTAGAAATAGTATTTCCAGATAACCCTTGGCATCCTTTCCAGAACATGGTCTGTCATGTTTTTCAATATATACATAGAATAAGAATGTCCAAATCTTTAATTTGTGTTTCTTTCACTTTAGAGATCCTGTTCCATTTTACTTTGTTATTTTTTATTTTTTTAGTTTAACTACAAACTTCAAGGATAAGTGAGGCCACATTTTGATAAAAAACGTTCTTAGCTAAATACTCAAATTAATCACCTGAAATTTCCACTTCTCACCTAAGAGGAGAACTCAATAACGCGAAACATTTTTGTCACTTTACAAGGATTATCTTTTCTCCAATTTCCAAAATCATATTCTTCTTTCATATTTCACTGCTCACCAGAACAATCCTGGCATCCATATTGCCACTAACATATGGTCGGAGACACCTTAGGTTTTTTCTATTGGATGCTTCAAAATTCTTCCAGCCTGTATGGATCATACAGTTTCAAACCAAACACTGCCTTTCAAGAATCTGTTTCAGTAGATCCTTATTTTCATGTACCAAAACCTATATAGGTGCTTCTCTGCCTATTGAGGGGTTATGTCCTGTTCTACTCTTCTGCCCTGAATATATAAAGTTGATAGTATATTTAATAAACACCATAGAGTATCAGGCATATATCCTTGTAATAGTGGGTGACTAGGGGCTGAAGTTGTCATTGTCAAGTATTAAGAGAGAGTATTGTACTGTGTAGCACTATCCTAAAAATATCAGTATTCAAAGTACAATTTTTATTTATTGTGTATCTCTTCCAAGCCGTCATAAAGTTATAAGTCAAACCATCCTATGTTGCGAGCCCTATGCATTAATTTTCTGCAATTATTGTAACAAATTCCGTCAATCTGTGTGGCTTAAAACCATTTTGGAAGCTAGGAATCCTTTATTAAGATTTCATCACATTTTTTTTTTCTTGAAGCTTGTGAGGGAAGACATAGTTTATGCTTCTTTCTTAGCTTCTGATGGTTGCCAGCAACCATTTACACTACTTAACTTGTAGCCACATAACTCAAATCTTTGGCTCCATATCACATGATGATTTCCCTGTCTCTGTGTGTCTCTCTGTCTTAATTTCCCTTTTCTTTCATTGACACCAAGTATTGGATTAAGGCTGAGGTTGACATGTTAAATGAAATTTTGTAGAAAGCCATTGATTTGGAATAAGCTGCTGCACAGGGGTCAAAAGACTAAAACAATAAGGAATTTAATTGCAGTAGGTAAGATTTAGTTAATTAGAAGAGGCTTTCTAACCAAGGAACAAATTAAGCTGTAACCAATTAAGTTGTCTGTATACGTCACTTACATTTTCCGTAAATGTTGGCAGAGCACATTGTTGGTTAAAGTTCTTAGAACCTGCTCTGTTTCTGGAAGCTCCCCAATGTTTTTGTTTCCTTTATTTGTTTTTATTTGCTCAAGTAAACTGTACTAAATTTAATAGGTTGAAGGAATTTCCTTTTAACAGACCACATTTTAGCTTTATTAGGTCTACAAAGACTATTTCCAAGTAAGATCACATTTACTAGCTACTGGAGATTAAGACTCAAAAATATTTTCTGTGAGAACACAGTTAAACCCATAACACTTTCCAATTTGGGTACACTCTGTTTGTTATACTTGACTAACTGAGTTGGCTAGAACTTACAGTAAAATATTAAATAAAAGTGACAAAATCGGAAGTCACTTTTTATTATGTTATGAGAGGATGACTTTTAGTCTTTCAAAATCAAATATGACACTAGCTCTGTGTTTTCACAAAGTCATTTATCAGCATGATCTTATTTGTATTTCCAAATTCCTCACAGTTTTATTAGGACATGATTTTAGAATTTGTTAGATACTTTTCTGCATCAATTGAGATGATTACATTGGTTCTTCCATTCTATTAATTCTGGGTATTACTTGGATCAGTTTCCATATGTGGAAGGACCAATGCATTCCTGAGATAATTCTCACTTGGTCCTGATGTATAATTCTTTTAATAAGATGATGGATAAATTTTGTTAGTACTTTCTTAAATTTTTTCAAATTTTTATGATAGGTGAAATTAGTCTATAGTTTCTTTAAATTATACTTTCCCTTGTTTTGATATCAAGGTTTTGTATACTTCATAGAATGAATTATGAAGTAGTCTCCTCTGACTTTTGAGATGGTTTAAAGAGTATTAATTGTTATTCTTTCTAGCAGATTTATTTCTGGGCTCTTCATTGTTAAGAGGTTTTTGACTGACTTGTATTTGTTTTAGATCTGATCAATATTTTACCATTTTTAATTTGTGCTTTTAGGAATTTTTAAGACTAATATCTTGACAAACAACTATGCATAATATTCTGTCATGATTCCTTCATATTAAAGAGGCATTACTAATGTCCTCAAAGACTATTAGCTTGTCTTTTTGGCCTCATGTATAATACCTTCCTATAAGGGAGAATGGGTTATTTATTTCCCTTCAAGGAATGTCCTCCTCTGTCTAGCCACTTTTCTGCCTGAGATTTCTAAAATAGATGAAACAAAGGTAAGCTCCTTGAATAAATCCTTTTAATTCACTTCTATACTTTTATAATGGGGAAATATGATTCTTTGGAATAATCTAACTTGCTTCCCCTGAAACAACAGTTCATTGCCCCACCATAGAATTTGGGCTTCCTCGTTCAAAAACACTGAGGGCCGGGATTCAGCTCAGTGGTTCCACCACCTGCCTCTACAGTGCAAGGTCCCAAGTTGGATCCCTGGTACAAAAAAACAACAAACAAACAAGCAAACTCTGAGCCAGAGTAGGGGAAGAGCAAGGACAAGTTTACTTCTTGGTTAGTTTACAGCAAGAGAAATTTAATTTCATTTTTTTTTCTGGAGGTAGAACTCTGAAATCAAGATGTTGAAGATATGATACTTCTTGTCAAAATACTAGTCTTCCAGATTAAGATTAGTGTGAGTTACCTGATCATGTCAGATTGAGTAAGAAATGCCAAAATGATTTGAGCAGCATAGTTCTGAGAGTGGCCAAAGGAATTTACTGAAAACAGAAGACATCCTGGATGTGAGTGGCACCAACCAAGAGGCTTGTCCCCTGAATGGAAAAAAAAGCAAATAGAAGAAAGAAGGCTAGTGTCTGTTTCTTCCAAAGAGCTCCAGTCTTCACCTTCATCCTGAATGTCATTTCCTGGCTTCCAGTGTAGATGCTTCAGCCTTCTAGTGCAGATCTCTCAGCCTAAGCACAGTCTCCTGATAGACTTGCAAAGTTAGCTCCAGGCCTTCGACCTTAGATTGATCCTTCCTATCTCCAGCAAGAAGGCAGGCTTTGACACTCTTCCAAACCTAGCTCTGCAGGTGGTCATTGTACCTTTCTTATAAATCCTTATGTATTTATACATCTTGTATTAAATCTGCTTTCTCTAGTGAACACTGCCTGGTACAACTATTTTATTGCAGAATAAGTATAATCTGTCTCTTTCTTTACAAGATTTCTCACCCAAGTTTTTCTTCTGTACGTGTGGCTTCTTTTATTCCATTTCTTTTGAGAAAACCAAACATCGGTTGTAGGCCCTACCAAAATCCAGATAATCTCATCTTCTATTCTTTATCCTAATTATATCAGTAAAGCATTTTATTCCAAATAAGATCACATTCTGAGGTTCTGGGTGGATACATATATGGAACCATCAGGTAATTAATGCCCAAATAAATTGCACTGTTAGGTTTAACATATTTAATTGCTTAATACAAGTTAAATATATAATTTCCTGACACTTAATTCCCAAAGATCTATACATTCACATAAACCTCAGACTAAGAGAAAAGTATGTAATTACTATCTTCTGATCTGAATATTTTTCATTAAATTATCAATTTATTTGGGTAAATTTCCTAACATAATTTATATAATAAAAACTGATGGATGACTGTGAAAATGTTCTAGAAGATAAATATTAAATTAATATTCACTGAGATTTCAGAATGTTCAAAAAACTTTCATAGGTCATGTGAACTAATGAAGTAGAACTGAATAGAGTTATAACTTTTAGCTATAATTCATATTTTTATTTATGTGATCTTTCTTCTATTTGAAGTACAAGTATTCTAATAAAGGTATAGTAGAATTATTTAATTGTTTTTGAAGAGCTTTTCATTTTGTTACAAAACATACTCTCACCAAAAATGATAGAAATTTCATCATAGAAAGCAAAAAATAAAGTACATAATTTTCCCAAATTGTCATCTTTAGAGAGTTCACTATTATTACTAAGACACATTAGGTTTTCATTAAGTTTAAAAAATTGAACATTTCAGAAATTGGCTTGTGTTAAGTAAATTATGTAAATTAATAGCTAAATTAACCACCATTAAAGAAATATGGTAATTTTTAACCTGCTGACTTATTCTTAGAAAATTCCTAACTGATGAAAATGTCTAAACATTTCAATTTGAGTGCATTATTAAAAATGTAATAATAGATAATTAACAAATTTGTCCTAAACAACTGAAAGGGATACCCTAACCTCCTTAAAAGTTTCATTGATAGGGACCTCTCTGTGGTACTTTCTTTACTAAGCTAAATTAAATATTACATTGACACTTATTACATTTTCCAAGGAAATAATTTCTACAGACGTCATTAGCATTTGGAACTCTCCAACTTTTCTCTGTTTTGATTACGTATTATCTCTGTGCTCAACATTTTCCTCACAAAACAGTTATATTTTAACTTATCGGATGGTTTATTATGCCCAATAACTTGTTGCATTTTCACTTCACCACAGTGTAAAAGCTCAGAAGAATAGTATTTCTAGGAATCACATCTAATCCCAGAGGCTGGCTGACTAATATGTTAAATATAGAATTGTCTTCTAAATTGTTAATTATAACAACTTGATAGAACATATTTAAGATACTATTCAATTCTTTAAAAATGGAATTTATTCATAAATAAATGAAGTTCCTTAAATTTTTTGTGTCAAAACTACTCTGATATGTTTCATTTTATATATTACATAGCAAAACATGCCAAATATTTGTATTTTTAATATAACTAATAAAAGCCTACATGATCTTTATTTTTTTTATTTTTTTATTTTTTATTTTTTGGTACCGGGGATCAAACTTGGGTCCTTGCGCTTGTGCAGCAGGCAGCGAAACCACTGAGCTAAATCCCCGGCCCTCATGACCTTTAAATAAATGATCAAATTGCATATTTGCCTAAATTAATTTTCAGAGTTCTCAGAAAAAATACAATGAAAACTAATTAAAAACACATCAAAATATCTTCAAACTTGCATGCTATTATAGATTTAATATGAATGAAATAAATGAAATTTCTCTGCCCTATATTCTCTCTATTAATTTATTTGTAGATAAACTTTAAAGTCAAAGAGTCATTACTGATCACAATGGAAATGTCCCTTTAATCTGTTTTCTTTTAATTTTCCCTTTGTTATTTTTATTGAGTTGATGATAATTTGATGGTATTTTCTTTAGAGTAGAACTATAATTCTAAGTGTTAATGACTTTTTGATAGTGTGCAGAATTTCCATTTCAAAATGGCAGTCCCTGTTCTTAACTTGGAAATCTATTAAGATTAAAAAACTGGCACCAAAGAATAGTGTAAGTTAATGAAAATGGTAGATATAAAGTGAAAAGTGTTCAATAATTCTTTCTTAAGGTAATGGTTAGAAAAAATGTGACATATGCTAGAAGTGGACTATATACTATAATTACTTCATAACAGACATTCATTTTTTAAGAAAGAGATTCATACTCAGGAAATGAAACCAATAGTGATCTTTTTAGTTTGGCAACATCAGTTGATAGATATACATATTACCTATGTGGCCTGTATTGGAACCACTTGGATATGCTTATAGCCTAATAACAGAGGAAGAGGAAGAAAAATGGAGCTGAGAGAGAGAGAGGTAGAGGAAGAGAGAGAGAGACTTGTTCCTGCCTATGAAGATGCTCAGCAATTGCATGCCCACTTAAATAAATATCAAGTGACTATTATTTTTAGGTCAGAGTTAGTTGAGATTTCTGTTACCAATAGAAAATGTATTGTGTATACATCCTCAGATATGATATGATTAGAAGAGGCTGCAGTCAATGCAAGATCATCACATAAGTGCTCTTCAGGCAAGGGAAGGACCATTGTTCCCACAAGAATTATCCAGAAGGACCTGGTGTCAGGCTTAACTTCTAAGAGCTCTAAAACGTGAGGTGGTTGAAATTTACTTCGTTGGAAGTCA
This sequence comes from Heterocephalus glaber, assembly GCF_000247695.1. The sequence continues at coordinate 6,216,335 of NW_004624779.1, read as the reverse complement.
TCAGTGGAAAATTGAAGTCACTTATAATATGCATATCCATCCAGGTTTGCAAAGTTTTTGTCAAGGTAATAACTCTTTCTTAAATTAAAATAAAGCATGATAAGTACAGCAACAAAAGTCAGCATTTCTTTCTCCAGAGCAGAATACTTGTATATTCTGATCTTCAGATCAAGATAACATGCCTAAAGAGCACTCTAAAGAGGAAGTCCCAAGTCACAGTCTGCTCAGCAAAAAAATCTCAGACTTCCCCATCATGAGAGGAGTCTATTCAGGTACCAGACCTAACTAGGTCTAAAGAGCAGCTGAGGAAAACTACAGAAACTGCCAAGGTTACAAATGGAATACTCCTTCTTAAATGTGGCTAGAGAAACAAATGAACAAGGGAAAAAGTAATAGAATAGAAATGAGGAAGTCTATTTTAAAAATTAGAGAAAACAACAATCAAGGCAAATAAAAATGTATCATTGTTTGTTTGTTTGCTCTGAGAAATTTGAGGAGGTACTGGATTCATTCAAAAGAATGAACTGGATACAATAGTGAGATTCACTCAGAAATGATATATTGAAAAAAAACTGATATAAGTTTTCAGGAACAAAAATGTTATATATTATTAGTAGAAGTATGGAAAAATATTCACATTTACATCTAAAATACAGAGTGGCAATATAAAAGTGCATCATGGTGAAAAGAACATTTTCACAACTTGTAGTGAAACACACACAAACACATTTTAGTACCAAATGGCAAATATTATTTTCCAAGAAAGGGACCCAATATCCCTTAGAAAAATATCTGGCTTTAGAATATACTAAAGAAATAAGCAAATATACAATATAAGCATGGAGGGCCTTGAAGTTTAATAAAGTAATGAGTAGAATACAAATTTGGGGGATGTGTCAATGGACAGAGTTCTCGGAGACCAAATCTCAAATGATTTTAACAAAGACTAAGGTACTATTGAATATAGATCAAAATGTAAGACAAATATCTATAACTACACACTGATATAGCATTGTATACAAATTATTGAATGAACAGATAAACAATGGAGGATACAAAATTCCAAATAATTTATGCCAATATCTGATTTTCATTATGTTGAGATATAATGGACTAAAACATTGTGCATTTCTTACAAAAATTACTGAATGTAAAGGAGGTAAATAATAAACATTTCATAATGCAGAAACTTGATAAATAACCTCAGCTACTATTTAATCTTAACAGTGATGTGACCTGTTGATAATATATCCTCTTCATGATAATGGAATTTCACTTCTCTGTTCTTCCACAACTCTAGTTAAATTGTAAGAAAATCAAACCTAACCAATTGAAGGATATTTTGCAAATTAATCATCAATACTCTTCAAACTGTCAACATTATCAAAAACAAGGAAAATCTGAGAAATTCTTATTGCCAAATGTGGGCACTGTGGACATGGCAAGTAATGGAGTGTGGCCCCCTGTATTAAATGCTAGAAAAGTCACAAGACATTAGGCACAACCATAAAAAATTAATAACTAGACATCAATTAGATTTTGGTTGTAACAAGTATACTGTACTAAATTTTCTGTACTATATCCACAAAATTTTTATAAATCTGAAATGGAATAAAAATAAATTTAATCAAAAATTCATTGCAAACATGTAAATCACATAGACATAACCATCTACCTAAAATGTACTTTCATTCTTAGCATTAAGAGAAAAAAAACAGAAGAAAAAATGTTTTAACCTATAAAGGAAAAGCATAAATTATCTCCATAATATATGTTTTTTGGGTTCCATTATAGCTTTCCATAAAAGATTTCCATTTAATAGAGATTATATTTCAACAATGGATATATTTAAAGGGTCTGACTTCATATTATTGTAAAAAATATAAATTTTACAAACTTGAAATACCAGAAAATAAAGAAAATATGCCCAATTTTATGGCTTTATTTTCATGAATACTGAAATATGATGAGCTATTACTATGAATATTTATTTGTTTTTTGCAAGCCACAAAGAATGATGACATTGGGCCTCTGGGAGAAAGAATTATAATAATAATATCCTGCTTTCTATAACAAAAGTATTTGCAAAGCAGCATAAACCTTACATGTTTTCATACTATGTAATCAAATTATAAAACAAGGATAAATACTTGGGAATGCCCCAAAATAAATAATAAAAATTTACAAAAACATATAAAAACACAAACATATAAAAACTTTCACATATACAGGTTATTGCTGTTTTATAAATCTGGAAAACCAAATAACATACATTATTGAGGATTAATAAAATAACTTTTCAATAAAACTTTTTTTCTTTTTTTAGAGTAGGAAAATTTATTGAGAGAAAAAAGCTTCTGTCTAAGAGAAATAAAAGGGGATTGGAAAGTGGGTTACACCTCAAAAATCCTATTTTTAATGTTGGAGGTAGAAGATACACAATCCCAAGACGTTGGAGAGGATAAAACATTATTAATTATCTTTATTTTATTATTAAAAATCCATATCTCAAATCTTATGAAATCCGTTTTATTACTGAAATTCAAAAATATTTTTTCACTGGCTAAACATACATGAAAAAAATTATAATCTGTATGCAAAAATAAAGAGCCCTATTATAACTTTTATTTTGCATCTTGTGTTTCGAAATCGACGCCATCAACGCATAGGGGAAAAATGACCAGAAAGGAGAGAGAGAGAGAGAGAGAGAGAGAGAGAGAGAGAGAGAGAGAGAGAGAGAAACAGGAAACCCTTACTATATATCAGCTCTCTTTCAAGATTTGGAAGATTTGGGGTTGTTCAAAAGTAGGTAGGAAATTTATAAAGAGAATAACAGCAATGAATGACAACTAGTTATGAGATTGAGATTATGGTCATATTCTTCCTGAATTTGACAATATATAGGAATAAATTAAAAACATGCTTGAGAGTAACCACTTGTATGAATACAAACGATTCTCAGACTTTTTCTCAAAATCTCTTTAATAGGGGAGAAAGTCATGTAAAATATTTCTATTCCCCATGGTAATAGATGTAAATATAATCCTGAAATCTTTCTGAGAGTTAAAATTTGATTTATATTACCCTTCTTTGCGTTCCATTCAAAGTTTTTCCAAATGCCTCTGTGTTTACATTTTCATGATCATTTCATCTCCAGGAGATAGAGCCTGGTTGGGAGCGTGTCTTTGGAGGATTCATCTCCCCTCCAGCTCCTCCTTTCTCTCTATGCTTTCTGCCTGCCATGAGTGAGGCAGCTTTTCTTCCAGACAGAGGTTTTTTTTTGTTAAATTCTTTTATTGGTACATTTTAGGTATACAACACAGGTACATTTCTCATTGGGAACTTGTACCTTTACATAATGCATCTTGTTCTTATTTTTTCCCCATTCCTAGCCCTCCATTCACCCCCTCCA
>NW_004624779.1:6199640-6209939 GCF_000247695.1 Heterocephalus glaber | reverse complement strand
ACAAATTTATAGAATTTTACACTTATAATACCAAATATCATGTTTTTTTTTACTTATGAGATATATTTCTATATAAATATGATATTATATATAATATAATTATAATATATAATATATTCCTTCTTTAGCTGTATTTTAGGCACCACTACAATCCTCAATTTACAGATAAAAAAGTCAAGAAATTAGGTTCTATTAAGCATCATATGCAAGAAAGATGTTAGTCTGAAGTTCAAGGCTAAGCAGTCTTTTATATACACATATATATCTGTGCACATTCTACGTAATGTGTGTGCGTATGTGTCTGTCTCAACACAACAACAATTAGGGTTAATTGTCATCAAGACCAAATTTAATTTCTCCTAAAGATATTGGTCTTGGTATTCAGTATAATTTAAAATACTTTGAGACATTGAACATATGCATGTTATTTCATACTTTTAAGATTTGTTAAAATAAATTGTACCTGCATATGTATACACAATAGGATTACAGCTAGTGTTTTGTACATACAGAAAATGAAATCACAAGATTTTTCATTCATGAGCATTTCAAATAAAGCTGGTCAGTCAATGCTTATGTTTTATAAATGGGTGATTTTTATTAAGGAGAGTTTCAAGATTTTAAACATAGTTATATGAATGTGCTTTAGAATTTTATCAATATTTCCCAGTATATTGCTTGTTTTTGTATAGTTCATTAATATGAAAATTATTTTAATCCAGAGTTTCTTGAATATATTATATTATGATCATTTAAAAAAATCACAGAATTTTTCAGTGAATTATTGTAGCTAAAAAGTAAACTCCATTTAAATTTCTATAAGTAGTTAAAATTTATTGAGATGTGTATGGTTTTGTTTTTATATAGGTAAAAATTGAAACAAGATGTATAAAATATACTATAATAACTAAATTATCATGATAATTATCAAAACTTTAACCTTCATGTGTTTATTATGAAACATAACAAGGAGGGATTTGTAGCTCAGTGGTAGAGCATATGCCTAGCTTTTGCAAGGCTCTGGGTTTTGTATTAATGCTGCAGTTATAAATAAATTAATTAAATTAATAATAAGTATAATATACACAAATTAATAATTTAGTATGAACATTTTTTGTTCTTGATCACTATATCTGTTTAATATTATTAATTATAAGAATGTGCCACATCATTATGTCTTTTTTTTTTTTCATTCATTAAGTTTATTGGTACATTTTAGGTATACATTATGCTTACTTTCATCATTGGTAATTTGTACCTGTATATGATGTATCTTGGTTCTTATTTTTTCCCTATTCCTCTGCCCTCCCTTCAAACCCTCCACCTCTCCCTACTTACAAAGACTTTGCTTCCATTTTTTTCCTTCTTTTCCCATAGTTTTTTCTTCCCTTCTTTCCTTTCCCCTAACCCCCCTACTTCCCCTTCCCCTTCCCCTTTGGACCGTTCCTTCCTATTTCACATTATGTCTATTTTAACATTATTTTCCAATGCTCAGTATTTATACCAGCATAAAATGAAACAAAATTGAACATATACAATGAAGCTATTACTCCTTTTGTGGGATATATGTTGTTTGGATTTTTATGCTCCTAAAAATTTCATTACCTCTTAGTAATTTTCTCATCACTGAGACACAATGCCCAACATTCAGAATCTGAAGGTTTATTTGGAAATCATGGCTTTTTAGAGGTTTTGGTCCATAGTCTGTTTGCTCCAGTTTGGAAAGACCATGGTAGAAGGACACGCTGTGGTAGAGATGTGCTCACATTGTGGCATTCAGGAAGCAGAGAAGGAAGGGAGAAGCTGGGGAAGGAGACGTAACCTTCCCGATCACACCCCAGTGATCCACTTCTTCCACCAAGACTGCACCATTGGACAGCACACTCAGCAACTGAACTCACTGTTGGCTGAGTCCATCAGTGAGTACGGTGGCTCGATGATCTTGTCACCTTCTAAAACCCCAGCCTCTGAGCGCATGAGGCTTTGGAGTATATTCTCAATACAAACCATAACACACCATAAGCATTTAGCTCAACATTGGTTTCTTTGTTTTTGTTTTTTGTATTTTTGGTGCCGGGGATCTAACTCAGGTCCTTGTGCTTGCGTAGCAGGCTGCAAAACCACTGAGCTAAATCCCTGGCCAGCTCAATATTGTTTTTAAAATAAAATATGCCACTTTATTCTATAGCAAATGTCAATGCATAAATTGAATAACTAATAGTTGTTATTTTTTTCCTTCAGATACACATTGATCCATGGAAAGCAACTGAAATAAATGGATGTTGTCATATGGAGGATAATATAGAGTTTTTAATGTAATGAGAAAAATATATTTTTGGTTTAGAATTAGGACTGTTTTCATGAAATCTCAATTTGAAAGAATTTAATAGATTAACAAAAATCATTTAAAATAGGAAAATTATGTAATATTTTGCATTTATTTTCCCATTAGTTTGAGGTAACCCAAAACAAAGACCTTTCTTGGTAATAGTCATAGCATTGCTGGTTGCCATAGCAATGTGAGAACCTTAATGACACTGTAATGAGCGTGAAATGAAGTAAATAATAATTAATATGAAGATTAATTAGTTATCCTGATCTTGGGGACTGTCTAGAGATGCCTTTTAAAATGATTGTAATGAAGAGAAAGATTAAGGTCTTACTATCTGAAATGCAGGTGGTACATATAAGGATTAATTTGTGATTACCTGTTCAAGAGAAATTGAGCTATTATTATAGTCCAATCATTTATTTCTACCTCTGACTTTGTTTGAAGTCCCAATAGTAGGAAAAAGTATTATGGCTATTGTCTATTCTCCTGTCACCAATTCCACCAGCCATTCTGAGGTGTGCTGGAATGATCTGCAGAGGGGAGGTTGGAAAGTATGGCTCTCCCCCGACACGGCCTGTCTGTACTAGGATCATGGATTTTCTTGACTTTCTTACAGAATAAGGATCATGAAGGTGTTCTGACTTCTTACTTGGTAGGTCAAAATGTTCAAAGAGATGTACATGGAAGTTATGAGCTTTTGTTTATGTTTTGTATATAGCCTCCTTTATGACTACATTCTTCCACTTCCAGTATTTGCTTTTGGTTACACAAGAACATTGTAATTGAATATTGATGTACATGTTCCATTGTTGACCATTGCAGATCAAATATATAATTCCATCTTATAGATCTTAATGATTTACATTCCTCCCAAGTGAAAGATATACTGACTTTTTTAAATACCCTGAAGTCTTTTCATTTTGATTTTATCTCAAGTGTTATTGAGCTCAGGATCTTGTTACTGTACAGATGATTTTATGTGAGTATAAAAAGAGAGATTATGTTGAGTCAAAAATTCTATATACCATATTGAGATATACATTTTACACAATGGACTTCTCAGTCAAAGAATGGGAGAAGGGGAGAAAAACATCAGTTTAGAGTTTAGAGCCCTGCAATGCTTGCTGGGAATAATCTTTTCCTTCATTCTTGCAATTGCTCATGCTAACGCTCTTGATTTTTATTATGAATGGGCTTGTTTTCTGATAGTTTTAAGCTTGTTACCATTTGGAAAAATTTGAGTGTCCAAGAACTTCTTTTTGCCATGTATTTTGGACTGTACAAGTGTAATTACTTTAAAAAATATTTTGGACTTCATGTGTAATCAAGCATACTCCACTTTATAATGTATTTTCACCTTTCATCCAATACCAACTCATCTCTCATTTGAGATGAGACTCAGAGTGCTACTTTACAATGCTCTTTACAGATTTAAGTATGCATTTTTCTGGGTTCTGACCAAAGGGATTTAGAACTACATGGCTATATTCTTAGCCTTGACACAGCACCTTGAACTGGATCTTTAGCTTGATTATATTTTTTGGTTTGCAAATATTTTGCTACAAGAAAGGAGAATCAGTGATATTTTCAAAATCAACACCTCTTGCTGCAATATTTCCTCCAGTATTTTTTCAGAAATGAAATAATACCCATTAATTTCATTAGTTCTCATATTTTCTCATTGACTTATAGAAGACAATGGAGATTTTCTTTATCCTAACTCAAAACTTCGTTGTCAGATACAACAATTCATGAGATATTCTTTCTGTTTCCCATGTGATAGAGCAAAGAACAAATAGCATTTTCAATTGTTTGCTGTTTCCTAAAATATTGTTTACTCAAGATCTCAAAGGTATCTCAACTTCCATCAATGCCTTAAAAACAGACTTGCTAAGATTCCTCAAATTTCCATGAAGTTTCTCTTTCAGGCCTTTCTGTTTTCAACTTATCACCATTCCAAAAAAGTGCTATAGATTCTTAGTGTTTTCATATTGGTCCTAAATTTCTGTTGTCAATTTCTCCTCTAGTTTTTCTGTAGGGACATAGCAAACTATTTCCAGATTGTATAATGTAAAATATTTTTGCTCTTGACTTTAACATCATAAATTTGAAGAAGCTCTGTCGATTAATTATTAGATCCACATGGTATAAAATTGAGCAAGTTGGTGATATTGAGCCAAAGAGTGCGCTGATATAGAAAGGCAAAGGCAGTTTAATTTCCATGCCTGGCATTAAGTTTCAATAATTGGTAAAGCCAGAAGTGAGTAAGCCATGACAGTTTTCAATGCAGCCTTCACATATACCAAGCTGAAGTTTCCAAACACATAGTTCCTTTCAGTGTGTGATGTAGTCCTTAGTCAGCTACTGCCTGAGTAGAGATAAAGCAAAAACAAACACAGAAACAAAACAAAAATGCAAAAAAAAATCAATAAATAAAACACAGAGAGACTAGAAACATTCACTTTCCTCTGTGTTTTTATTTTTTTCTAGTGTTTGTCCGTAATTCAACCAAGCATGCACTCTTGTATGTCAAACACTCCCAGCCAGTGCAGTATTCATAGGTTAAAACAGTGATGAGCAGATTTAGATGGTTAAGCTGAAAAAAATCAGAATAATTCTTTGGTTTTCCTGTGAAATAACTCTTCATTTCCTTCTATCAGTTGAAGAAAGACTTGTATCCATTAACATGGAGATAAAAAATGAATAACTGGTAAAATATCATTGAAATAATTAATTGGGATAATTCATTGGGAAGATGTTAATTCAGGTATTATCTAGATTTATAATATGTTGTAATATATGTTGCTAGAAAATGAATTTTCTGCAGTGAAAGCCAATATTTATTCAGATAATTCAATTGCCTCCTGGAACATACACTATAGCTTTTTAGTGAAAACATGATGCAATGTAATCTATTCCCAGGCAGCTTTTGGATCCATAGTGATCTCTACTATGGGGATGGTAAGTACTAAAAGTGGAGGCCTAATATATGTATTTGCTAACCTTTCAAAATAGAAAGCATCAGGATCTCATAGAAGCATTAGGGAATTCTATACACTATTTAAAGAAGAAACTTTACTGATTTTCCACACTTTGTTTCAGAAGATAAGGAATACTTCCTAACTTATCCAATGAGGCTGTAATTGTTCTAAAACCAGAAAAAAATTATCAGAAAAGTGAACTACTGGCTAATATTTCATGAACTTTGATACAGAAGTCTTCAACAAAATATTAGGAAAAAATCCAATAATGTATAAAAAGAATTATGCAACATGACCAAATGGATTTTTTTCCTATCATCTCAATAGGGTAAAATCATATCAGTAGAAAAAAATTGACAAAATTGAATAAACATTAATGATAAAAATTCTTACTAAACTAGAAATAGAGAGAAATTTTCCAATATGATAAAGAATATCTCCAAGTCTTCCAGCAGCTAACATAATACATGAGCGGTGAAACACTCAAACTTTTATCACTAAGACAAAATGAGACAAGAGTGTACCTGCTTGACATTGTTTTCAACATTATATTGAATATAATAGGTAATGGAATACCTAAAGAAAAGGAAATACGTGTAAAATTTGAGAAGGAAAAATAAAACAACATATGACATAGCACCAAAATTCAAAAATTAAAACAAAAATCTTCTGTAATAGGTTAGCAATTACAGTAGAGTTAGAGTATACAGTAACATACATAAGCAAATCTTTTTCCTTTACACTATAAAAAAAATCTTAACTGCAATTCAAAACATAGTATCATTTAAATCACCACCCAAAAGTAAGAAATACCTATGTGAAAATCCAAAATATATATGTATATCTATATATATTTAATAAAAATATCAACAAAGAGCTAAATAAGGGAGATATAGCATATATTCATGGGTAGGAATAATCAATATAGTCAAAATATCATTTTTCTCCAATTTGGTTTGTATAATTAACCTAATTTCCATCATAATCTCGACAAAGTATTTTGTTAATTTCATAAACTGATTATAAAATATATTTGGAAAGAAAAAAGAACCAGTATAACCAAAAAGTGTTGTAAGAGAGTAGCAAAGAACCCTAACCAACTTTAAGGGTTATTAAACAATATTGGTGAAGAAATAAAAAAAAAAAGGTCAACAAAGTAGAATTGGGAGCCTAGAAATAAACCCAATGAAATATAGTCCACTGATCTGTGACACATGAACCAAAATAATACAATGGTGGAAAAACTCTTTTCAGTAAGTGATGCTATATGTGTGCAACACACATGTGTCAATATCACATTGTTCCTTGGTGTGAGAAGCTGAAAGTGTAAATAAGGACCAAAATGCATAATAGATAATTTGAAATAGGAAGCAAATTTTCAAATGGGAAGGGGTATGGTGGGAGGGAGAAGGATAAAATGGAAACAAAACTTTTGTAGGGGAAAAAAGGTTAAAGGGAGGGGAGGGGAATGAGAAAAAGTAAGAATCATAATACATCATGTAAAGGTACAAATTCCCTGTGATGAATGTGATCATTAAGTATATCTAAATTGTACCAATGAATAATTAAAAATGACTTTAGGACAACAGAATATGGAGTTAAAAAAGAATAAAAGTACATACAGACCTTAAATTTTTCACAAAATTACTGATAAATGGATCATAGACTTACACATATAAAAATTACCAAAATAAGAACAACTCAAACTTCAGCAAATGCCACTAAAAACATGGAGCAGCAGGAACTTGCACATTGCTGAGGGCAACATATAAAATGTCAAAACCATTTTCTAAGCCAATTTGGTGATTTCTTACAAAGCTAAACATATTTTTACCACACGATACAATAGTTACACTTCTTGTATTTACACAAATATGTTAAAAATATGTTCATTAAAAAAATCTGTACATATTTGCAAGCGCAAGATCCTGAGTTTGATCCCAGGTATTAAAAAAAAATGTACATGGCTATTTATGGAAATTCTATTTGTGCCAAAACATGGATGGAACCATGATGACCTTCAGTAAATGAATCTGTAAAGTGTAGTTCATGAAGATGATATAATACTATCCCATTCTAAAAATGAAATGAGACTTTAAGGCATGAAAAGATACTGAGAAATTTTTAATATATATATTAATAAATAAATGAAGCCAATCTGAAAATATTACACACTGTAGAATTCCAATTATTTGAAAAGGCAAACCAATGAATACAGTAAAATGATCAATAGTTACTAGCTGTTGGGGTGGGAGTTTAAGAATGAACAGTCAGTGTAAGGAGGATTTTGAGAACAGTGAAATTAACTCATCATGGTACTATAATGGTGGATACATGCTATTATGTTTTTATTAAAAACTCCAGTTCCCACAAAAGAGTTATACCCTCTTAGACACAGCTATGGTTCATTTAATTTGGTCAAACTCCTGGCAAATTTAGATTACTTAGGTTAATAAACTGAAGGCTGAAAAAATGTGTGGTTATTAACAGTAAGGATTAATTATTCTGATAATATAAATTTGGGATTGCTGCTTTGCTATGATGGCAGATAAGACAAGGGCTATCACCTTGTCTTGGCAAATCCATGTTTCCTTTACACATGTGATGACTAAATAAACTAAATAAATATGTCATTCACAGTAACATGTGCCTTGTCTGTCTAATTATTAAGAGTCATTTGCACGGTAAATGTTCTTTAATGATTGTATCTATTAGAGAAAAAATCATACTTTGTTGTTTCTGGGAGATATAACCAAAACATCTTTTTCAAATAGACTACCCATTTTAATCTTGAATTCCTAAAACCAGTCGGTCTACTCATTCAGATTATCCATTAGTCACTGCATAAGCTCCTTGCTTCTGGCGATATTTCCTTTCTAACGATGGAAATTCTATCTTGTGCTCCAAGTTCTGAACTCTGGGAAGTTTGCTTTCATAACCCACATGGCATAAGGCTGTTTGTCAGTAGCCACCCACTTCTGGATGATGCCAATTTACATTCATGCTCAGCTGTACACTGGAGCCCATTTTTTCCTCCTCCGCTGAGAGAAACAGTGAACACCATAGGAGATCATATCTGTGTTGTGGTAGAACAACAGAAGTGTGTTTTATGTTTATCAGAGCCACCTGCTCATGTAATTTATTTCTATCTTTTCAGAGTAATTTGGATCTAGTATGCATATACAATTTCTGTTTAAAGTTGGAATGCCTCTCACTCTGTATGTATCAGTAACACTCAGTTCATGATTAGTAGCTAAATTCAGAGATACTTGCTCCATGGCTAGACATTGCATTCATGATTCCTCACAACAACACTGTAAATCTTGAAAGACTTCTAGCCAAGATTATGAGGCATAAACAATCACCAAAGACTCAAGAAAATTACTGTGTATGTCCACATTTAAACTTTATCTACTGCAATCACTTGGCTACTGCTTGGACTTCCCTAAATCTATACTTTTTCTGGCATATTTTACTATGAAGAATTTCCTGTAAGCTTAAGAAACTAATTAAAACCTACAGACAAAGGCAATATTAGCCTTGTTTAGAGATAGTTTTGTGTAGTATGACAGTTCCACCTTTAATACCTTGCAAAGTCCCCTGTGTTTTTATGTTATGTTGATTTTGTCTTATTTTGTTTTTTATCATAGCCTTTCTTACTGTAGATTTCAATGTTAGGGGTAAAATTAAATAATAAAAATCATTTTCATAATTGACAAAACATTAATCACTACTACAGTTAGATGGATAGGTAAATACAGATGGATGGATGGATGGATAGATGGTTAGAAAGATAGATACATAGATGATAGATAGATGGATAGATGATAGAAAATCTATCCCTACAAAGAATGTGTGCCTATACCCTTATTTTACATAAAGGAAAGCTTATATTATGCATCTTTTTTGACTACATAACCAAAGATGTCAAAGAAAAATTTTTTTAAAACTTATGACATGTCAAAAGAAAGGGAATGTTCATAGAAATTGCATAACTTGCTAGGCCCTTTTCACTATAATTATGTCTTATGATATATATTAATAGCGAATTGCCACCAAGATGTCAGAGAATTTAGGCTGCAGCCATGACCTTCTCTTGATTAAATGTGTACCTTATTTTTACTTGGCAAAAAATGACCTGCTGAAATAATGAGCAAAGGGAAGGATTGTATTTGATGTCTATGACATCTTGTTGTGGAGAAGGGAAATCTGGTACCTTACTCACTGCCTGTTATCATACAATGAATATTTTTAATTATATTAAAGATGCATTTATTATTGCACATTAATTACCATTATTTTATATTCATTATGATTCTCTTTATTTTGTCTTTATTGACTTTTTCTTTTTTTTGTTACTTGGGATCTTGTTAACTCAGGACTAGGAAAAATTCTGGGAAAAGGACAAAAAAGGAAATAGTAACTCAAATGGAGAGGGAGCAAGACACACACACACAAAATAAATAAATAAACAAACAAACAAACAAATAAATAAATGGAAGAGAGAGTATCTCTCTGGTGTGAGAAACTGAAAATATAAATGAGAACCAAATGTGTAATAGATAATATAAAGTAGGAAACAAGGGGTCAAAGGGGAAGAGGAAGTGGGGGGGTGGAGGAAAAGAAAGAAGGGAAAGAAAACATATGAGAAAAGAAGAAAAAATGGAAACAAAGCTTTTGTAAATAGGGAGGGGCGAAAGGGTGCAAGGTAGGGAAAGGAAATAGGAAAAAGGAAGAACTAAGATACATCATGTTCAAGTGCAAATTCTCAATAATGAATGTGATCATAATGTATACCTAAAATGTACCAATAAAGTTAGTTAATTTTAAAAATCCAAACAAGTAGCTTTATAGGAATAGAAGGTCCAAAGGGGTAAGGGTAGTGGGAGGCACAGGGGAAAGGAAAGAAGGGAAAGGAAAAAATGATGAGAAATGGAAAAAATGGAAATAAAGTCTTTGTAAATAGGGAAGGGTGGAGGGCATGAA
>NW_004624779.1:6169838-6194566 GCF_000247695.1 Heterocephalus glaber | reverse complement strand
TTGGAATTATTTTTTTCTTTTTCATTAAGTTTATTGATTCATTTTATGTATACAATATGATGGCATTCATTATTGGAAATTTGTACCTTTGCATGATGCATCTTGGTTCTTATTTTTTTCCCTATTCCCCTCCCCTCCCTTCAACCCCTCCACCCCTCCACCCCTCCTTGATTACAAAGACTTGGTTTTTGTTTTTTCCTTATCTCATTTATTCTTTTCCCCTCCCAATTCTCCTTCCCCTTGAGATGAAGACATACATTAACAAAGGAAAGAATCAATTTCTATTATAGAAGTTATATAGTACAGTGGTTCCAATGAATTTAATTAGGGATCTAAATAAGAAAGGTTCATTTTATTAGTCATGATACTTAAGCTTGATGTTTCTGACCCTTCTTTCCTTCCTTGCTTCCTTCTTTCCATTTTTCCTTTCCTTTTTGAATTTTGGGGAAAACTTGAAATCACTATGGAGATTGAAATAGGCATCTTAGAAATAGTATAGTTTTGGCAATAGAAATTATCAAAAAGTGCAAAAAAGATTATAACAGAAAATATTTTTAAAATAGTCAATGAAAATGTACAGATTGGGAGCTAAGTTGAAAAATTGTTTATTGCTGTGGAATGTGACTGTGTAGTTAGTTCTTGATAATGATTCCAGAATCTCAGATATAAACAAATCTATGAATCATATCCAATGACTTTATTGTATAAAAGTAGTAACCAGGAAGTTAGCGTTTGGCCAGTTTGAAATATATTGCAAAGTAGCTTTGGCAACAGGGGAGGGGACTTAAGATGAATAGTTATTTTATTCCATATTAACAATAAAGTATTATGACTGAAGCATGCTGAAAGTAACAAGGAATAGCTCCATTTCATGTTTCCCCTAGAAAAAAATAGTAATGCATTAACTTTTACATGGGATGTCACTAAAATAGATGATATACTGAAAAGATCTATAAAAATGACACTCAAATTCAGGTGGAGAATAAAGCTTTTGGAGAGATGGTTGATGATTTAAACATCTGTTGAAACCAGAGATGTTTTACGTATCTCAGTTAAAAGGATGCTTATACAAGTTAAGAAATTAAGAAAAAGGAGGAGATGCAAAAATATTAAGATCAGGAGAAACTAGCATGCTTGTAATTCCAGTACTCTGGGAGGTTGAGGCAGGGTTATGAAAGGTTTCTCCCCTGCGTGGGCAATTTAGTGACTTAGCAACATTTTTTTCCAAAGAAAAAAGTTCTGAGGATGTCACTTAGTGTACATGACCTGAAGTCAATAGCCTCCTCAATATACACACACAAAAGGACACTTATGACAATGTTTATTAAGGAGAAGTACTTCCAGAGAAGCTGAATGAGTTCAATTCCTTCATTAGCTGACATAAAATCAAAACCTGCTATTCTTCTGAATGTTGACCAAAGTGGACTACACCAAAAATGATTAACTCTATAAGCAATGTCTATAATCCAGCTTATAATGCTTAGGGTTTTATGTAATAGTTTGAAGTTACAATTTGGCAAGATTAGTCCAGTATATTATTTCTGTCCCACTTGCCTAGCTTTAAATCAGTAGGGTGGTGGAGAAAATACCTGTTTATTTTCTTTGCTTTTGCTAACAGGAGCACCAGCAACTATATTTATATGATATTCAATGAATTAAAAAATTAAGAGTAAAAAATTTTCTTTCAATTTTAAGATTAAAGCCAGTAATATTTTGCAATTGAAGTAATAGAAAAAAACTGAAATTAAAATATTTTGAGTAAATGAAGAAAAAATTCTAAAAATGAGAATTGGTAATATATTTTAAATATTTTCAAAGATATTGGTGAACAAGTCAGAAAAATTAAAGCATTAATAATGATTCATTGATTTTCTTCAAACATGAAAGATATTTGATCATGTTTAAATCCTGATATAAAAGGCACATTCATTAGAGCAAACGGCAGTGAAGAACAGAAGATTTAGGAGGGAAAACTGGAGGGTTTTCACAAGTACTTATATACACTTTCTGGTTTTTTTTTTTTTTTTTGGTTGAATATTGCAATTTCACCAGAATATAAAAGGGCATGGTGTAAAAATTTTGATAGCAATAAATGATAAATTAAACTTAAGATATAGTAAGTTTTAATAAGTTATAATTCCATGGTATACAAAATTTGAGCATTATAATGATCTCATAAAAAAATATAAAGAACACATGGAAAGTTGAAGAAAAAAATTTGCAATTGCCAAAACCAGCAATGGAACCCAAAATGTTAGGAGATGTTTATTCTATTTAGACCACAGATAGTGTAGAAATGGACTGATGTAATGATTAAACTATTCTTTTTACATTTCATAGGTAGATGTTTAGTTAAGAGCAGCCATACATAGACTTACAACACAAAGCCAGAACATTCATATATGCTGCCCTGTCTCAAACAGAAGCTTGAAAATTAAAGTTCTTTCATCAGCTTCACCCAGGATGTAAGTTGAACAACAGAGCCATTGTCATGAAAATATATTTGTTGTTCTAAGAGTAGAAGCAACATACTAATTCAAACTACCCACCAGATTAAAGAAATTCAAATTTTCCATGGAAAAGGAGTACGAAACAAAGAAAAAGAAAGTATTTTTCAGAGAAATCCTGAAATAATCATTCACAAAAAGTGTACAATATTGAATGAGTATGTTTATATATGCATTTCATGTGTTCTGATAAATGTATACAAAAGAGTTTCTTAAAGTCTTTGCAGCTTTTGCCAATTTCTGTGTCATAAATATTCCTTTCTCTTTGGGTAACAGTTATCCTATTATAATAACTCATAGCATTCTTTATTACATCAATATGAAAAACTGTCAGAATTATAATATTTTAAGGATATTTGCTGCAAACCTATAAGACTACAGTGGAAAAGCTATTTTTTCATTAAGCACAGTACTTGATTTCTGCTGTTTATAAATGTGCACTTCATGAAAAATCATTTGTTGGCTGAATTCATTTTTTAACTTTATGAAAATCTTATTCCATCCTTTCTTTCCTCTTTATATTGACAAAATTCTTCTGGAAGCTTAACTCAGTTTAACAAGAAAATCACCTATTTTTGAATCATCACTACATATTCAAGGATATATTATTATCAACATAGAAAAGGTGAAATAAATCATTGATAATCTTCATAGTATTTGGTATCATTTCATTTCTATGACTGAAGATCATAATTATTCAATGACTAATTAAAATAATTACAGTTCAATTTACATAACAGTCTAGTAGCACAGATCAATTTATGATTTACTGTGTCAACTATGTTATGATAAATTTATTTTGTATACATAAGCATGTCCTATATTGATTGAAACTATAATAAATATTAGTCTTTAAAATGTTTATGTAAGAAGGGAATGGAATTAATATGAGAAAATGAGAAAAACAAACAAAGTCTCTGTATACAGGGAGGGATGGAGGAGTTGAAGGGAGGGCAGGGGAAGGGAGAAAATATAAGAACCAAGAGATTATGTAATGGTGCAAATTTCCAATGATGAATGTCATTATAGTGTATACCTAAAATGTACCAATAAAAGGATATATAAAGAAAAAAATAAAATGTTTATGTTTCAATGATATGTCACAGTAAATTTTGTTATTGACAGAAATGATAATATCTTGATATAGACCTAAAAACTTTAGTATACAGTATTTAAAAAGAATAAAATACCATTGGAATTATTTTTTTCTTTTTCATTAAGTTTATTGATTCATTTTATGTATACAATATGATGGCATTCATTATTGGAAATTTGTACCTTTGCATGATGCATCTTGGTTCTTATTTTTTTCCCTATTCCCCTCCCCTCCCTTCAACCCCTCCACCCCTCCACCCCTCCTTGATTACAAAGACTTGGTTTTTGTTTTTTCCTTATCTCATTTATTCTTTTCCCCTCCCAATTCTCCTTCCCCTTGAGATGAAGACATACATTAACAAAGGAAAGAATCAATTTCTATTATAGAAGTTATATAGTACAGTGGTTCCAATGAATTTAATTAGGGATCTAAATAAGAAAGGTTCATTTTATTAGTCATGATACTTAAGCTTGATGTTTCTGACCCTTCTTTCCTTCCTTGCTTCCTTCTTTCCATTTTTCCTTTCCTTTTTGAATTTTGGGGAAAACTTGAAATCACTATGGAGATTGAAATAGGCATCTTAGAAATAGTATAGTTTTGGCAATAGAAATTATCAAAAAGTGCAAAAAAGATTATAACAGAAAATATTTTTAAAATAGTCAATGAAAATGTACAGATTGGGAGCTAAGTTGAAAAATTGTTTATTGCTGTGGAATGTGACTGTGTAGTTAGTTCTTGATAATGATTCCAGAATCTCAGATATAAACAAATCTATGAATCATATCCAATGACTTTATTGTATAAAAGTAGTAACCAGGAAGTTAGCGTTTGGCCAGTTTGAAATATATTGCAAAGTAGCTTTGGCAACAGGGGAGGGGACTTAAGATGAATAGTTATTTTATTCCATATTAACAATAAAGTATTATGACTGAAGCATGCTGAAAGTAACAAGGAATAGCTCCATTTCATGTTTCCCCTAGAAAAAAATAGTAATGCATTAACTTTTACATGGGATGTCACTAAAATAGATGATATACTGAAAAGATCTATAAAAATGACACTCAAATTCAGGTGGAGAATAAAGCTTTTGGAGAGATGGTTGATGATTTAAACATCTGTTGAAACCAGAGATGTTTTACGTATCTCAGTTAAAAGGATGCTTATACAAGTTAAGAAATTAAGAAAAAGGAGGAGATGCAAAAATATTAAGATCAGGAGAAACTAGCATGCTTGTAATTCCAGTACTCTGGGAGGTTGAGGCAGGGTTATGAAAGGTTTCTCCCCTGCGTGGGCAATTTAGTGACTTAGCAACATTTTTTTCCAAAGAAAAAAGTTCTGAGGATGTCACTTAGTGTACATGACCTGAAGTCAATAGCCTCCTCAATATACACACACAAAAGGACACTTATGACAATGTTTATTAAGGAGAAGTACTTCCAGAGAAGCTGAATGAGTTCAATTCCTTCATTAGCTGACATAAAATCAAAACCTGCTATTCTTCTGAATGTTGACCAAAGTGGACTACACCAAAAATGATTAACTCTATAAGCAATGTCTATAATCCAGCTTATAATGCTTAGGGTTTTATGTAATAGTTTGAAGTTACAATTTGGCAAGATTAGTCCAGTATATTATTTCTGTCCCACTTGCCTAGCTTTAAATCAATAGGGTGGTGGAGAAAATACCTGTTTATTTTCTTTGCTTTTGCTAACAGGAGCACCAGCAACTGCATGTCTATAAACAATATTATTTTCCAATGTATTAATAGCTTGACCTTTCATTTACAGTCTATATGACTGACCCACTACCAAAGTTCATACTGAAATCTAAGAGTCAATGTGATTATTACAGGAGATGGGGCCTTAGAGAAGATATTGAGTTGATAAGAATTAAATCAGAGCCCAATAATTTGTTTTTCTTTACACTGCATAAGGAACAAAGTAAAAATCTGCCTTATATACACCAGAATGCTTCTCAGACACTAAGCCTGCCTTGATCTAGGACTTTCTGATTTCTGAAACTCAGAAATAGCATTTGGTTGATTATAACTCACAGTTTAGCATGTTTTGTTATACCAGCCCAAACATGCTTATGCATTTTTTAAATTAAAATTTTTATGCAATACCATTATAAACAGTTCAATAAAAATCACAAGAGAAATTACCTAATATCAATACTTAGAAAGAGCAATGGTTTGTTTCAGAAAATACTTAAACAAATTTGTATACCTATACACTGGAGAATGATAAAATCATTCCATGAACCTTGGCCATGTAGTGCATTTATCTCTTAACACCTGAAATGTATTGCTAGTGAATCCACTTGAGATTATCACAAAAATGGATATAAAATGGCACTTAACATAAAAAACTTTCAAGAGGCAAGCAATCAGTAAGGAAAGAATCATTATCATCTTTATTAGAATTTTAATGCCTGTACTATATTGCATTTTATGATTTACTGTAATTTATTTAAACTGACTTCCATAATCAGATACGCAGATTATTTTATTCTGTACTAAAGAACTTGGTCCTTCAAGTCAGCAGTATAAGACCATATATCTAAACTCTCATAGCTACAGTTTCCTCATCATAAAATGTGGATAATTATACAATTATTATTATAGTGTCCTTGGGAAAAATACAGGAAAAAGTGGAAGAAAATATCTCTTACAGCAAATAGTTAATACTTAGCACTCTACTTTTATTATTAGATGTGAATTATTTTTTAAATTTGTGATTTACGCTTCATTGAAAATACAATATACAGTGTTGTATGTTTTTCCAAATTATTTGATTATAACTAGTCTTCTTTTATTTTGCTCTAATCAAGACCTTGGGTTAAATTTTAAAGCTGAGAAATGTGACGATATTTGGATAATAATGTATGTAGGAAAAATAGGATAACAGATATTTATTTTTGAGCATTATTATGTGCCATTCTCCCTGTCAAGTGTTTTTTTAAGCACAATATATTGTGTGTTTTCAAAATATCAACTTGGGGAAAATATAATTATTTATATTTTGCAGTAAAAAAGAGTCAAAACACAATTTATTTTACATATTGAAGAGCTGAATTTAGACCCATCCAACTCTAAAGACTATTATTTTTCATTGGGGTAAAATTAATTGGCATATACTGTATTGCACATATTTAAGGTATTTGATTTGTGAAGCTTTGACATATGTAACTACAAATTATCACATTAGATAAACTTTCATAGCATTACCAATATAATTCTTTTGCCCTGTTTTAAGTGAACTTTCCTCTCTGAAATTCCTTTCCCAAACAACCAGTAATCATTTCCTATTAGTATATTTAATTAATATCCCTTACAATTTTCTGTTTTTTAATTTATATATTAATTGGTACATTTTAGGTATACAATGCATTTGCATTTATCATTGGGTGTTTGTACCTGTACATGATGTATCTTAGTTCTTATTTTTTCCCCATTACCTGTGTGCCCTTCACCCTCACCATCCTTCCCTATTTACATAGGCTTTGTTTTCCTTTTTTTTTTTTTTTTTCCTTTCTCATACTTTTTCTTTTCCCTTTTTCCCTTTACCCTTCCCTTCCCACCACCCCTCCACCTTTGGACCTTTTCCTATTTCAAGTTATCATTTATTCATTTTAATTATTTTCATCCTTATTTACATTTTCAGTTTCTCACACATGCTGGGGTGGGTGGTGGAGAGAAAGGAACCCTTCTCCATTGTTGGTGGGAGTATAGACTGGTGCAAACACTGTGGAAATCAGTGCGGAGATACATGAAAGAACTAGGGCTAGAGGTCCCATTTGACCCAGGTATTTCCCTGCTGGGTATCTTCCCAAAAGAATTAAAAGAATCATACCACAGTGATATATGTGCACCCATGTTTATAACGGCACAGTTTGTAATAGCTAAGGTTTGGAAACATCCCAAGTGCCCATCAACTGGAAACTGAATAAAGAAGATTTGTTATTTTTATAAAATGGAGTACTGCTCAGCCATAAAGAATGAGAAGCTAGAGTCATTTAAAGCTAAATGGATCCATAATGAGGCCATCCTCTTAAGTGAAATAAATAGGACACACATGTGTAAATACCCTTATAATTTTCTGAATGTGAATAATTTAAATTTGGGTTCTTTAACTCTGTATAATTATTTTGAGTTTAATCAATATTATCTTACTAAATTGTATTATATCTTATGGATAAGACACAGTATTATCTAGTAGGCTTCTGGTGGATTTTTAGGTTGTTTCCAATTCTTGGGCATTGCTAATAAAGTTTTAATGAGTGTTCAGGTACATGTATTTTTATGGAAATATATTTTAATTTGTCCATTCTAAATATCATGGTAAAAAGGTCGGGATCATATAATAGCTGTACATTTAATTTTACAAAACCCTTAAAAGTTTTTGAAGATAGTGATATCGTTTCTTCACTTTCACTAGTACTGCCTGAGAGCTTCAATCTCTCAATATTCTCATCAACATTTGGAATTGTCAATGTTTTAATTAAAGCTGTTCAAATAAATATGTAGAAATACCACAATGAGATTTTGACTTGCATTATTTTAATAATTAAAATTATTAGTTTATTTTTAGGTGTTTATGTCAATATTTGTTAGAGTTGCTTCAAGGGTTTTGGGGGGATTTAATGATTTTATTAAAATTAAAACATGCATCATGTTTGTTTTTTATTGATATCTATATTAATATTCTTGTTACAGAGCATTTAGGAGATTCTTTCTTCTGAAAATATGATTTTACTACATTCTATCTAGACTGCATATATTTATTAATTTTTCTTGTTTTACTAGGCTACTGAAAGCTTCAGAAAAACACTGGATATATGGGTGAGATTCAGTATATTTTCTTATTCCTGATATTAAAAAATCTAAATTTCAACATTATTTTGGAGTTTTGGACACCCATTAGAATTGGAAATTTTATTCCTAAGTTCCTGATAGTATTCTTCAGAAATTCACTTTTAAGGTCCAGATCATGATCTATCTTAGTATAACATATGTAACTGACAAAAAGAAAGTATATTCGACCATTTGTTCAATATACTAAAAATGCTAAATATTTACAATGTTTTTAAAGCTTTATATATCACTACTCTTGTTCTTTCTCTGTACCAAGAAGACACATTGATATCTCTAAAAATGAGTGTTAATCTTTTTCTTTCTTTGTTTCAGTTCTTTTGGTTGCCATGATATTTTTTTTCAAAAACTTTTATGGGAATGAGAGGCCCACTTGAAAAAGTGACACCCTTGATTCTATGAGTGTATATGCTTTGTCTGCTTATTTTTAAAAATCCAATTTAGAAATACCTGCATTTTCATGGGAGTGTGTAGATGATTTATATTTAGTGTGATTGTTGCTATGTTTAGATTTAAATTAAAAATCTTTTTGATTGTTTTCTCTAAGTCTCATCTCTTCTTTGGTTCTTTGGTGATCATTTTTATCCTTCTATGAAATATTTTATGTTTATTTTATTTCTTTTGTTTGGTTATTAGTTACTTATATCTTCATTTTATTAGTCATTATTTTGTGACTCACACCATATAATTTTAACTTATCAAGGACTAATTTTAGTGACTTTTTATTTTTATTTTATGAAAAATAAAATAAAATCTCCATAATCAAATAATAAGAGAATAAAAGCTATTACACTGAGTATTATTGTTTTCAAAGATGTTCCTCAAAATACAAGATATAACCCAAAAACATTATGACAATAGAGGCAGAGAATAAAAATCTCCCTTTCCACAAAGAAGGATGAATTACTAGTATAAATGAAACAAATTAGCATATATATCAAACTACTTTTAGGACAATGAAATTTGTAGATTAAAACATATTTGAACTTCTATTTTGTGTTTATTTCTCTTTTTTGTTCTTTGTTTTTCTCTAATAAAAGAAACTACAACATTTAAACTTGTGTGTCTGACTTATTTTACTTAGCATTATGTTCTAAAGTTGCATCTATTTGCCAACAAATATCTCAAGATTCTTTCTTTATGGCAGTGTAGTATTCCATTTTTTATTAATACATTTCCCTGATCCATTCATACATTTCCCTGATCCATTCATCAACTGATTGCCTTATATGCTGTATCCAAGATCAAGCTATTATGAATTGTGCTACTATATCCATGGGTATGCATGTATTCATATGAAATTATGATTTTAACTTTTTTGGAAAAATACATAGAAGAAAGATAGTTGGGTCAATTTATATTTTTATGTTTTTGAGAAATCTACACACTGCTTATCAAGGAGGTTATATTAGTTTACATTCCCGCCTAAAATGTAGTATTCTTTTTTTAATGTATAAAATTGTTATCATTCACTAAACACAAACATATACCAAAATAAAAATTATTCAAAGAAAAGCAATGCAAGGGAAAGAAAAACTATAATAATATTCAAACATAATAACACTCAACCAAAGCAAAACTGAAAAGTAGTTAAACATTTTTCCATATAATTTGAAAAAAACATCCAAAGCATTAACAAGACATAAAAAGATGTGATTTGTTTTAGAAAGATTTTCAAAACTAATATTGAACAAATAGTGGTCTGGAGAAAAAATTCTAATAACTAGTAGACTGCACATAGGCCAAATCTTTTAAATTTAAATTTCAATATAGTCATGTGACACCTGATGGAAATATAATCTGAGAAATATGTTATTAGGCAATTTCATCCATGTGTATCACAAAGTACCACACAGAGTGCCAATTTCTAAGTGAAAACTGGAAAGGTATACGTCAATCATCTGTGATGATCCCTTGGTATTATCCAAATAAGCAGTTAAACATGAGATATATGAGGCTATTACTGGCATAGCAGCACACTGTTTTACAGTAAACTCTTTTGTAGAAGTAGGATTATGCTCTAAAGGATGAAAAGCACAGCATGTTATGGTAAGTACCTAAAACAGTAACAGTCATTTATCACACTATTGAGTACCGTGTCTGCACATAATTGTATGTGCTCCTTCTGGAAACACACCCTTCTCTCCTTTGATCTCAGTGACTCTTCCTTCCCAAACCCACTGATGAGGTCCAGCATAGTCTATATCTACATCTCTTCCTACAGTTTTAAACACAATCTATATATGGATTCTTTCCAGATTCCAGCCTGTAATGTTGATCTCTCCCCTTCCCCTCCTGCCACCCCTACCCCCTGAACTTTTTTTCAAATTTCAAATTGTCAATTATTCATTTTAATCCTTAAATACACTTTCAGTTACACTAGAGAAATTATTTGGTATTTACACATGTGGTTCCTATTTATTTCATTTAAGAGGATGGCCTCAATATTCATCCATTTAGCTATAAATGTTTGTAATTTCTCATTCTTTATGGCTGAGTAGTACTCCATTTTATTAAAAAAAAAATCTTCTTTATCCAGTTTCCAGTTGATGGCACTAGGGCTGTTTCCAAGTTTTAGCTATTACAAACTGTGTTGCTATAAACACGGGTGCACATATATCATTGTGGTATGATTCTTTTAATTCCTTTGGGAAGATACCCAACAGGGGAACAGCTGGGTCAAATGGGACCACTAAGCCTAGTTCTTTGAGATATCTCCATACTGATTTCCACAGTGGCTGTACTAGTCTGAACTCCCACCAACAATGGAGAAGGGTTTCTTTCTCTCCACACCCTTCCTAGCATTAGTTATTGAATGATTTCTTTATAACAGACATTCTTTGATTTCTTTATAACAGCCATTCTTTCTGGGGTGAGGTGGAATCTCAGTGTTGTTTTCATCTGCATCTCTCGAATGACCAGTGAGGTTAAACATTTTTTTCATATATTTATTTGCTGCTTTTCCTTCTTTGTCTGAGAAATGTCTGTTCATTTCTGATGCCTATTTTTGAATTGGGTCTATGAATTTGGGGGGGTGGGTTGATTTTTTTCAGTTCTTTATATGTTCTAGATAGGAGAACTTTGTCTGAGGAACAGCTGATAAAATTTTTTTTCCCACATTGTAGGTTGTCTCTTAGCTCTGTTGGTGGTTTCTCTTGCAGTGCAGAAGCTTTTCAATAAGATGAGATCCCAGTTGTTGATTCTTTGTGGTAGTTCCCATGCTACTGAGGTTTTGTTCATAAGTCTTTTCCTATGTCAATGTCTTCAAGAGCTCTACCTAATTTATCTTCCAGTAAATTTAATGTTTCTGTGTTAATATTTAGATATTTAATCCACTTCAAACTTAGTTTAGTGCACAGTGGTAGGTATGGGTCTAGTTTTAATCCTTGGCAGGTTAAAATCAAGTCTTTCCACCACCAATTTTTAAATAGGCTATCTTTCCTCCAATGAGGATGGTTGGCTCTTTTGTCAAAGATGAGGTGGCTGAGTATATCTGTACTTGTTTCTGCATCTTCTAATCTATTCCACTGATCCTTGGTTCTGTTTCTTTGCCAGTACCATGCTGTTTTTATTACAGTAGCTTTGTAGTATAGTTTCAAGTTGGGGATTGTAATACCCCCAGCCATGTCTCTGTTACCTAGAATTGCTTTTCCTTTCCTAGATCTCTTCTGGTTCCAAATGAATTTTTGGATTGTTTTCTCTAATTCTGTGAAATATATTATTGGAATTTCAATTGTCATTGGATTAAATCTATACAGTAGTTTTGGAAGTATGGCCATTTTCACTATATTGATTCTTCCTACCCAGCAACAAGGGATGTCTTTCTATTTTCTTATATTCTCCTAGATCTCCTTTTTCAGAGTGCTGTAGTTTTCAGTGTAGAGGTCTTTTGCTTCCTTTATTAGATTGATTCCTGGATATTTCATTTTTTGGATGCTAGTTTAAAAGGAATTGTTTTCCTAATTTCTCTCTCAGTAAGTCTATTATTTGTATATGAAAAGGCTATTTTTTTTTTTTTTTAGTGTTGACCTTCTATCCAGCTACTCTACTGAATCTGTCATTTAAGTATACAAGTCTTTTGGCAGAGTATTTTGGGTCTTCTAAGTAAAGTATCATATCATCTGCAAATAATGACAGTTTAATTTATTCCTTTCCTATCTTTATTTCTTTTATTTCTTTCTCTTTTCTAATTTCTGTGGCTAATTTTTCCAGAACTATATTGAACAGGAGTGGTGATAGTGGGCATCCTTGTCTTGTTCCTGATTTTCGTGTGCATGTTTTCAGTTTTTGACTCTTGAGTATGATGTTGGCTTTGGTTTTTCATAGATAGTCTTTATCAAGTTGAGATAAAGACCTATTTCAATTTTCTGTAGGGTTCTTATCATGAATGGGGGTTGGATTATTGTTGAATGCTTTTTCTGCATCTATTGAGATGATCATATGGCTTTTGTCCTTGACTCTGTTAATATAGTGTATTACATTTATTGATTTATGAATGTTGAACCATCCTTCCATCCCTGGGATAAATCCGACTTGGTCAGGATGTACAACCTTCTTGGTGGCCCTTTGTATTCTCTTTGCCAGTATCTTGTTGAGGATTTTTGCATCTATGTTCATTAGGGAGATTGGCCTGTAGTACTCTTTTAGGGTTGTGTCTTTCCCCAGTTTTGGAATCAAAGTCACACTTGCTTCCAGGAATGAATTTGCAAGCCTTGCTTCCCTTTCAATTTCCTTGATGAGTTTAAAGAGCAATGGCTATAGTTCTTCTTTAAAGGTTTTGTAGAATTTAGCAGTGAAGCCATTAGGACCTAGGCTTTTCTTTGTTGTTAAATTTTTTATTACATTTTCAATTTTACTCATTGTAATTGGGGTGTTTAGAATTTCTTTATCTTCTTCATTTAACTTTGACAATTCATATGTATCTAGGAATCTGTCCATTACTTCTATGTTTTCCATTTTATTAGAGTTCAGTTTCTTGAACTAAGTATTGATGATCCTATAGATTTCTGTTGGGTCTGTTGTGACTTTACCATATTCATTCTTAATTGCATGGATTTGCACCTTTTCTTTCCTTTTTTGATAAGGTTGCCTAAGTGTTTATTGATTTTATTTATTCTTTCAAAAAACCAACTCTTTGATTCATTGATTTTTTTGGATCATTCTCAGTCTCCATTTTATTGATTTATGCTCTGATCTTTATAATTTCCTCTTCTACGAGTTTTGGATTTGTTATGCTCTTCTTTTTCTAGGAACTTGAGGTTCTGCAATAGGTTCTTTATTTGAGTTCTCTCTGTTTTCCTAATATGAGCATTCACTGCTATGAATTTCCCTTGTAGAACTGCTTTCATTGTGTCCCGTAGATTCCTGTATGTTGTACTGGCATTATTATTCACTTCTATAAACTGTCTAATTTCTTCTTTAATTTCCTCTGTGACCCATTGGTTGTTCAGGAGGGTGTTGTTTAATTTCCATGTGTTTCTGTGAGTTTTGCAGTTTATGTCATTGATCTCCAATTTTATTGCACTATGGTCTGATAATATAAAAGGGGTAACTTCAGTTCTTTTACATTTACTTAGACATGTCCTATGAGTTAGCATGTGGCCTATTTTGGAGAATGCCCTGTGTAAATGGTGAAAAGAATATGTATTCTGATTTTGTGGGGTGGAACCCTCTGTAAACATCTATTAAGTCCATTTGTTCAGTAGCTTGGCTCAGTTCTAGAATTCTGTTGTTATTTTTTGTCTAGATGATCTGTCTATTTGTGATAATGGGGTATTGAAGTCCCCCACTACATTTGTATTGGTGCTTATTTGATTTTTCATATCCATTAATATTTGTTTTCTATAGTTGTGGGCATGTGTATTTGGTGCATATATATTTAGGTTTGTCATCTCTTCCTCTTGGACTGTTCCCTTGTCAAGGATGTAGTTACCATCCTTTGTCTCTCTTAATTAGTTTTGGTTTGAAATCTACTTTGTCTACAAATAAAAATGCTACCCCTCCTTTTTTCTTTTTTCCTGTGGTATGGAGAACTGTTTTCCATCATTTTACTTTCAGTCTCCTTATTTCTTTTTGAGTTAGGTGTGTTTCTTCTTACAGCATATTGTTAGATTTTACTTCTTAATCCATTCTGTCAGTCTATTTCTTTTGATTGGTGAATTGAAACCATTAACATTGATAGTTATAATTGATAGATATTGACTCATCCTTTTCATGATATTTTACTGGTTTTGGCTCTTTTATTTCTTTTTTTTCCCCCTCTTTCCTTTTAGTTTCTTACCTTGCTTGGTGTCTTCCCTCTGTTGGGCCTCATGGAATTGTGACCTTCATTGTCTTTTTGTAGGATATTGCTTAGAATTGTTTAGAGTGCAGGATTGGTGTTCATGAAATTTCTCTGGTGTTATTTTTCGTGGAAGTATCTAATTTTGCCCTTGATTTTGAAATATAATTTTGCAAGATACAACAGTTTAGGTTGGAAGTTATTTTCTTTTAAGGCTTAAAATACTTCACTCCAGGCTTTCCTTCATTTGAGGGTTTGGGTCAAAAAACCTGCTGTGATTCTGATGGGCTTTCCTTTGCAGGTGATTTGCTTCTTTTCTCTACCTTCCTGTGGGATTTTGTACTTCTGTTGGGTTTCTGGGATCTTGACTATTATATGTCTAGGCTTTTTTTTTTTTTTTTACCATGGCTAGTTGGAGTTCTATATGCCTTACTTATCTGTATGTACAATTCTCCACCTCTGTCTGGGAAATTTTCTACTATTACTTCTGTGAACAGTTTTTTTAAGTCAATTGTACTTTCTCCTGTTTTTTTGTGGACTCCTATCAGTCTTATGTTATTCTTCTTTACATCATCTAGCAGCTGCTGAATTGATTTCTCATGGTCCCTTACTATTTTGAAGAAATCTCTGTTTTCATGGTCCTTAACCACAACCCTGTCTTCTATATTTGGTATTCTATCTTCAGATTCCTTTAATCTGCTATGCATGATCTCAAAGAAGTATTTAATCTCCTGAATATCAGTTTGAATCTGTTTCATGGATTCCATTTCTTTCTTATTTTTGGTGATCATGGTTTCCATTTCTTTCTTATGCTAGGCATTCATGGCTTCCAACATGTTTCTGAGCTCATCTATTTTTTTTATCTGTTTTTGTTCTGGAGTCTCTAATCAGGTATTTCACTCTGCTTACCATCTCTGTAGTTATCTGGGAGATTATTTCTCTTTTGAATTTTTCTAGAGCCTCATTCATCTGTTTTGTTACTTCCTGTGCTATCAATTCAGGGTATCCAGGTGGTTGATTATCAGAATTTTCCATCTCTTTTCCCCCAGAATTTGCCTTTCCTGGAGTGGAAGTCTGAGTACGTGCCTTGCTTAAATGTCTTCTCATTTTTGTTTTTGGTACTGCCCTTAGTTTAGTTCCTGGGTTGATACTTTGAAGTTGCTTATTGTAAATATCTTTGTTGATGTATTTAGAACCCTTACAGAATGATTGCTACTCAGAGGTGTCTTCGAGATATAGCTAGCCTTTACATTTTGATTCACTAATGTCACTGAGGCTGTCTCATTTTCATTATACCTGGAAGGACAACAGATTAGATCAATCACAACACCTTAGCCCAAGTGAAACAATCAGCAACACCAAACCATCAAGTACATCTTAGAAAATGACAATTTGTGGTAGTTATTAATCTATCACCTTTAAACTGCATGAATTAAATCAAAATTGAGGACCAACCCAACATATGTTTATAGTGAATAAACTCTTCAATATAACAACCTTACCCTTCAGGATGGGGAGTTGGGTAAGGAGTGATAGATAGGTAGAAGGATAGGGGAAGGTTAGCAGTGAGGCCAGAGGACACAGGCAAGAGAAGGAAATAGAGAATAAAAGAAAAATAAAGAAGAAATACAAATTAGGGACAGAAAAGGAACACAAAGGGAGATGGAGAACAATGTGGAACAGCAAGGGAGTGAATGGAGACAGAGAAAGAGAAAGAAAAGTGAAAAGAAAGAAAAAAGAGAAAAATAAAAATTTGAAAAGAGTAGAAAAAGAAGATTAAAAAAATCAAAACTAAGAACAAAAAATAGTGCTAATTTTGAAAATACCAAATAAAAAATAAAAACAAAGGGCCTCCTCCAGGGTGTATCTCTGCTGCCACAATAAACAACGCGGGCAGCAGTGTACAGTTATAAGTCAATGAGTCCCAGTACGACTGTCATAGACCCATGAGATTCAGGCAGATTTCTGGCTGCAAGTCTGAAGTTACGCCCTCTGTCATCCTGCAGGGTTGAACCCTGCAAGGCTCTATTGCAGGTTCCAGCTGGCTTTCCCCTGAAGATAGTCCAGGTTCAAGTAGGAGGTGCTGATCCCTCCAACTTATCAAGTACAGTGGTCTGGTGTCCCTTTATTTCAGAGATTCTCTTCACTTTTCCAGTGGACTTCAGTTTTCATCAGGGAGCCTGAGAGAGGCTCTCTCTGTTGTTTACTTCTGCAACCCAGGACAATGGCCTTTATGTCTCCCTGTCCCTTTGTAGTATGGAACCCGGTAGCTGGACAGCCTGTTGTTGCAGATGCCCAGGCTGCTAAGCTGGTGGCTGGTGGGCATGCCCAGCCGGGTCCTCACAGTCTCCTAGATGCAAGTGGGTGGGGCAAGCTGGACAGACCAGGGTGCAGCCACCTGCGACCATTCTGATCAAATGGCCAAGCTCCAGAGTTCCTTTTACCAACATCTTCCTAGCAGTTGTTATTACTAAATTTTTTGGCTGATACCCATTCTTTTTATGTGAGATACCCATCTTACTAAGATGGGTATCTCACTGTTTTAATTTGCACTGTATTACCTCACCTGTAACATTTGTTTTAAGGTGTAGCTCAATGTCTTCCTTCCTGATCTTTTGACACTTTTGACATATATTTTTCTTTCATGTGTTATAAATTGTATTAGACTTTTTGTGTCATTTTACATGGACCAATAAATTATTTTAAAAATATTTAAATGATACAAATACTTTTTGTATGAATTCATTGAATTCTAATTTGTGCTTTTTTCATTTGTTTATAACTATATTTCACTTTGATATAATTTTATTTATTATTAAAACACTTTTGCATGTTTTAGTGTGAGGCTATTTGTGATAAATGCCTTTATCTTTCGTGTATATGAAATTCTTTAGTTTTTTTCATTTTGAAAAATGCACGTAGAATTAAAGGTGACTTTTAAAAAATATTTTAAACTCTATTTACTATAGTATTTTTAAATAACATGCACACTACTTCTATTTTACTTGCATTATCCCCCCAAAAAATTATCTGTTGTCAGTTCCTCTATATGAAACGTGTCTTTGTTAGTTAGATGCTTATGATGATATTTCTTTCAGAGTTCTAGAACAAGATGATTAGGATGTGCCTTAGTGCAATTTTCTTCAGTTTTATAGCACTAAAGTTCTATTGGGTATTTTGAATTGGACTTTTAGAGTTGTAATAAAAATTGAAACCATATGACCCAAAATTGTTAGATTTTTACTGTAACTCTCTCCTCTTTTCCAGCAATTTAAATTCTAATTGTATTAAACTACTTAAAGTTGTTTTACAGTTCAGTAGTTTTCCTTTCATTTTTTTCATTCTTCTTTCTGTGTTTGTTTTGATAATTTCTACTTTTTTCTTCTAATTTGCAAGTCTTTCTTTATTGGTATTTAATGTACTATTAATCTATCTATCTATCCATCTATCTATCTATATATATTGCACAGCATAATTTTCATCTCCAAATATATGTAGCAAATATATATATGTAATTCATATTTCTATTTAATTTTTTGAACAGATAGAATGAAATTTAATCAAATGTTTTAAAATCTTTTTCTGGTAAATAAAACATTTTTGTAAATGTTGTCAATTTTCTTTAGCTAAATATTTTTCTCATTTTGAGTTATATTTTTCTTATTCTTCTTATGCATGAAAATTTTTGTGTCCATATAAGCATCCTTGATTTGTGTGACTGAGTTCAATAACTTTCAAAAATGAATAGCTAGGTAGGAATAGCATCATATTTAATATAATGCTTATTTATCCACACTATTTGATCAAGATCAATTATATAGTCTTCCTAATATCTAATGAAACTTGAGGTTTCCTAAAGGCTGGAGAAATTGTCCAATGTTCCTGGTAAGTTTGAGCACCGGGCTGTCTCACTTCTTATCCTTCCCCATTGTTCTGAGTTCTCAGCGAGGTTCTCATATATCTGTATACCCTGAATACTCAGGGAGAACCCACTCGAAGTTCCAGAATTCTCGCTGTGTAGTTTTTCCATCTGAAGTTCACTGGTTTGTAAGCTCTAGCTGCTCCAACATTCCTGAAATTTTAGAACTTTCCCTTACATGTAATAATTGGTCTGACTTTTTCTAAATCTTCCTTTGTTCACTGGTCTGTAAACTCACAGGTGTATTAATCTGGGGCAATTTTGTATAATAATATGAATAATATATGTATGTGTAACATGGTGTTCCATACAATCCTATCAATGGAACCGGATTAAGAGGCTATCAGAGAGGTTGATTACGTGAGTCCTGCTCTCTTTGGTGGTTGAATCCATGCACATTCACATCTGGATGTGCTGTGACTACATAGGGCCCAGTTGCAGGAAGTGGGTTACTGCCTACAGGTCTTTGATGAAAGTGTTTCTCTCTGGAATTCTTGCTCTGTGTTCTGCTTCCCCGCCCCAAAGCCATGGAGTGAGCAGCTTGGCTCTGTCATGCCCTCTGCTGTGATGTTTCTGCATTTGAATCAACCAACCCTGGGCTGAAGCACCAGACACTGTGTACCTAATAAATTTCTAATTCCTTAAGGTGAGGGTGTCAAGGTCTTTGTTCCAGCAGTGGGAAAGCTGACCAATATGCATGGATAATATCACTTTAATATGGATAATATCACTGCATAGTCATTTCAGTGCTATCTTTAGAGTATTCTCATAGCAGCATGAATGCAATAAAACAACAGAACATAATTGGCATTTAGTGCATATGTAAATGGAAACTTAGCAACTATTTTGCAACAGTTCCCTGGAAGAGTTGATTATAAAAGTATATTTAATTGATGGTCTGTTGTAGACAATGGAAGAACACATGGCATAGAAACATTTCACACACAAGGCAAATGAAAAACACATGCAAAGGTATTAAAAATTATACTGCTTTTGAAAAATTTAAATAGATTACTCTTTCTGCATTATAAGGCTGTGGATCAGATTAAGATCTGAATTTTTACATCAAAAAAGTAATTTTGTAATAGTCACCATAGCTGATCATGGTCTGTTGATGAGGGTATGAATTTAAAAACTGAATAAAGAAAAGTAGAGTCTTTGAGAAATCAGTGAGTCTTCAACAGAAATGGGGAAGCATAATTTGTAGAATTACTATGTGAATGATTATGAGATCTTGGATCAAATATTAAGTCATCATAAAAATCAAGACACAATACTTTTAGTATGTAGGCTTTTAAAGTGTATACAAATACTATGGGAACATGAGTTTCTGTGGATCCTGCTAAGTATC
Organism: Heterocephalus glaber; assembly: GCF_000247695.1. Next base: position 6,174,540 of record NW_004624779.1, on the reverse strand, counting down.
CTATGACCTATGATATGTTTCAAGATAGGCAAGGAATAAAAATAACACTGAGAAAAGGAAAAAATGGAAACAAAGTCTTTGTTAATAGGGAGGGGTGGAGGGGTTGAAGGGAGGGCAGGAGAATGGGGAAAAAATAAGAATCAAGATACATCATGTAAAGTTACAGGCTTCCAATGATGAATGTAACTGTATCATATACCTAAAATGTACCAGTAAACTTGCTAAAAAAACACACAGAATTACAGTAAAGACAGGGTAAAATTAGAACAAAAAAGAAGTCATTTCTTTTTTTTTAACAGTATCAAACATTAAAATTTTGGAAGCACATCAATTCCACTACATTTAGGGGAGTAAATACCATAAATTATGTATATTCATTAGTTTACTTATTTGTGTCTTTCAGGCCTAGAAAATAGTTTAGTCCTTTTTAAATGCTATATTTATTTGAAGAGGTGTCAGTGGAGAAAAGAGTGATTTCTATAACATTCTTATGTCTAAATTTAGCTTGCATTTTCAGGCCTCCTTCAGTCCTTTGGTCTTAATTATGATAATCTTATTTAAAGGGATGCTTGGAGACTTTTTATTCTTTTATACGGCATGAAATTTTTGGTCCCTAAGTCTTTTAACTTACATTGGTGTACATTGGGAGACTACTCACAAATGCCTTACTGCTAGCTCTTGCTCAACCTTTATGTTTCATCTTTAATGATACATTTTCAAACAATCCTTCTCTGCATTTTCCTCTGTCACTCTCTCAGAGGTCAATGTTCCTTCTAAAGCACCAGAAATTGCTTACCTTACAAGTTTATGTGATATTAACAAATTTTCTATTTCTATATACATAATGAATATTTAGAACATACATGAGAATTCCTTCTGAGAATCATTAATATGAGTATTAACAAGTTGTTCACAGAACTTAGGTGAACAATTGTTACTCATGAATTCATTAAATGAATTTTTAAAAGAGTGAGCTCCTGCATTAAGTACCTATGTTTTTTTGTTTTGTTTTGTTTTTCCTTTCAAATATTTTTACAAATAGGCTGAAAAATCAACAAGAATGGCAACTCATACACTTAGATTGCTTGAATTACCTTCTTTTATTATATCTGTGCCACCTGTATTTATCCTGATACACATTGCCTAGGGAAAAGTTACTTGCAGAGCTACAAATATTGTTTCTTCATTTTTCCCATTGTCTGAGATTAGGGACTCATAATGTTCCTTAAACATTTCTTTCCAACACTGCAACCTGGGAATATCTCTTACATGTTTATAGCTACCATTGTAAGCTCCAGCACTCTGGATCCACTCTTCTCCTATTTTTCTTTTTCTTTTGGTTCTGGCTCTTATTCCCTGTGTTCACATCTACTGCAGAGTGTACATCTTCATTGCTGGCAGCTGCTGCAGCAGATTGCTAGTTAATGCCTACAGAACTGTAAATAGTGTCAATCCTAAAATGGGCAGGAGCTGCTTCTCTATGCTTCCAGTCCTTGTCATGTGCTGCCATCCACAAAGGTTTAATTATTTCCAAACAGTATCTTAGTATTATAATGATTTACAGGGATTCTTTGGTGAAACACACCTCTCAAGATTTCATTTTTTACTTTTTCTAAGGAATTTATTGATTTCTGCAGCCATTTGTTCACTGAGTTGGCATACTTTTATCATGTACTTGTCAAGTGCCAGTGAAGATCTAGGAAATGATAACATAATGAACATTAGTACTCCCTGGGAAGGCAAATAGACCAACTCATCTAGATAAATGTGAGATAAATGTGTAAAGTTTTTATGGCAAAATGTATCCCTATGGGGAGAGTGTACTTTAGATAGAACAATCCTAATAATATGATGTTTAAGGACAGATATATAGAAAAGAGAAAAATACTAGAGTCAGAAGGACAACAAATAAACAGAGTAAATCATTCAAATACATTATAACTTTTTAAAATTTCAAGTAATTTCTTCTAAATTAAATTTTACTTTGTTTCCTGCCATATTTCACTAAGGTATTGTGTTCCAGTTGCTGGGCTTATCACCTGCATTAAAATCATTCTCATACATCTTTTGTCTCCTTACATTTTTCTTCCAGAATTAAAATGCAACTGGGTGAACATGAGTGGCAAAATGTAAGTATTTCTAATAAAATAGCTTTCCAATTTAAACACCAGTTATTCATTAGTTACTAAACATGCATTTAAATGTATTTAGTCTATTCCTTTCAAAAATCATTAATTCTTTGATTGAAGTTAATAGGCATAGAAAGCTAAACATGCACATCAATTAATCATCAACTAGCAAGAGTGATTCAATCAATAAAGTCAAACATATCATTCTGGCCTTTTGTAATAGGTAATTAGATTTCGTTAATGTCACAAAAGTTCAAATCTAATTCTTTATGAATGATTTACTTTGAGAGACTGTTCATGGTTGCATGATATTGTTACTCTAAAGGTACACTAAACAGAAGACAAATCGATACAAACTTCTTAAGACTCATATATTAAATACTTAAAATTTGATACTTTAAATTATCCTAGTTTATATAAAATTGAGGAAACTCTTATACTTGATTTTTAATACAATATCTAAGATCTCTATTTGTACAAAACTACAATTTTATAAAATCCACAATAATATTGAATATGTTTGTGTGTACCCAGATTATATGTAATTTGCATTGGTAATTGAGAATTATATATGAATTATGTACTAAAAGGAATGTTGTTTTTTTTTCTTTGCAAATTTTAATAATACAATTACTAACTAAAATTTTTAAAGTAAATATAACATAGTTTGAGCTGCTTATATTTTTGAGTAAGATGAAAAATACTTTTTCCAGTGGTTTGTGATGCCCCTTTGTTTCCTCATATTTTTAACAATTATGTAGATTTAAAAACCCATCAGAAACATGGAAGGGTGGCAGGGGTGAAAGGAGGGCAGGAGGGAAAAAAGAACCATGTAAAGTTACAAGATTCCAATGATAAATGTAACTGTATTGTATACCTAAAAGGTACCAATAAGCTTAATGAAAAAATAAAGATATGGAAGATATTTTAATGAAAAAAAATCTTTAAAAACCCATCAGAATATTGTGCTGTGCATTGAAAAGTTTAAATGCCAATTAAAATGTGCTCTGAGTCTTTTTGAAGCTAATGACTTTTGTAAGTGTAGCAATAAAAACAGAAAGTAAATAATTTCATTACTTAAGGAGAGATGAGAAATGGATTTGACTCATTTGCAGAATATAGGTAGTTCTTCTTTAACAACTTACCTTTTTAACTACTGTTCAGACTTACGACCATCTTTTATTTTTTATTTTTGTACAGTTCTGTACATCTTGCATATAGAGCCTCAATATTTTTCCATAGTATATCTTGTTTATACAGTACTATAATTTTGCTGAGTGTACTGTATAGTATATACTGTAATTTTATGTTCTGTTATACATTACATGACTGCATGTAAGAATTATGCAAATAAAGGCAAAGTCATCAAGCTGGAGTTTCTTTTGACCATTTCTTTGTTCTAGATATTGTAATGTAAATATATACACAATTTCTCATTTAGTGACCAATTCAATTAATGACTTACTTAGTTGCAGGAGTTAAACTTGGTCATTGAATGAGGAGTGACTGTATAAGAAGCCAAGAGTAGAAAAATAGAACTTGAGCTATTTTTTTTACTTTCAAAGAACACTTTATCAGTAAATTTCTAGCAATATTTTGATTTCTTCAGTATATCTCAGAGATTATATATTTTGCTTAAATTATGCTTTATTTTAGAAACTCAACTGTCTTCTTTTCCAAGGATTTATAGAGAATAGTTTTATATGTATAAATGTATACGTGTGTGGATATAAAGTTTTAAATGAAGTGATATTTCTTTTGGATTAATGTGATTAAGTACTTTTCAAATACCTCCACTTCAGTTATGTATAAACAAAATTCTGTCTGGAGAGCTCTTAAGTAAATTTAAGAGATAATTCTCTCTTCAGAAGTAAGAAAAATATGCCTTCTTTTACACCATGACTTGATATTATTTGGGAAAGATATTTAAAGTAATACAAATAAATCCAATTATAAACAATTCTGCAATAATCATCAAAAGGGAGACTATGTATACATTATTCTATATATCAATAATATTAACTGAAAAATACAAGAAAATTAAAACAGAAGACATTGAAACAAACATGAGAACTGTAAATTGTACAAAGCTTGTGCATTACTATTTACCAACTACTATAAAATGTTAAAACTCGCTTTTAATTTAACAGTTCCAATTGTAAGGTATTTATCTACTTTATTACCTTCAATATTTTGTTAAATAATTTAATAATCAAAGTATGAAATAAGGAAAACTTCCACTAGAGAATCATGCAAAATATCAAAAGAATTTACTGTATATATGAAATATTTAAGTAGTTAAATTGAATATGCATTTGTCTACTTTAATATGAATAGTAAGCAGAAATTGCAACTTTTCATTATTCCAAACTTTATATTGATACTGTTTCTTTCCATAGTGACTTGACCATTGAGACCACATATGGTAAATAGAAAATGCATAGAGAAGAATATTTTTTTCAAGAACGATAATGAGATTAGTTTTTGATCAAAGAATGGCTGATTTCAAATATCTTCAGGAAAAGCAAGGAAAATAATGAAAAACAAGCAAATAAAAAATGAAATATTAAAAA
>NW_004624779.1:6137761-6167600 GCF_000247695.1 Heterocephalus glaber | reverse complement strand
AGAGAGAGAGAGAGAGAGAGAGAGAGAGAGAGAGAGAGAGAGAGAGAGAGGGAATATTGTTAAAGTTTTTTGGTCAAGTAGAATCAGAACAAAATATAATAAAATCTGTTAATTCAACAGATCTTATGTACATTGCATTTGACTAGAATTGGAGTTCAATTACAAACATTTTTGACATTTAAGGGAAAATCAAGTTTATAGAAGTCATGAAATTTCCAGGTTTATGTGCTATGAAAGGGGAACTGCAGTGTGCCCTAGGATTTTATGTGAAGAAGATCTATGTCAGCCTAATAGAGGAGGAAAGCTTTTCAAAGGCAGTGTCATTTACTCTCTGAGTTGTTAGATTATAAGGTAAAGCTAAGCAAATCCTATAGGAATGGTAAGTAAGAAATTTGGAAAAATATGAAGATAAGTTAAGACCCGAAAACTGTGACATGTCCCAAAAATGAAAGAAGTTTTAAATAATAGGAACTTGAAGTTTGAAATCTGGGAAAAGTACAATCAGGCATTATATCCACAGATTTCACATCTCCAGGTTGAACCAACCCCTGATTAAAAAAAAAAATTCTATCTGTACAGAAAAGTAAAAAGTTATTATTTTTTTGTCATTATTTCCTAAACAGTATATTTCCCAACCTAGCCCTAAAGTCCTCCTGTGCTTTTCCTTGCTTTACACCAGAAGTGGGAAACACTCGAGCCTTCCATTTCAGAGGTACTGAGTTCAATTTCTCTCCCTTGACAGCAGTAGTGTTGAATAAACCCTTCCTTGCCAAATTTAGTCAGGTGGAATTTTTCTTTGACTGTTCCAGAGGAAGAAAATATATGCTGAAATAAATGCCTAGGAGACAGGGATGGTTTGATGGTTCCTCAATTTTAATCTCTGATAGAATGGCATTTCCTGAAATTAAAGATACATAAATAAGAAAAACTCAGAAGGAGTGACATATTCAGTAGGGAAAAGACCAAAACCAAACCAAACCACCATAAAGTAGAAGAGTTGACATCTGAAAAGTAAATCCCCTTTTCTCCATCTAAAATATAAAATCTCTGTTCATTTGTCTCAAGAAAAATAAAATTGAATGATAAATAATGACACTTTGCAAATCATGTAAAATTATTTTTCAAAAATGTTAATAAAAATATTTACATTGTAATGTCAGAAAAAATATTGATTTCATCTTGGCAAGTTTATTCATTTTTTATCTTATGTTTCAAGAGGTTGTGAAATATTATTGTTGCTTTTCATATTTTAAGGTAAAATACTATAATCAAGTTCTAAATTTAATTTGAAATGAGTATATAAATAGCATCATATATTAAAGGGTTGGAATATATTAAAATATCTGGTAAATAAATTGTTATAAATATCACAATATTATCTCCCTTATGTTCACTCTGTTAATTATGTTATAATTTTATTAAATTAAATTTTGACCTTTTTAGATTGATAGTATAAAATGACTCTCAAAAGTGACAGTTTAGAAAACATAATATATTAAAGCATACATTTTGAGAGAATGCTTTAGTAGTCTTATGTAGGCCTATAAATTTAAAAATATGAGTAATATTCTCAAACATATATCAGTAATAAGAAGGAAAGAGGAAGAAGAAAATGTGTTGATTCATTTTGCTAGGTTTAATTTTGTTTTGTTGATCTTCTTTATAAATAAATTATGGAATAACTCAGTGACAAAAGGGTATATCCTAGATTATAAAAATATATGATGTACTAAAGCTATGTCTAAAAAAAATAATAAATCGAGCTATGATTTATGTATTAATTGGATGTCTTAGTTACTTTCCTCTAGTTGCTGATACAAAATACTCAACATTCATAGTTAAAGGGGGAATGGTTTATTTGGCTTAGAGTTCCTAGTGGATTTAGTTCATAATTGGCTGGCTCCAAGGTAGTGTGGCATGGCAGACAGGACTTGTAAAGAAGAAACAATTCATGGTGGCCAGAAGGTAAGAAAATTAACAAGGGAAAGCATTTTGCTTCTTTTATCTTATTCAGACAATTGAGGGCAGGTAACACTCACACTCTTAATCCTAATGTCCTTGGGTGTGGCATTCAACCATGAATCATTCACATACTCTAGATTCAGTCAACTCTGAAACAAACCTGCCTAAAACCATATGAGGTTTTGGAGGGACATCTAAACACAAGCCATGACAATTGGTCCCTAGTCTCTCAAAGACTCGTGCATATCCCTTTATGAATAAAAGAATTTAGTACATCACCAAGGGTTGCTGAAGTCCTAATAGTTCCAGCATTCAGTTCCATGAAAAATCCAAGTGCAAAGTCTCCTCTTTGATTTAAGACAAACTCTTAACTGAAAACCCTTGTAAAAATGAAAAGAAAGTTAAACATTTCCAATATTCAAAGGCACAAGATAGACATTTTCATTCCAAAAATTACAAACAGGGGGATACAAAGGAACGGGACCAAACCAAGTTCAAAATCCAGAAGGGCAAACATTAAATCCCACACTTCCACTTCCAGAATCACCAGAAATCTACGGCAAGTTGTGAACTCCAAAGGGCTTCGTTGGTTCCACCCCTAAGGCATTGCTGGTGGTTGTAGCTCCCATGGCTTCTTTCTGGTGCCAGCTCTGGTCCCTTCTTGCAGTTTTTCTCCGATTATTCATGTTCCTGGCTTCTCCAAATTTCTAGAGGTCTCCATTGCACCTTCAGCTTCACACGTACAGCTTCACACACTGCCCTTTGAATGGCACACTGCCTGGTCTCCTAGGCCTTCTTCTAGAATCTGGGTGGACACTTTCCTGACTCCAAACTCTTGTGCTCTCCCTACATCTAAAACAAGCACCACATGGATGACACCAAATTCTACTGCCAAATGGAGCAGTAGCTAGGCTTCCTTCTCTCTTGTTTGTAGTGGTCCAGTGCCTATGAACCAAATCCCAAGGAAAAATTCCCCTAAACCACCACCATTCTAGAACATGGTAGTGTGCGGCTCTCTTCTCAAACCAAAGTCTTTCACTTTTACCATTTTGAGGCTGCAAAGGGTGGAGTCCTGCTGTTTCTTATAATCCCCACAGGCCATTTTTTTATTCTCCTGTTCCTTCTCAGCAATCAAGATATCCTTTGCTCTATCTTTGTAGTCCACCACTTTACTGGAGCTTTCTTTCTGGCAAAACCCAAAATGTTTTAAATCATTCTGCTGATGTCTTTGCTCTTGAGTCTCAATATTAATCTGGCTAAAATCACCCAACAGCAGCTATATCACCCATCAACATTAGACTGCCTTGAAATTTCTTCTGCCAAATTAATTAGTCCACCATTTTTAATCTTATTCTCAGGCAAAGTGTCTGGACATGAGCAAAGTGGAAACAAACTTTCTGCTAAACCATAAACCACATCATCTTGAGTCCAACAGCCATGGAGTCCTTCTTCCTAGAAGAAACCTCCTGAGACCTGTCTTTACCAGCTGTCTGGTCTTCTGAGCTCTGACCCGAATCTCCCATACCATACAGACTAAGGCATTCCAGCTCTACTTTTCCACCTGGCATTTTTCAAAACTTCCAACAAGACAGCTCCAAAAGCTCTTAAACCACATGGTCAGGTACAGTCATAGCAATGACTACACTCCTGGTACCAAATTCTGTATCAGTTACTTTTCTCTAGATGCTGAGATAAAATACCCAATGCTTAAAGTTAAAGGGGGGATGGTTTATTTAGCATACAATTTGTAGTAGTTTAAGTCCATAGTTGGCAGGCCCCATGGCAGGGTGGCATGGCAGACAGGACTTGCAGAGAAGAAACAATTCATGGTGGCCAGAAAATAACAAAAGTAAAAAGGGAAGGCCTTCTTCTCCTTTTATCTTACTCAGACTACTGAAGGCAAGTAGTACTCACACCCTTAATCCTAGTGCCCTCAAGTCTAGCACTGCATCATGAATTTATAACACACTCTAGATTGTTACTTCTAAAAAACCCCACCTAACACCACATGAGGCTTTGGGGGGATATCCAAACACAAAATATAACATTGGATGATTGGAATTTAAGTGTAAGAATACTTAATCTGTAATTGTTACTTCCCCTTCACTTTTTTTTTATTTTTGTACCGGGGATCAAACTTGGGTCTTTGCACTTGTGAGGCAGGCACCAGAACCACTGAACTAAATCCCTGGACCTACTGCCCCTTCACTTTGACACAAATCCAACACTTACAAATCAAAGGAGAGATTTTTAACTTGACTCCTGACTCCAGGAAGTTCAGTCCATTGACAGCTGGCTCCAAGGTGGAAATATCACAGCTTAAAAGAATGATGCAACAAAGCTGCTTAGTTCACAGATACTGTGAAGCAGAGCAGGAGAGCAGTGCCTAAGAAGGGACCATATATAGACTGCAAGGCTCTGCTCACTGGAGCATGCTCAGAAGTGTGCTCTACCAATCCCACTGGCAGTTCCCAAGCCAATCAAGTGGATGCAATCAAGTTTAAATAATATGAACTCTCAAATAATCTGAACTAGTTTCAATAATGTACCTTAGATCAACAAAGTTCAAATTCAGAAATCTGTGAACTTCAAGGTAAATATCAAAACTCAAAGGAGCATCAAAGACATCATCATGTGATCCTACAGATCCACAAACCATAAGATTATTTACTGTCTTGGTTTTCAAATGGCAGAAACTAGGAAGTGGAGTTAAATATTCCCTACTGGGGATGAACATTACTTTGAATTCTGAATTTCTACGAATCTTTTTAAAAAATATGAATTCCATTCTTTCTCCCCTTTTCCATCCCTTTTTTCCTTTTTTTCTTCCTCCCTCTGTACCAAAACAAATTTTGATCAGTTTCCAATTTGATCAGAAGTTGGATTTTATACCCAGTAAATTAAACTCTATAACTCTTATGGGATTATATTTCAAAAATTTGTGGATATACATTTTTCCATTAGACTGGAGAATATTAGATTTCCTTGACAACAAAGACACTCATTCTTGGGGAATAAGGATGGGTGAAGTTACTAATTTTCCATTTTTGATTCATATGGGAATGTGAATACAATGGAATTATCAATGCAAAGAATTATGTATTTCTTGCCACACAAATTTTTAAATATCACCTTAAAAATTCAGAAGTATGAAAAGCTGAAGACAATTGAAAAATTGATCCAACAAGCAATCCCTCTAAGATGAATCTAGGAGAAACGCTGCTGTTGCTGGATATCTACACATACCATCAACACTGAATTAGAATTCACCGGTCCTGGCTTCCTCACAGATCTCACTACATTTTACAGCTGCAGAAAACCCCAAAATTTTGTGTAATCCTGATAGTAGTTCTACCATGAAGAGTTAAAGTGTGACTCTTCTCCAATCTTTCAGACTTAAAGGTAGTTTAAATGGATAGGAATTCACTAATTTTCTTGTGGCTACTGAATGTTTTAAATGACCATGACTGGAACTGAAAAGTAGTTAATTTCATGTGGATAAATTTTGATCACTGTAGAATAATAAATAATGAGTTCCGCAGATAAATTCCCTCTCTGGTACTTCCTGGGATAGAGAATTTTCCCTACAACTTGTCCAGATATGCCAGTGATAGTTCTGACCCCTCTCTGCCCACAACACCCCATAGCCACCCAATTTCCAGAGCTCTGAGAACAGTCACAGCCCCATCCTACATCCTGCAACTCCCATCTGAGCCCAGAAACATTACCTCCTCTGCTAGAACAAGACAAAACCACCCCCACCTGCTAGGTCCCGGAACTCTTCACTGTGGTCACTGTTCAGCCATTCTCACTCCTCCAATCTCACACTCCCTTCCCCCTTCCTGTCACTCCACCTAAGTCTGTCTCACTACCCCCTTTCCCTATCCATCAAAGACCCAGCTCAATAAACTACTGACTCTCCTTTGGAGTTACTCTAGGGGTCCTGCCTGGAATCCCCAAGTTCAGGCTGGCTGGGGTATTTTTAGGGGAAGAGCACCTTCACACTTTACCTAACACCCACCATAATATTTTGACTGTCTCTAATTTGTGATGTTTGTGTCAATTTGATTGGGCTGAGCCCCAAGTGGGTTAATAAATCACACTTCCCTGTGTGCCTGGGTATGTCTTGGAGGCTAGGTTTGTGTACAATATGTGATTCCCTCCTACCACCAGTGTTGTTCCATTACTCTGCTTCCCAGCCACCACAGATTGAGAATCTTTGATCTGCCATGCACTTCCACAATGATATTTCTTCTTTGGCAGCATCAAAAATGTATAGGATCCCTGAAACTGTGAATTAAATTAAACCTCTCCTCCTTTATCTTGACTATCATGCTTCAGCAGCAGGAAGCTAAGTAAAGGAGAAAAATACAGGAGAAGTCGTATTGTTTCTGTAACTATACCTGAGGTTCAGAAGTAATTGGCACTAGTTTGCATAAAGTTTTTGGAAATTTTTCTAGACTTGGGTTGCGAAGGGCCTAATTGGCTATAAAGAGTCTGATAGATGATTCTAATTGGAGCTCAGAAGACCAAATATTGATAGAAAAATTCAGAGTAAATTCCAGGCTCAGGTGCATTCAGTTGGGAACAGGTGTTCTATTGGCAATTAGACTAAGGACCATGGTTTTTGGACTTTGACAAAAAAACAAAATCTACATTTTGTCCATGCCCTAAGTGCACTGGGAACTGAAATTAATGGTCATGATCTAATGACTGTGGTGTAGGTAATTTAAAATTCAGCCAATGGCATATGACTGGCTGCTTTTAACTAGATTTATAGTGACAAATATGGGCAAAAAAAAAGTATCATTTGAAAAAAAATATGTGAAGTTGTGACCAAAGGAATTATGCAGTGCAACCACCAAGACCGTAAGGGTGGGTTCATCCAAGCACTTTAGAACACTTTGTGTCCTAAATGCCAGACATGGAGTGATCAGAATTAATGTTTGATATGCTGGGTTTTTGTCTTGGTTCATTTTTTTTTTATATACACCTATTCTTCCTTTTTAGGAATGGGTTACATTTATCCTGTGCCACCATATCTTGGAGTTATGTGATTAATTTTTAATTTTTACAGGGATTCACATCTGAGAGTTTTCTTTGAGTTTCAGAGGGTCTTTAGGAATTTTTGACAGTTCTGGGACTATTGAGACTTTGGGAAAAGAGTCATTTTATTTCATTTGTAGGTGGGCCAGCTGTACTATGTTAGGCCAAATTATGACCATCTATTTAATCAGAAATGAAACATTTTTTTAAGGAGATATGTTTGGGTGTGAGGTTGACAAGGGGTGGAAAGTTGTGTGTAAGTTTCATTGTGTCAAACAGATTGGCTTGGGAGCTTCCAGTAAAGCACACCCTTTGTTATGTCCAGGTGGGTCAGAGAGGCATGACTTCCATATTATATATGGTTCCTGGCCCTCTCTTCTCTGATGCTGCTATCATACTCTGCTTCCCAGCTCCTTTGAGCTAACTATCTCTGCCCCATAAGCCCTTCTACAACAATGTTTTCCATTGCCTAAATACCATGGAATCATAAACCCAGTTAAATTCTCCTCCTTAAATTAGAGTGGTTTGGGGGTATTGTGTCCCAGTGATACAGAACAACAGACTAAAATCTTTTGTTTGTTTTCAAACAGTGGATAATTGATATTTTGGTAATATTCTTCTTTGTACCTGCCTCGCTTGGTTTTGAGTTTAATCACTGGTTCCCTCACTCTTTGTTCTGACTTTGCATTTCCTGTAATCTAGTAGCCATAAACTTTGCTTAAATTTGTATTATTAACAAACGCTAGCTTAAAAAATGCTATATAAAATTAAGTTTGGACAATCAGTCATAAGAGTAGGGATGACTACAATAAACACAGAGAGTAGAAGAAGCATACACTTGGGAGAAGAGAGGCATGAAGAAATCAAAGGGTGTTTCAAATTTACAATACCAGCTCTGATTATAACTAGATGTCAGAAAACTTAACGTTATTTCACAGAGTAAAAATAACTTTAGGGCACTATGGAAAATACAGGAGAAATTCTACAGTCTATTCTTCATTCATCAGTATCATGATAGATGGGTTCTTCTGACATGAAGTGTCTGTTTTTTGTAAAATAATATATATTATTACAAAAGAAGGAATATTTCAACAATGAACAAAGATTTAATTAATCTTCTATGAAGAAAAGAATAGCAAGGTTCAGAAATGTGGAGTGCCTTAGACTGCAAGAGGGTAATGATTGGTCCGGTCTATAAAGAATGAGCCCAGCTTTTGATTTATGACCCATGTGACATTTAGTAAATGTTCTCCAAATGTTTGTTGTTGTTGTTTTGTTTGTTTTACAAATGAGAGCATCCAATGATGGGTGATGATTCAGGACTCCTTATGCTGATTATATACGCTAATTTCTAACATTATGTATCCTTTTCATCATTACACTATTTTGATTTCAATGTTCACTACCATAAAACAAATTACACGCATTATATAGACTGTATGTATAGTGGATAGGTACTTTCTTTTTAACTTGTTTTCTAGCTATACTAGGAATTGGGTCTTTTCACTGAGCTACATCCACAGTCCATTCTTTGTATTATTTTTCTGTGTTTGAGACAGAGTCTCCATAAATTGCTATTTTGCCCAGGCCGGGCTCAACTTATGATCCTCCTGGCTCAGTCACCCAGAGTACTGTAACTACAAGTGGGTATCACTGTGCAGAGCTTAGGGAATCTTTTCATTTTAAATGGTTTTGTACACATTGCTACTCTAAAACTTTAAGACGTCTTTCAACTCTTGAACTGTAGTATGTATCATCAACAACGATGAGGTGTATTTTTCTTTTACTCTTTATTTTCTAATTTAGATCATACTCATTTTGACAAACCCACAGGATTCATGATTCCTTCATTTCTCTTAAAGATAAGCTTCTCAGCATTACCTAAATCAACATCCCTGTGTCCATTATTACTTTTTCTTTTTTCACTTGTTTGGCTTTCAGGAACAATCTCCTTAATCTTATTGTCATCAGTTCCAGTGTTTTCGGGATGCCCCTGTGTTATCAGGGAACACATTATTAATTTCATTGTTCTGTTTCCCCAGGCTGAAATATTTAACAGGATCTGATAAAATTTTCTCTGCTTTTTTTCCCAGAAAAAGCCTCATTGTGCTCTTTGTTAGTAATGACTTCCTTGAGAAAGCATTTCATTTATTATTAGTTTGTTTGTATGGCTAGGAGTGGCAATCTGATTAGCAAACCACAGTATCCCCAGTATTCTTATGATTATGATCAATATCAGTACTGTAGAAAATTAAATATTAATATAATATTAAAGTTTAATAGATTATTTCATTTTTCTACTTATCTAATTTATATAGCATTTAGTGCATATCACAGGTTTGTATAGATTGGTCACCAGTTATAGTTAAAAAGCTTTTCTTATGTCTTTATTTAATTGAATAATTTAACTGATAGTATTGGAATAATAGCAATAGTATAAGTTCCTCTTTTTAGAAAGAATATAAAATTTCAATAAATTTCTTATTATTTATTCATAATCTATTCAGCATTTAGTGGATACAAATGGAAGATTTCAAGATAAAAATAGTCTCTTCTTTGTTATCAGAAGATTGTTCAGTTAAATAGTAACTTACTGCTATACCAGGATTTTCATAGAAATCATGAAGGAGTAAAATTTAATACTGCCAATTCTGTTCTGCATGTACATACACAAGCAGTGAAATTCCAGAAAGAATTTCATATGCTCTTCTGGAAATGTACATATTTTTCTGTGGCAAAAGTAAAAGTCTATCTTTTATCATCTTCATTCTGACAGTTGTTGCTAGAAGAGAATGTCATCACTTGGGTGACTGTCACTAGAGAGACTACTACTGGACACCGTGAAACATGAGGTTTTAATGTTCAACTTTGTTTTAACTTTACATAAACTACTATATGACATAAAAATATGCCTTGGAGCACATTTAACAATGTTTACAGAGCATATACAAGCTATGATTGGAATGTACGGTGAATTTATTATTTAAATTATTACAGTAAAACACACATCAGCATGAATCCCTTTCGAATCCCTTTCAAATCCCACTCACTTCAAAGATGTTTAACCTTTTGCTATTACCACTTTGTGAAGCAGCCCTGAAAGTCTTATTTCTTGTTTTTATTATGCTGCTGTAGCTGCTGGGTGTCCTGAATTAACTGAAAACCTGAATTAACTTAACACCATTTGTCTTTCAGCTGATTTTCACTTTGGGGAACAGCCAGAAGTGGGACCTGCCTGAACAGGCGAATAAGGTGAATAAGAACATATTATTTTTATAAGCCCATCTTTCTATTGGATGGCACTCAGCAACAGCATTCGTTGTATTTTTTTTTAATTGCACCTCAAAAGGACACTCGGAAAAGTGGAATTGTAACTATAAACTAAGGATAAAAAGTGTACTTTTATTTAACATTGCTTCCAACATTATTTCCATGCTGTCTTATTCCTTATAGTTGAACCATCTCCTTGCTTGTGAAAATTAAGTACTGATCATTATCACATAGTTTATGTAAACCTTTTGTACTCACTTCCCATTACTGAACCAAAATATCTAACAGTTATAATTTAAAGGAAGAGAGATGTGACTTGGGTTACAGTTTTGGGATTTAGTCTGTCGTTGGCTGGTTTCACTGAAGAAACAGCATGGAAGAGAGACAAGGTGGGAGAAAACTGCTCACCTTATGACAACCATAGAACAGAGAGAGAAGGGAGAAGCCCTATGTACCCAAGAACACACCACTTCCTAACAGCATATTTAGCTATGAACCCACAATAGATCAATCCACTGAGTGTAGAGCCCCATTAATCAATCACTTTCCAAAAGTTGCATATCTGAACACATGATGAGACTTTTGGGGGACATTCTAGACTGAAACCATAACACCTTTGATATATCAATTAATTCATACAATGATACAGAACAACAAATAAAGAATAACCACAGAATCTCTGGGAAAATATTAATGATTATATACTTTTTGCAAAATTTTGTTGATCATGCATGTGAAATGGCAATTCTTCTCTTAGAGATTTGGGTACTGCACAAATACAAGAATAAATAAATACTGACTTTCAGAGGAGACAACTGAAGCACTGAAACTGTTAAAAATGGTGTTTGTTATTCATTTGGTTTTTAGGCTAAATTTGAAAAATTAGAATGCATTCCTTATTTAAGCAATGAATTATTGAGTGGGTAATTCATTTCATTTAGAAATTTGCAATAAAAAGCAACATGATTTAATACTGGAATTCAACTTAGGCTTTATATTAAGTTTGCCAGTCAAACCATACTCGTTTGTCTTGTATATCTCCCAATACACTAAAAAGTGTATTAGTAGACAAAGGAATAAATAATTAAAACAATTGAAATATTTTAATGTACTTCTGGTATTCTATTGATGTGAAATAAGATTTCCACTGGTAGTATCATTAGTGAGTAGGTATGAAATACAACATTTAAATATTCTAATCCTAAAGTAAGTTTTGGCAATTATTTTCCAGAAATGAGAGCTTGAAAGGAATGAGCTAGGCTATAACATATCGAATTACTTGACAGCAAAGGAAAAACATTTCAGCTAAATGATGTTTTGAATTTGTATATAATATAAAGAAAATTAAATTTTCTCATGCCTATAGGGAAATCCTAGACCTAAAAAATAATAACTAGACAAAAATAAATAAGTAAAAACTAAGCAAAGCCAAAAGTGAAATAAAAGCTGAACCAAGTCAAAACAAAGATAATTTAAGAAATTGAAAAATTTAGAGAAAGATAAATTGAGATTCACTCAATTCCTTTAATTATTTAGAGATAACATATTTCTCAGTAGAGTGCAATATTTGAGTGGCTGTGGCAAAAATAATGTATATTTCAAAACAAATATAAGATTTTTTTTCAGATAGGAGATTTTAATGTAGTCTCCAGAAAGATAAATGCTTGAAATACTAAACGTGCTAATTAACCTGATGTCATTATTACACATGGTATACAAGTCTCCAAATATTACATTATACCTCATAATATGTGATAATTAATTTTTTAAAAATGATGGTAAGAAAAAATAAAAATTAGGTAAAACAATTTAGAAAATCATCACAAAATAAAAATAGGAATCATGCTTTACAGAAAAATAAAAATATTAGAAGCTTTATACTAAAAAATTTGCCTAATAGTAGAAAACAATGTTCCAATAAATCCTATGTAAGAAAAAGATGGACAATAGAATTTGGGAGATCCACAACCTACAATCATAAATGTTAGGTTGGATGCTATCAAATGCTTCAAAGATGAAATCTTACAAAAGTACAGTAAGAAAGTATTTGGTTCAGTATGTGAAACATCCAAAGATGGATATGCCACTGCAAGTCACATGAAGACAGCTTAGCCTCTGTCATTGTCCCCAGTTGGCTCTCTACATGTAACTTACATCCACCATCACCTGCTGGGGCAGCATTACCTCATGTGACCCCTGCACACTACTCTAACCAGTTAAGTGGAAAGTGTCAGCAGAAGAAGGATGGGCATTCTTTTCAGGAGAATCTAGCTAGCAGCCTCAGGAGTAGGCAGAGCAATGGCACATCTCAGGGAAGGCCATGGTGGTAAACCACCCTGCCCTCAGCTCTGAGCCTCTTGCACACCTCAGATACAGTTACTGAGAATGTTCTGGTGTGGAATTGGCACAACCTTGCATGTCACCATATTCTGTTGGTTGGGGCTGCAAGAAGTGGGAAGGGGAGATGGGCTTCCTCACCCAGGAGACCACAACAAATAAATCCTGAAGCTGGACGTAGTTTGAAGCAACATCTATTATGCTGCAGAAATAGACTCAAAGCAGCCATCTAGGGGAGTCAACTTTGGTACCCACTCTATGAGTGTTGCAATTGCCCTACACCTGGAAACTGATATGTGACATCAAAGAAATGAGATTAAAGACAGTTTGAGGGAGAAAGAAATGAAACAGTGTTATATTCTAGTACCTGTTAAGACTCTTTTTCTTGCAAGTCTTTGAATAAGATGGCTGACATTTTCATTGCACACTGGACTGCAAGAATAAGGCAGGTAGTCCTGGCTATAATATATATTTTCTCAGTATACCTCACCTTAATTGTGCTGTAAACCCAAACCTGACTCAAATGGGATAGGAAAACAAATTGCTTGGACCATTTGAAGGAAGGAATAAAGATGAAAATAGGATTGATTTTCTGAAGCTCATGAAAATGCTTAGTACACAGAAAAAAATTCTAACAAACATGTATACTATATGTGTGTATGTTTTAAACACCCATAAGCTATACCTCAGTTGGTTTTTTTTCTTGTAAAGCAAAAACACCAAAGATGCTCTATTAGAAACATTAAGACTCATTTTACACTAATTATGTATTTTCCACATGTATTGAGTGAAGAGATTGTGTTATTGTTTGAATCACCTCAGACACTATTGTCTAAGGAAATTCAGTAGTTGTATATTATTAAGTAACTGAGAAAAGAAACCCTTGTGAAGATGCTGTTTGCTCATCTATTACTTTAAAAAAATATTATGTTTTTCTGTATTCATGTAAATATATTTTCAGTTAGTTGATAAACTATGTGCTTAAGGAGAAAAAATAGTGATACTTAGTGTTTAAATGGCTAACATTTACTTGTGGATCATGATTTGTATGTTTCTTTGTATGTATGAATATCTAAAATTTCCCGTTCCATAATTATATATACTTCCTATGTCCATGATTTCTTGTTTCATATTTTAACTAAGGTATAAAAAGTGATTATTCCCAGTTTTTAAATATAGACTTCCTGTACTATAATATTTCCAGCCCTTCTTCTTCAATTATAGCATATCTTTAATCTCTAGAAAATTTCAGAAGAGTCATAGCTCATAGGGGAACTGAAGACACTACAATCATCAATTATCTCTACAATTTTCTAAGCCTTATATTTTCTCACCTCAAAATTACAGCTGCACATAGTGAGTGTAAAGAGCAATAAAATATTAGGAAATGTCTAAAGTCTCTCAAGTATATATCATTCAAATGTGATTTCTGTTTTATAAATTGAATCAAAGCATTTACAAAGTAGTGCTTTCATAGTTTTTTGATGGATGTGAGTGAATTCTTTATCATTTTTATTATCGTACCATAGTAGAGAAATCTAAACAGATAGATACAATTTTCTCTAAGAACAAGATCAATTTCATTTTTGACAGCTTCTAAATTGTATTTGTCAATTGTTAGCTAAATTACAGAGATAGATGATCACTGGTCTTGACCTTTCATTACTCCAAGGCTATGGTGTGCAGGAGTAGGCTACTGCTGTAAGTCTTCCTGTTTTGTTTCAATTCACAGGATCTAAGGTTTATCTCTCAAAGTACAGAGATAACTGTCTAGTAAGGCTTGTGAAATACCCACCCTTAAATTTTTCACATCATATCTAGCTTTGAGGATTTTACCAATCTTGTTATGCTACAACTTACTTTGTTTCAGTATGCAAATATACAGACACATTTTTTGTGTGTAAATGTACCTGAACTTCTCACTTATGATAATTATTTCTTGAGTGAGTCTAATTAAGTGAGATTTCCTTAAATGAGAACATAGCCAAATCCTTGATTTTTAGCAGAAAAAAGTGCCTCCAAATAACTTCAATTCTGAAGTTAAATTATTTATACATTTTTTTAATAAGTCAAGAGTTAATGCAAAAATGAGTGGATGTTGGTACTGAAACAACTATGGACATTTTCATGAACAAATTCATTTCAAGTAAGCACGCAGCTCCAAAACATACTGTTTACATGGTGTTCTCCTAGACTGAAATAAATTAAATATGGCTGCACTGGCATCATGCAGTCATCTAAAATCATACAGAAGGAAAAATAAATCAGCTACTACTCATTTAAGACTCATGGGATTACACTTTAATTTTTAAGAAACACATAGCACCATTCCTTCTGTTACTGCACATAATCCCATGGAACTCAGAGGAAAATGTTTGAAATGAAGTGTAGTATATCCTCCAATGAACCCTTTATACTCAAAATCACTTCCGACACAAATTAATATATTTGCAAGCTAGAGCTTCTCATCTACACTACAAAGTAGATAAGCTGGTTTGTTATTTGAGTTTTGAGGATCATTGTAAAACTCAGTGTACTAAAATCATTTCTCTGTAATGTTGAAACCTCTAAATTATTCCTTGTATTAAGATATTTTTATCCAAAAACTATTTTTCATTTTAAAGACAGAATTATTACTGTATACTTTTGTAATCACCTAGGAATACAAACTCAGTTTCCTAAAGAAGGTAAGATAGGACAACATTTTGGTGTCAGCAAGTAGTATTTCCCACTCCATAATAGCCTTTGGTGAGACTGGAAACCATCACAATTTATTAAATTTTGTTTTAAAAAATAGTATAATGTAAGATTGAGATCTAATCTTTCTTAGGCAAAGGCTTATGTTTACTGCCTTTTGATTTTTAAATATATATTATTCTGTGCATATGTTGACAATTACTTATGCTGTAAATGTTATTAGGGTTTTCCTGTGTTGTTAGCAAATGAACATGGATAAAAAAATTTCTCCCAGAACGCTGAAAGCGAAAACAATGATTTTCACATGGATAGTTCCAAACTTATAGTATTTATGTTCCTTTTTCCCAGTAAAGGACTTGGTTACTTTTATATTCTATAAAAAGCTACTAAAATTTCTTCTGTCCATGCTTCTTCTTATTTATAAATGACAATTTCAAGCAAATCCTTTGAGAACAATAATAATCATAATCATCATCATCCCCTTCCTCATCATTAAACTTTTTCAAAGGGATTATGTGTTTTGAGTTGAGAAAGTTAACTATTGAAAAACATCTATTTTGTTTTGTAGCAATGTTTTTAAGTCAGTCAGTTTAACCTCAATTTGGGGGCCAGAACTGATATTCAGTTACCATATTCAGTAAACGGAAGAACTTCTGTATCTAATCCAGATGTATCCAATATAGATGTATCCAATTCAGATACATTTTCTACAAACTTACATCTAAACAATTACAGAAGTTATTTTTCAATTAACTGCTAAAATTGTTTAGCAATAACTTTCTATATCCAAAAACTAAAAATTTGACTACTCGCTCAATAAACTTGACTAAACAAAACTATTAGTTAAATTCACTTGAAAAATATTTTTAAAAGCTACTGCCTTCACTAAGAAAATCAGTTACATTTTATTTTTTTCAATTCAAGCTCCTAATTTTTACTTACATATAAAAATTTCTATTTTTATTTTTTTCTGTTTTCCTTATTGTGCATAATAGAAAGAAACATACATTGGAAGCTTTCAGTATTTTATGGCCCTTCATACTAAACACCTGTTAAAAATGGAGAAAGAAATGCTTTAAAAAGTAGTTAACAGAAATTTTAAAAATAGGAAAACAAATAAACATAATGGAAAGGATACTGTGCTTGGGAGGATTATATACTTGTATAACATTCTCACACCCTTGAAAAGTCTACTTTTGTGGTCATTACTAAAATTTATTTAAGAAATGTCAAAATTGTTACTCAGAAAGGCATTCCTAGCATAGTACCCAAGATTATGTTCATCTTAAGCAGTGAAATATTCTGTAACTAGAAAACAGTTTTGACAAGCTAAAATGAAGTTGAAGCCTTCATCATGGTTCCACGAATGTACTTTTTCCATTATGCAGGTTTTTCCATTACTCCTGTGTTAAACTGAGCTTCTATTGGGACATTTAGTTTTGCTTGGAAAATATAAAAACAAAGGAAATAACTCATCCATCAAGGCAAATAAATATTTTGGCAAAAACACATCTTTAATGTAAGTACAAAATAGCTGCAACTTCTGGATCCTATTGAAGGACTACGTGATACAGTGAACACCAGTCATGGCTGAGGGTGGAAGCTGACCAATTTCGATGACCAAAATTCTGCACTCCTCATCCAAATGAGCCAAACTAAATCCTCTCTGTTTAGAGGTAAAGTCACTGTCAAAAGAGAGATGGAGCTAAATTAAAAAAATGTTACTTACTGCAGCAAATAAACAGATAAAATATGATGGAGAAAATACGTGCAATTAGCCATGAACATTGAAGCTGATTACTGTGATTACCAAACAATATTCTCCAAGCCACCAGACAAAAGAGCTTAATTTGGGAATATCTTCCAATACAAGTAAATAAATGATCTGCTTCTCTTAAGAAGATACATGGATAAAAAGTACAGAGGTGGTATATGTGAATAACAATATAAAAACTAAAATTCAACAAGTGCCTGGTTTAAGGTGAGTAATCCTTTACTCCCACATAAGGGGTAAAAATAGAGCAAAGTAGAAAATTTAAAAAGTTACAAAAATATAAAAGGAAGGATAGTGGTATGACACTAAATACATATAAATGAGTTGTGTTGTGATTGAGCATACATCTTTCTATTAGGAAAATGTGACTCCAGAAAACAATGAAATAGTATTTTAAGTTTTCTCAGGAAATAATTAGCAATCTAGAGTTCTATGCCCAAGTAAGTTATAATTTAAAATTTATGGCAAAATCAAAACATTTTCAGACATATGATCAAATGCATAAACCAAATTCATATGGATAAGACATAGTTACTATAGCCTTAACATGAGCTTATCATGAAGGGTGTGTTGCCATGTAACAATGTTGGTTAAAAATACAGAAACTTGTAAACTATCTGGAACCTAAAATACACTAGCATTAGATTTTATTTAAGGCCAAATATGGAGAGAATTAACACAAACTTATGACAGGAAGCTTGAATGAATTTTGAAGCTACATATGGGAAGTTTATAAAGGGAGAGAGAAAGAAAAGTACAGAAAGAAATAGAAAGATAGTAACTGGACTCCCTCTACAACAAAAGAGAAAATTGAAAAGACCAGGCTTTTTGAAAAGGCACACAAAGTAATAACAGAGATGATAAATATAACTCTTACCTGAAGTTATACCTGAGAAAATGTTCTAGTAAAACTGATTTCTAGAACGATGGAAAGAGGTGAAAATAAAATTAAAAGAAAAATTATGAGGGTTACTTTTATAAGAACAAATATTTTATTTTATTTTATTAAATTTTAAAATTCATTTGGATTATATAATTTTCAGATAAATAAACCCCAAATGAATTAAGAATAAATAAAAATGAACACATCTATAATTATACAATATCTATAATCATTACACTATGCAATTATTAGGACTATTAATTAATTTACCTTCTCTTAACAGCAAATGTTATAGAAGTATACTTAAATCAGGGGATGCACAACTGTAATCCCAACACTCTGGAAGGCTGTGGTAGAAAGATGTCAAACTCAAGCCAGCCTAGGGTATTCAGCAACATAGACTTCTTCTCAATATCATCACAAAAGAGATAAGGACTCTTTAAATATGCTAAAGATACAATATTACAGTGATATATACATACTTATGTTTATAGTAGCACAGCTCATAGTAGCAAAGCCTTAGTAACAGTATATAGGTCTATTATCAGATGAATGGATAGAGAAAATAGGGTACACGTACAATAGAATACTAATCAGCCATATCTCATGGTTTCTCACACAGTTTCTCATATTAGAAACCCAAAGTATAGGCTGGGGATTTAGCTCAGTGGTTCTGCTGCCTGCCTCGCAAGTGGAAGGTCCCAAGTTCGATCCCTGGTAACAAAAACAACACAAACAAACAAACCCCAAAGTATAGATAATTTTAACAGCAAAATGAAACTCTGATGATATAAAATATGGAACTTTTATGGGAATGGTGGGGGATGGAAAGCAGGGGAAAGGAATGGAAAGTACAAAGGTTCAAATCAGGATATGTATATGTAACCAATTCTCCAAGATGAATCAATTTAGTATGTGGCTCAAATGTATACTAATTGAGAAGGAGAAATTTGAGTCAACTTTAAGAAAATGGATGGAGCTGAGCTCATAGTGCTAAGTGAAATAAATCAGACAAGGTTAAGTATCACATGTTTTATATAAGAAACCAAATATATTAATAATTTAAAGAGATAATTAATTTATTTATTAATTAATAATAAAAGATGATAGGAAACTGGATGGTAGGCTTTGTGGAGGGAGAAAGGGGTAGTAAAAATGATTGAGTTGAGATGTGTGTCTGTACCATTTTGCTATGACAAATGTACTGATTTTGTATGACAAAAATAAATTAATAAAAAATAAATAGTTTTGAAAAATAAAAGGGCCATAGAATGTAGTTACTTAGAGAACAATTTAAAACATAATAGTTTTAGGTTTCCTAACTATGTGATGTTATTTCTGTGCATATTGAGCTGTTTTTTAAGGTGGGTTTCCAATAACTGCGTGTCTTGGTAAGCTTGGTTCCAGTTGGATGAAACACACTAAGTTACAGAAAGGTTAAATAGTTAATAGTATAAAGAATATTTCTTTATTAATGTAATTTATTGGGAAAATATTCTGAAACAGGAAAAAAGAGATATACACACTATTTTCCATTCAGATATAATGTAAGAGTTCATGTTTACCTAAGGCAAGGGTTAAAAGATATGGCGTCCCATTATTTGCTTCCTAACTTAATCATTTCAGCAGAGAAATTTAGTATTCCCAAGTAACACTTATGAGATAGTTTAAATTTCTTATTATTAACATGGTAATTTCATGATATTTGTTTACTACTCAGAAGGCTGTTTTGTAGCCATCTCCTTTTCTTGAATACATTATTAAATGGTATTAGCAGAGAATATATGCACAAAAAGATAAGATGGAAAAGGAAGCAATGGAAAAGCACACATAACCTGCTTATTATGCTCATTTCACTTGACACCAATAGCTTGTGATTTAATATCATCCTCTGAAAACCCCACACAGAATTAAGAGTTTTTTAAGACTCAATCCAGAGATATTCCAGATACATAGGTAAAAAACAGAAAAAAACCCATATTCTCTGTTTCTCCATTTGTGTATTAGTATTTATGTGGGTATAATGTATAAATGTGTATATATTTACATAAATAATAAAACACTTTTTATAATATTCTTTACAATTTTTAAAATTAAAACTCCTTCTTGATCATATTATTATATTGGTACTTATAGGCCTTAAAGCTCTTTTAGAAATCAGCAGATCTCACTAACCTTAAACTATTGTTGCTACATGGGTATATGGGTTATTTTGTTTACAAGGACCAATGAATCAATTTACAGAATAGAGCTACTATATGTAGTGATAAAAATTACAATTGCATTTTCTTCAATAAATGCAAATTTAATATTCTTGAATCTCTTTTTAAGCCTGTAACTGGAAAACTGATTCAAATTATCTAAAGCATGCTCTGTGATGAAGCCGTTTTGCAGTATTTGATCTAAGATACAATAACTATAAAAAAGTTTACTTGTCTGCTGAGTCTGGCCTGGAAATGAAAAATTTCAGAAATGTTCCTTGTGCTACATGTGTAGAAGAAAATAAACATTTCTATTTTAGATTATTGATATAGTGTTTCTTATCCTCTTATAAGCAAGTTGCATGTGATATCAAAAATGGATATCACATGTAACTTATTCTTAACTCTCATAACCATAACCCATGCACCCAAACCCTGATCGCTGGTGAAACTTCAGTTGAGTGTATTGCTGCTATACATAGCTGCTATCAGACACTGACAGATGATTTGAAAATGTGACCCAATTAGCTACTTGTGTCCTACATTTCCAATTGATTCTTATTCAAAAGAGAAATCAAGTAATATTTTATAACCTACATATGTTTCATTTTCTAGTGTAAAGTATCAGTTAATAAAAACATCCATATTCCTTACAACTTTAGTAGTTTTATATAGAATCAGTTATATGAATCGAATCATGTTTTGGCAGATTCTACTTAACCTTTGAATAACAACAAGGCATTTATAAGATAAATTTAGTGAACAAGATTGATTATTTAATATTTTTTTCAGAATTTTTTCCATAAATTTGCTAGATCTATTTTCTTTCTTTAAGTCAAATGTAGTCATCAGGCAGGCAAACAATAATCCCTCTATAGCTTCCGTAGTGGAATTTGCTCACTTCTTCCTATATAATCTCAAGATCTTTGGGGGAATGATTTATATGCTCCTCCATGAGCATCTGCTGCCCTCATGTAAAGAATCCATCTGCTATATAGTTCCAGTACCTTAGCCTAGTATCCACTACAATCTTCTCCACAGACTTGGATTTATATATCTCTCCAGGAATTTGATACTCAAATAGTTGCCATTTTGTATTACTCCTCTTTGTGGTGCAGTAACAGAATATTGCAGACTAGGTACATTGTAAAGATTAGATACATTGTCTGGCAATTTTGACAACTGGGACATCCAAGACCAAGGTATCAGATCTGGTGAGGGTTATTTAAAACACTAGCTCAAGGAAGAAAGAGTGTATTCCTATAACAATCCTCTATGATAAACATTCACAATCTGATTAACTATTAAAAATCTCTCCTCTTAATATTATTAAAATGGTGACTAAGTTTTCAACATATTCCTTTTTAGGAACACATTCAAACTGTAGCATCCACTTTATCCAGAATCTCTGATAACTTAGGAAACTGAAACAATCTTATCTCTCTAGTCCTCTGAAATTGGTCCTGTGACTTCCTAATCTTCAGTCACTTCCATTTACACCTCAGGAGTTCTAATCATGGCCCATTCTGAATGGGCTATGTTTGAATCCTGCCTCAGCTACTGGCCATATGTACAAATATATTAACCACTCTCTAAATAATTTTCCTTAGGTGAACTTTGAGGATGATGAAATAATAGCATTAAATTCATGTGAGTGTGATGGATTTTTATCCAATCATTTCATATGAATAATTCTCAGAATTTTATTTTTGTGCTCACATCTACCAACTGTATGTAATTTAAATGACTTCACATTTCCTACAGAATAGCATAGAAAACTGTTTTTGAAATATGAAACAATTCTTACTCTGCCCTTGATTACCTTTCTTAAATTCTACAATAGTATAGTCCTTACACGATGAAAAACTTTCACAGCTCTTCCACAACTCTGCCCAATGTACAATGAGTATAGTCACTTTCCTACTAAAAACTTATTAATACAAGGTGAAGTGTATTCCAAGTAAATCCACAGCTTCATTTTAGTAAATTCAAGTACTTTCACACTATGCATGCATATAATTTCTCCTTTTCACTTTAAAGTGTTTATCCTTAAACTTTTTATTGAAATACAACACACTATAGAAAACTAGACCATGAGAGCACAGCTTGCTGAGTTATTACAAACATCTGTGTACCCTCCAATCAGATTAAGGAGTAGACACTTAGCTAGACATATTAAATAATGACTTTCTGCTCTTAACTCAAATCCTTTACACTCCCAGCTTCTAAATATCAGATCTATTATCAAATATACATACAGATATAGATATCGATATACACATACACACACATATATATATGAATATATATATATATATACATATATATATTCATTCCACTTCTAAAATCTGAAGCTAAGTTATGATCCCCATTCATTATTAAAATTCCCATTATATTTACCAGGAATTTTCCAAATAGTCCTGTCAAATCCTTTTTCATGTTTTGGAAGGGACTATTACCAAGTAATGTAGCAAAAATAATTTAAAACATTATTATTATTAAAAATAATAGCAATGCTGTTACACTTCCTTCAACAGCTTGATTTGTATATTTCATATAATTTGAGATTAAAACTAGATGAATTGAATGCTACTACTAGATTCATTATATAAGTCCTAATACAGCTCCTGAAGAGCCAGAGAACTGGTTTATATAAAGCTTATAAAGCAGATTATTTAGATACTTCATTGTTTACTAATAAATATATGTATGTGAGGCAAACAAAAACCACCTTTTATAATGTTCTCTCCCTGTGTGGTTTTTGTCTGACAGCTTGCATATGGGAAGAAAGCTTATAGTAAGAATTGAAAATATACATTATCTATAAGAAACTCAATTTTTCTTGTTTCATTTCATAGTAGCACACAAGGCCAATGTTTGTCTTCTCTTCTCCTATCTTGATTTTTCCTAAGATTTTTTAAATTTTAAATACCTCTTCCATTGACCAAATTCTGTGGATTTTAAATAAACTACCCCACTGCAGTTAATCCTGTTTCCAACTACTTGATAAAAACTTAGGGACTGATCGCTATGGTATAGCCCTGCTTCTTACTAATTTGAGTCAGCAAGTTGTCAACTGACTATGCTCTTTGTGGTGAGCACTCTCCTTTTATTGATATAAGGTTCTGCTTGTGTCAAACCACTTCTGAGCACACTGGCTTTTATGAAAGCAATGGCTTATACACTTTCTAATAATTATCCTTACATTTCCCAAAACCCTGTGATGATCCTTAGCCATGTGTCCTGTTAAAGCCTGTTGTGTTCCATCCAATTTTGTTGACTGTATTGATCTTGAAAGACAGCCAAAGGCTTTCATATTTAAGGATGGGTTGTGTTCTTTCCTCCAAACCCCTCAGCCACCCAAGGGGTCTTGACAGTGTAAATCGCGGAGTGGAAAGAATTAGTATGTCATTCCCTATGTTCCCAAGAGTCTGCTTGGTCTTCATGCCAACTTTCCCACTCTTGCTTCGGTGACAGCTATGCACCAAGAAGATTTTATAAAGTGCTACTTTTGTCTGGAAACAATAGGTCCATTTATACCCTGACCCAGTGTAAATGTACCTTCTGGCCTAAGATTGCATGAATAAAAGAAGATAGTCTTATGACTTCTTTAGAGAACAGAGATGATATACCCCAAGGTGACTTTCTGTTTCTAGACATAGAAGAGAAACAAAAATCTGGGATGCAGTTCTGTCTCATAAAAGGCATTAGGCTTATCATATTTTATTCCTATTTGGTTCCACTTAAAATCATCTTGCATGCTTGAGCTATTTTCCTTCAAATTATTGTTTTACTGAATTCAAGTCAATGTTAAAATACAATTTTGAGAAATTTACTTTTAGATTATAGGCCCTATTTAAATGGTAAAATGAGGTACCATTTTTTTCTATGTATTTTATATATATAGATACATAGTCAAAATTAATATTTTGAAGGATAGGAAATTATTGAAAACATTGGAAAGAACACTAATTATGTATTGCAAATTTCAAATATTTATAGGCATTATTTGTTGAGTCAGTGCCAATATAGACACTAAAATGTATTGCATAAGCAGATTACCCCATTTTATAAAAAAAACACATTTTCTTTATCCAGTCTCCAGTTGATGGGCATTTGGGCTGCTTCCAAGTTTTAGGTATTACAAACTGTGCTGCCATGAACACGGGTACTTTAAACACCTATCATTTATATTGCTACTTAAACAATCTAAACAATTTTTATGGAAAGATTTGACTGTGAAAATGTTTAGTTAGAAAATTACCTGCTTAAATAGAAGTGCATTTATTCAACATCATAATTATTGTCTTAATATTTAGAGAGAAAATAAACTAGCCATTGCCTGGAACATTTCAAACTTCAAAATATTTCATTTTCAAGCTTTGGATTAGTCTACAGATTGATATCTTTATTTGTAAGTAAGCTTTGCCTTTTTTTTTTTTTTGCCAGAGTCTGATCAATTTTAGGATTGCTTCTGGATTTATCTGCAAATTTTTGCATTGAAATTTAGCTTCAGCTATTTTCTATTTCTAGTTACTATTCCTTCAGAAGGTTCCTTTTCTTGGAGCCAATTTCCACTTTAAGTAGTATCTCAAGAAAATGAATTTACTGGATACATGTCATTGTTAGAAAGAAGATCTCTGTTTCTAATTTTGTGTGAGTTACATGGTAATTTATTTTCTGCACCTTTAAATATAAATCTTCCACTTCCTCTTCTTTTCTATACACTACAGGCATGTGTTTCTCAAGACCTACGAAACATCTTTTTTTTTTTTGGTACCAGGGAACTTGGGACCTTGTGTCTTCGAGGCAGGCGGTGGAACCACTGAGCTAAATCCCCAGCCCCAAGGAGACATCTTTTGAAGAATAATCATCAAGAGAGCACTCACCTTGCCCAAACTCTCTGAAAGACTCTAACTTCAAGAAGCAACTGTTAGCAAATAGTATTGGCCTAACTATATTTAAAACCTGACCATAGGTAGTTTTTTTAGACTGGTACTTTTCCACTTATTCACCACAGCACTTAAAACTCTGCCAGCCTTTCTTTTAACAAAATTGATTTCAATCTCTTTTCCTTATTGAAATACTCTTAAATAAATTCTTTTTTTTCTGTTTATCTCAATCATGTACAATTTTCCTTTGCTATACATTTTCTCCTTTTATCAGAATTTTCTTGGACACATAGTAAGCCTGAATTTAGAGATAAATTTATCTATAAATATCACTTTCTGGGGCATTAAGCTCATCAAACAGGTTACAAAGGAGTGGAAATTCCAATTTATGAACACTTAAATATATTAAAGTATATCATTTACAATAGCCCAGTGTTCTCTCCTAAGATGCAAAAGTAGTTCTTCAGAAGATATAATGATTTTGTCTCCAATGGAGATAGAGAAATTATTTTTGTTTCTATTTTGCCACATAAAATAAGATTTTATTCTAAATACAGTTCCCTTTTTGTGATATTTTCTACAAATGTAAATCTACTAATTTTTACTGTGGTAAGAATAATAATGACACTTTCCTCTATAGACAGTCAAGTGTAAATCCCCAGAATCTTCCAATATATTTCGTGGAAAAAAGGAATTTGTACGTGTCTAAGAATTTTGAAGTGAGGAGATTATGCTGTACTACAAGTAGGTCCAACATAATTGGGAGGGCTATAGACAAGAAGAGGGAGAAAGGAGATTCAGAATCAGACAAATACAGGTGTAGTCACATAAATGAAGAAATGTTGGCAGCTCAAGAAGCTGGAGAAAGAATGAAATGTACTTCACTAAAGTCTACCAGAGGTACACAACCCTGCTAACATCTTGATTTTTGAACATTTAGCTCCCATAACTGTAAAATAATAAAATGATATAATTTTAGTGCTCCTAATACTTGATTACTACAGTAATAGGGAAATAAAATGCTTAATCATAAACTGTATTCTTTTTCTCTATACTGGTTCACAGCAGTCATTTTTTTTGCTAATTATGAGAGTCATTAGAGAATTATATTTCTCTAATAGATAAAATAAAGAACAAGTAACCATATGACAATGTAAAGAACAGTTTGAACATTCCTGTATGATGATTTCTCATTTCCTCTATACTACAAGTCTAAAGTTGCTTATGTGTGATAATGGCATTTTTAAATTTTAGAGTAAATCCTATGGCAATAAAGAGGTAAAAATGGTCTACATTTATAGTGAAATATATGTGCTGTGTTTGTTACTTTAAAAGGTGCTGATGTTTGTGGAATTGCACAAAACATTTGATAACAAAACACATCTACCATGGCAGATGAAGGTGCGTGGATCATTGAACATACAAAACCACAGAAATCAAATCTCAAGTGTTCAAACCAACTGCTGCACTGAACTCTTGTAAGACCACAATGACAATATTGCATGTACAGATACAGAAAGAACTTACATAGCACTCTGAAGACTAATTTGTTTCATTTTGGCCAAATAACTTCTCTTTATTGAATTTTATCATCTTTTTTCAAAGTTTTCTTGCACATAGAAAGCTGAATTGATATTTATGCATATAAACACTTTGGGAAAGAAGTGTTTGCAAACTGTCACACTATTCTGTGTATATCATCTAATAATGAATTAAATAGAGAATCAGGTAAAAACAAAACGCTTCACAAGTTTTATTCTAATTTATGAAATAAACATATTGTTTTTGAAATTATGTAAAGGTGTAATATATAAAAATGTAAATTGTTATTTTAAATTTAGTTAAAATAACATCAATGATAATTTTTTTCAATGATAAAAAGCACCTGAAACTTGAGAGTCAAAATGTCCGTTAGTAAGAAATGTTTTTAATTAAAGTCAACTATGGAGTTGCAATAACCTTGTCATAAGTTAAAACATACATATGCTATATATATGTATATATATGCTTATTGTATCCTCACAAACTATAATGTTCAACCAAATAACAAGAAGCCAAATTGATTAAATTTATAAATACACAGATATTCAAACTAAACCATAATTTAAATTTTTTAAGATAGTGAGCCTCATGCTGATACTGAATATACCAAAAGACTTTAATATAATGATATTCATTTTCTTTTTGTGGCTCATATAAATTAAAATATATGAATGTACTGTAGATTTTCCTTAGCTCTGGTTTCTGTTTTTGTAGTTTCACTTACCTGTGTTTAACTACAGCACACAAACCCGAAAGAGAAATTTTTAGAGATAAAAAGTTTGTAAGGTATAAATTGAACATTACACTGAAGAGCATGATAAAAATCTCACACTATCCTACCCATGAATCATCACTTTCTCTAGTGTATCCCTTCTGTACTAGACAAGGTGGTCAAAAATACAGTAAACATTTAAATTTTAAAAAATCTTATATTAAATCATGTTTTATTTCTTATTGTTTTACTATTTTGGCTAATCTCCTATTATGTCTGATTAATAGGAAAAAACACAGTACAGTGTACTGTATATCTATCAGTACTATCCAAGGTTTTGTTAGGGACTAGGAGTCATGGATTATATCCTCTACAGATAACTAGAGTCTCCTATATAAACATTTGAAGATGTATTGGCTGCTACTGTTATTAAAGAATATTTAAATCTTTTGGTAAAATTTGGTTTATTTGCTTGCATTTTGACTGACTTACCAAATAGAGGGCCACGATTTTTAATTCCTGAAACTTTTCGTGATTTACAATTAATGAAAATGAATATGCAAGCAAGAAGCTAATAAAATTCATCCCACAAAGCAAAACATATCTAAAAATATTAGTGAAAGGGTTATAATTGAAATTTAAAAGTAATTAAAGAACTTTGAAATACATACACATGTGGGTAGAATTCTTTTATGCCTTTATATTTTTCATTTCATTAATTCATTATCTTTACCAGAATTAAATAAAAATTAGAAAGTCAGTGATATTTTAGCATGTACATTTTGTGAAATGTCCAGGGAATGAATACACATGGGGTCAAAACTTGCTGTGTGTATGATGCGAAGCTCTGTAGAGATTGCTTAAAAAATATTTTCATCTACATTTTTAATTAGAAAAAAACAATAAAAATCTAATCAAACAAAACAAAGACATTTGTACTTATCCCAATAGTAAATTCAAGGGAAAATATTTGACTGTGTTTGATTGGAAAAAAATCCCACTAGAGGAAAATAAAATTAAAAAGCTGTACTTCTCCAAACTTGTAAGCATAAAAATGATACTTGTTTTTTATTCCCGTGTGGCTGAATGTAAATGTATCCTCTAGCTTAAGAAAAAAATTGAGGAAGTAGAATTCAACCTCATTTTTTTACTCTTCCCTCAAATCCATCTGAGGCACCTAGAAATGTATTCTTAGAAATTTTAAGGTATACTTTATAATTGAATGCTACTTTCCATCGATTAGAAATCTTTTAGCAATGGAAAATTGTATGAGCCCATTACAAATTCAAATAAGTGAAAGTTTATATGTGGTTTTTAAAAATATTTTAGTATTAAGTAGAAAACAATAGCTTAGGGCTGGGGATTTAACACAATGGCATTGTGCCTGCCTCGCAAGCTCAAGGTCCTGAATTCAACCCCTGGTACCAGAAAACAAAACAAAACAAAACAAAATAAAAATCAATAGCCTACAAAGTCAGCATCATTATACAGATAAAAGTTTTTGATGATATATTTTCCTTATGTCAACAACAAAATCTGAATCATTTAAAATTTAATAGTGGTGAATATTGGAGATTACTAATTAATTCTAGTTAGTGTTTTTACAAGGGAATCATCTAAAATGTTTAAATAAACTATACAAGACAAGAACTTAATATGAAGATATAACATGCTTATAGATAGACAAATATAACATTATTATAATTTCTCCAAATGGTAACCTGGAATACACTGGACACCCAAACCCTAACAATGTTTGTAGCAGAATGACAGCAAAGATCATCTGATTAAAAAAAATGAATCCACATACAACATATTTAAAGGAATTTTAAAAAAGAGTATGATTCAAATTTATTGTTAAATTATGCTAATTACAGCTGTGAATCACTAGAACATGAGAATGGCAGAAATGGACTCATGTAAAATTGGAATTTTAATGTATCAAGTTTTGGGAATGCTTCGTGTAATTTTCAGTAACAATGTCAATGTTCTTGCAATAATTAAATTATAATTATGAAAATGAAAACCTCTTTCAATAGAAGTCCTCTTTCTTTTAGTATTGTTCCACATTACAACCCTACAGAGAGGAAAGGAAAAGAACAAAACAGAACATGGTAGCCCAGGCACTTCTCTTTGTCGTAATCACACAATCTGTCATCCCTACAGCTTTGATTCAATATCTTCAGATTTAGAAAGAGCTAATTAGTGGGGAAGTCGAAAGTCTTTTTGGTAACTAGAGGTATGAGTCTTCCCCGGTTTCTTTTGTAATGTGTGGACTGACAATTCCTGACATTTTGTCAGTGAGCATTCATATTTTTATGATGGAAAAATTTACCAATCCATATTTTAAAAATAGGTACAGGCTAAGTAATGATGTTTTACATTATTATTTTCATAAAGACTTGTTTACAGATACTTTTCTTCATAAAACTATATATAAAAATCTACACGGGGCTGGGGATTTAGCTCAGTGTTTTCGCCGCCTACTGCGCAAGCACAAGGACCAGAATTCGATCCCCAGTA
>NW_004624779.1:6118745-6137661 GCF_000247695.1 Heterocephalus glaber | reverse complement strand
TATATATACACACAGACCTAAATTAACCTTATATATGTTCAAGTCAAATTAACCTGATTGTATGAATTCTAATATTTGTAAATAAGACACAAATTTTTCTGATGGCATTTTCATACCTGAAATGAAGTTCTCTCTTCACTCTTTCCAATAGTTTAGTCCATATATTGTTCTAAGTATCTCACATTATTACCCAGAAGAACTCATGAAATAAACTTACCAAATCAAAGCATCTTTTTCCTGTACATAATAACATGAAAATTAAATTAACCTATTCAAAAAAAATACAGGACTTTTACTTGGAATGCTACTTCAAATATACTTTTCAAGCTTGAACTAGAATGGCAGGGTGTCTAATGGTGTTTATTTTTTTGAAAGACCATAAAATCAGCCAACCTCAGACAGAAGCCAAACTATAAAAAACAGACTAAAGACATGAAAAGAATTTCCTCAACACAGAATATGAACCAGATCATCTTCTGATTCTATTTTATAGTGTAGTTCTGTTTGAGTCCATTGTCAAGTTTTTTGCTATATGCTTTCAAACATCAAGTTTGGTGAAGATAAAATCATGACTTTTATGGATATATGAAATGAAAACTTATTAAAATTTTTAACTCATTATTAATGTAGGAATGAAGCAGGTGTTTACAGCAGGTTTAAAGGAGAATGCAAGAAAGAAGGCAAACTTTCAGATCAAGAATACTAAAAAAATTTATAAATGTCTGCCAAACAGTCTTTGTATTTTTCACTCCCTTTTTCTTAGTGAGAAAGACAAAGTAAAACTCTTTACAGTGAAAAACATTTGTATGTGTTTTGCCATTAGGTACAATATAGTAGAGGTACAGATTCCCAATGATGAATGTCATCATATTGTATACCTAAAATGTACCAATAGACTTAATTAATAAAAACAAAGAAATTAAAGAAATAATAATCCTGCAAAAAGACCAGAAACAACTAAGGAACTTCCTTTTGCTTTCTCTAAGTAATGATTAGTTTCCATTGTAGGCACTGTAAGAATGAATGAAAATTAGTATTAGCATTTGGAAAGGGGTAAAACATCATTTTCCTTTTTCTCCATTTTCTCCCGTGGAGAGATAGGGAACTTAACTGTAACATTTGCGATGAAGATCACTTTTTCTAGGGATTAAGCTCAAGATCCACTTTCACAAAGTAGATGTATCTCTACTTTTGCAAGTCCGATAACATCTAAATACAGAAAAGTATTCTACCAGAAGTATCTCAGTGTTCACAGAGTACTGGAAATTAGGCAGTGCAGTCCTTTTATCACTTGAAAAGACAGAGAAGTTTCAGTTGTTCCTTGCTCTGCTTCATTGCTTCAATTTATGTAATATTTTTTCTATATTATTTTTCTATTCATATTCCTACTTATTTTTACATCGATATAAATCAGTTAATATATAAACAGTAATCAATTGCTTGTGTTTCTGTTATGTTGGCACAGAGGGACCCTTAGTTGGCAGAGACTTTTTTTATCCAGTAACACACACTAACCATTTTTGCTTACTTCATATTCCTTTCTACACTTCTGTTGAATAATATGCTTTAGGAATTATACTCTTTAGATGCCTTCAACAAGTAAAAGAAAGAATGAAAAAAAGAGAGAGGTGTCCATAGATCCATACATTCTTTTTGGTCAAATTCTATTTTGAAGTAAAATAAAATGTATTTATTCTCTTGTTACTTATAAAATCTAGTATTTTTATTCCTATGTAATGTTATTATTTTGTATGAGAAAATATTTCTTTGTACTGTTTAAATGAATTTATTTAGAAAGATAAGCACTAAAAATCTCTTGTAATTTTCTTCCTTGTTCTAGTACTTAATCATTTTTAAAGTAATCAAAAATTATATTTTAGAGCATTTTCTGTATTTTCTAACAATTTGGAGTAATAATTATTTTAGACAGGCTTTCACTACATAATTCAGCCTGGCCTTGCGCTCACTGCGTATCTATATAGCTTAGGCTGGTCCCAAATTTGCTGTAATCCTGTTTCACCAGTCTCTTAAGTGCTGGGACTCCAAGCCCAATCCACCAAGAATAAGCAATGCTTAATTACAGCATTTTATTATTTTATTATTTTCTGAAAAGTTTTCATGTGTTATTTATTTACTAAATTGATTATTTATCAGCATACATCCATTCCTTATTTAGATAATTTTAATGGGCTAATATTTTCTTCACATTTACTTATTTCAACTTCTTTCTATCCACTCTTCAACAAACTGTGTTGTTGATTTACTCATTTATTTATTAGTGATGTAGTTCATATGTGTAGAGCAACTTGATGTACTTATTCTTTTATCATCACCATGAATTTTCTATTTCATATACATTCATATAGAGATAAATTCAGACAGATATACTGATAAATAGATAGCTTGATCCATAGATGATAATGATAGATGTGACCCAAATGAAATAGATTAATATAAAAATAAATACATAAAACCATAATTTTTTTATTTTTCTGTACTTAGATATCACTTTGTACTTCCACAATCATTTAAAAGACATATTCTCTTTTAAATACCATTATACTAATTGATGTTTGTTTGTGAAATTTTTAATTAAATATATTTATTTTGTCCTTTATATTTTATTTTCTATTTGTGCTGAATATTCAGAATTAAAATTTTATAGTTTGTAGGGATACATTTTTTAAAGAAGGTTTTCTTTTTACATTTTTATAAAGTAAGATTCACTTAAAACATTCAGTCATTTATTTTATAATAAAATACTCTTTGCATGTCTTTTTTCTAAGATTTTTCCTATTCTTAATTTGCTTCCTCTAATGATTTAGACTAAAGAAATATTGCCTGAAGCACTGAAAAAATCTAATCAGCATTTTCTGTTTTCATTGATTTTTGCCAGAATCTTGTGTATACTATTTGTACATACACAGATTTTTCTTTTGAAAATATGTTTGTGATACATAACAAATACATCTCATCTTGATTCATCACTTTCCCTCCCCTCTGTCTCATCAGCGTCCCTTCCCAGGACTTTAGATCACTGATCTCCAGTTTCCTATCCTGCACTCTTGCTAATCAACATTGAATCGCACCAAGAAATAAATGAGCAAAACAATCACATTCAAAATAGCTTTTAAAAAATTAAATAACTCAGAATTAACCTAATCATGGACGTGAAACAATTCTCAAATGAAAACTGCAGTACTCTGAAAAAGAAGGTCTAAGAAGTTATGAGAATATGAAAATTCATTTTGTCTTCCTGGAAAGCCAGAATAAAAGTTGTCAAAATGGTCATATTACAAAAAATGATATATAGATTTCATGCAATGCCAATCAAAATAGAAATGGCTTTCTTCCCAGAGGTAGAAAGAAAACAATGCTCAAATTTATATGAATTTAGAAGAGACTCAGAAAGAGCAAAAGCAGTCCTAGGCAATAATAGTAAAGTAGGAGGAATGTCACAATCCTGGAATTCAAGGTGTACTACAAAGTTTCAGTGTTTAAAAACAGCATGGTGCTGGCACAAAAACAGACATGTGGATTGATGGGATAGAATTAAAGATGTAACTGGGCATCTTCAGGTGACACCAACCTTTAATCTCAGTGCTTGGGAAGCTTTGGAAGGAGTATCACTGTGAGTTCAAGTGAGTTCAATGCCAGCCTGAACTACGTGGTGAGATTCTATCTCAAAAAAAAAAAGAAAAAAAAAATTGAAGATGCAGACTCAAGTCCAGGTATATCCAACCATGTGGTCTTTGACAGAAGGGCCAAGAGAGGTTTTTAAACAAATAGTGCTGGGGAAATTGGTTATCCTCATGCCAAAGAATGAATCTAGACCCATTTTTCTCACCTTGTATTTACATCAAATTTAAATGAATTGAATAATTAGATTTTAAAACATAAATACTTAATGTATTGGGAAATAAAATAGGTAAAACTCTTGAAGATATAGGCCTAGGACTTTCTAAACAGAACTCCTATTGCATAAGAAATAATACAGCCACTACGAAAATCAGGGTGGACATTTTTCAAAAAATTAAAAATAAAAATTCCATTTGACTTAATTTTTTTCCTTCTAGGTATTGTCCCAGAAGCTTTCAAGGTATCATAGTGCAGTGATACATTCATACCCATATTTATAGTCAGCACAATTCATAATAACTAAATCTTGGAAGTTCTTGTCTATCATCAACAGATAAACAGATAATGATAAAGTGTTTCATATGCACAATGTCATAAAGAGGGATAAATTTGTGACATTTTGAATCCACCTTCAATCCACCTTGAGAACATAATGCTAAGTGGAATAAATCAGACATAGAAAATTAAATATTATATGTCTTAATTACTTTTCTCATTACTGAGACAAACTACTCAATATCCTCAGTTAAAGGAGGAAAGGCTTATTTTGGCTCACAGTTTGCAAAGGTTTCAGTCCATAGTCAGGTGGCTCCAAGGCAGGGTGCCATGAGAGGGGTCATTGCAGAGGAGAAACAGTCCATGGCAAGGTAGGCAGAAAGCAGCAGAGCAAGCAACAAGCCTCCCTTTTTCTTTTACCACATTCAGGCTACAAACCTTTTAGGTGATGCCACCCACTCCCAGGTTGGGAATTCCCATTTTCCACATCCAGATATGATAAGCCAATTAGGGTATTAATTCACATATGATGCACCTTTAATTCCAGGATCATACAGGCAACAGGGAAAAACTCCATCTCTGAGTGTATGACGGTGGACAAGTACATACAAGCCATAACACATGGCTTTTCTTATATTGAGAAACACAGAGTGTATTGAATTTAAAGCTCATCAGAAGATTTTTAATGAAGCCAATATTTCTCTTTATTGGCAATATAATATATATGCTTTTAAAATAAAATGTTCCTAGGAAGGTTTAGATTAAAAAATTTCTCATCATCTGAAATATTTGCTTGGAACATGAAAATTACTTTGATTATTATTATATTTTACACACCCTCTACTTCCCTACTTCCAACAGTATGTTTAGATGGGTATTTCTTATGTTTTAACATCTTATTTATATTTATATCAATCAGCAGTATCTGTCATGAACCATTCTGTACTCTTTCTCACATATATACAGTATACTATATATTTAATATTTTATTGTATTAC
This sequence comes from Heterocephalus glaber, assembly GCF_000247695.1. The sequence continues at coordinate 6,132,529 of NW_004624779.1, read as the reverse complement.
TAATTCATTCAAAAATAAAATATCCATTATTCAGTGTCTTTGCTGAAATTAATCATCTTCAAACTTCATGACGTTCATAAAATATGTTTTCGGCAATGCTTTAGCCTCATGTTTCATTTAGAGCTCTTACTATTTGCACAATTACGCTTCTTTCTAATCAAAAGCAAGGCCAAACTCCAGAAACATTCCCTACATACATTACATGGTACAAAAAGGTAATTGGAGAAGAATTTGTTGATGAATTAATGACAAGTGAATACAAAAAAATGGGGGAAGGTGAGACAAGGTCTCTCTATGTAGTCCAGGCTGGCTTTTAACTCACTATGTAGTCCAAGCTGGCCTCAAACTCACAGCAATCCTCCTGCCTCAACCTCTCAAGTGCTGGGATTGCAGGTATGCACCATCACACCTAACAGCAAATGAATATAAAATTAAGCAAATAGAATTCAATTTTGTTGTTGATGCTGTTGTTGTTTTGGTATTGGGGATCGAATTTGGGTCCTTGTGCTTGCGGGACAGATGGTGGCACCACTGAGCTAAATTCCCTGCCCCAGAATTCAATTTTTAACTCCAGGGAGGCAAGACAAATCTATGTATCTATCCGTGTGCATATATATATATATGTGTGTGTGTGTGTGTGTGTATATATAAGTATATATATATATATACGTATATATGAATATATATATACATATATATGAATATATATATACTATATGAGTTTATAAACTATATACATAGAGTTTCACTTTTAAAATACAGAATACCCTTCCAGTTTTTAGATTTAGCAGGATCAAATGTGGTATGTCAAAAAGTGCACATTAACCATATAGAACTAAATGTTTACTATAATGACTAAAAAGTATATTTATTTTAGGGGCCAGGGATTTAGCTCGGTGGTTCCATCACCTGCTTTGCCTCTGTTAGTCCTATATAAATTTACTTAGGTATGTGTTATGCTTCTTTTTCAGTAATAAAACTCTGTTAACGAGGTAGTAAAAGTCTTTAATCGTCTATCAAAGCTGAAGTCAATACTTTCATTATAAATTTTTACGTACAATTTGGTCATAATACAGATTTTCTTTTACCCTGTTAGTGGACAGAGAAAGAATGCTCAACCCATGATTATGCACATATTTAGAACCTTTACATTTCCTGTCCATTAATTTCTTATGTTAGATAAAATTTTCAAATTGCCCCTCTAATCTCCATCCTTTAATTTTTTCTAGGTCATTCAACCAAGTCACCAATCCTGAGTTCAATCCCCGGTACCAAAAAAAAAAAAGAATAAAAAAGTATATTTATTTTATGTAAATTGACATAATCTGATTAAATAAATTTTGAACAAATATAAGTAATTTTTACATTTTAAAGCATGGGTATTTTACAAAGATTAGTATGGGACTATATAATCCAGAAAATGAAGCATAAAATATAAACACAAAATTAAACACAAATTAAAATATAAAAACAAAATTATTCTATTTAATTTATACTTAATAAATATGTATAAATATTGCAAATTAACTATGATACACAAAGCATTGTACATTGTGACTTAAGTGAATTTTTCACCTAACAATTTATTAACATGAGAATTAATTTCCAAATTCTTCAGCTTTCTCTCTGTATCTTGGGTCAGATCAAGTATATATCAATTAACTTCGATATGACTGTGTGAATAAGTGATATATGTATATATTTTATATATATATGCTTATTTTGCATTTAATAAATATTTTAAAACAGAAGTTAAATTAACATATTTTATTATACTCTTAAAAGTATTTAAAATATTAAAATTTTGAAGTAAATTATTTTTTGTGATAATAAACATCAAACAAAATATAATTCACACTTCATAAAATGCTTCAGAGCCTTTTGGTTAGAAGCATAAGAATACATTTTTGGGGACTTTATACTTGTATCCACATTATTCCACAGAGATCACTGAAGAAATCTACTGATTATATGCAATTCTTTATATAACATTGGATGGCACTTAACTCTTCAGTCAAATGGAATGTCTTCTCTGGCTGCGTTATCTAAAAATATAAATGTAGGCTCATTCTCTTAGCTTTGTGTCTATTCATTTTACTACATAAGTAGTCAATGCTTAGTTCTTCCTTTCTCTTTCTGTATGCTAATTATTTTAGAAAATAAATATTGATTACTGATCCATGATAATTGTATTCTTATTTACTCAAAGCATTTGTTTACCTTCAAAAGAAATGTTTTTAAAAACTTATCTAATGAGCAAATATTAGGGTATATTGAATTAGAATGATTACATGATGGCAAAATGTGATATTTTGATATCAAAAATTTTCCTATGTGATTAGAGAATTCATGATCTGTTTTGCTTGGCTATTATGATCTAATTCCTTACGTTCTTAATTTATGACTTCTTGGGCAACCAAATAAAATGTGTAATTAAAAGCATTGCTATTAAATGAAGTCCACTCATTAGTAAAATAAAACAACCTAAATAATCAGCTGAAGACCCAGTATTTTTTTTAATGAAGAATCATACTGATAGAGTCAGCATTACATTTATCTCTTCCTGACGACTATAAGGTATTTCTTGATAAAATGAAGTTCAAATTTTCATATGAAGTAAGCCAAAATACGTAGTGTATTTAAACTGTAAAATAGAAATATATACAATCTACCATTGGATCCCAGAAAATTGCACATATAATTTGACTACCAATAAAAAGCCCAAAGTAACTCACAGTAGCATGTGTGAAATGTCAAGGAATAGTGATAATTTGGAAGTGAAAAGCCATTATTTCTACATGGATGAAAGTGATGGAAAGCTTCTTGAAAAGGAGTCCTCAGTGTGATCTTACTGTATATAAAATGTTCACAACCCTCTGTTAGTCCTATATAAATTTACTTAGGTATGTGTTTTGCTTCTTTTTCAGTAATAAAACTCTGTTAACAAGGTAGTAAAAGTCTTTAATCGTCTATCAAAGCTGAAGTCAATACTTTCATTATAAATTTTTACGTACAATTTGGTCATAATACAGATTTTCTTTTACCCTGTTAGTGGACAGAGAAAGAATGCTCAACCCATGATTATGCACATATTTAGAACCTTTACATTTCCTGTCCATTAATTTCTTATGTTAGATAAAATTTTCAAATTGCCCCTCTAATCTCCATCCTTTAATTTTTTCTAGGTCATTCAACCAAGTCACCAATCTAGGTGTTGCTCAGAAGGGATTCTGTAGACATATTTAAAGTCTCTGATGTTAAAATAAAGATATAGTCTCTGAAGGCTTAACCTAATTATGGTAACCTTTAAAAGTAATTAGGCTTTTTCTAATGAATAAAAAAAACTGATCCAAGGCTGGAGAGGGAGCCAAAAAATAAAAGCCAGATACCCTGTAAAGGCCATCAGCACCAGATCATATGACGAGCAGTGTCAGTAACCTCTAGGAATACAATCAAACCAAGCAGTCAATGAACAAGGAAACAGGCACTTCACCTGCTAGAAATTAATTTTGACAAGTTAAATGAACTTGAAGGCATCCTTTCCTGGTGCTTTCGCACAATTCTGCCAATACCTGATGTCAGCCTGTGAATCTCTGAACAGAATCCAGATATGTGTGACCAGACTCTTAGTCTCTGGAAACTGTTATAAATAGGTGTTGTTTAACCCCAAAGTGAATGTTAACATGCTTCATGGTGTTAGAAAACTAATACACTTGTCTTCATTTTTCTTAATACGTTTATTAGGAATGAAAATTTTCACAACATTTGAAAAATTTAATACTTGATTTCATATTCTTAATATACAATCTTCAGTAGTCTTGATTGGTAACAAATTCTTTACTAGTTTAAAACTAAGAATTTTAGAGTTTTATTTTAAGCACTTCTTAGGGAATGGAATTTTTAACTACATGTTCTGTGCTTTCAGTTTTTCCTTATAAGAGAGATCAACATAATCATGGGTTAGGAGTCTCATTACTTGGAACGGGAATCATTCTCTATGTGTCAAAGCATTGCATCAACAGCATTTGTTACTAATAGCTAATGAAAGTACTTTATTGGTAGCTAATTAACTGACAAAACTTTTAGTAAATAATGAATTAGTAATTTCCAAAAATATTAAATACCATGATATGTGTGTGTAAATAAATGAAACTATCACTTCACTTCAAACAAGGAATTCAGCTACTATTTTGCTGGAGATATAGATAGTTTTAACTCAGGGAAATGATTATACTGCATTGATATCTATTCTTGTTACAACTGGATTTATTCCCTTTCTCTTACTGCTCTTATATTAGACTAATCATCTCCCAAATGAAAGAATTTATTATTTTAATGTTTACTATGCACTGAAAAGTATTAGCTGTATTTCAAAACTTAGAAACTAAGTATCTCGTATGTGCAAGAGGTGGATAAGGAAGAGGAAGGAATGGACCATAGTAAAGTTTAAAATCAATATGCCTGCTAGTTTTGCTTAGATGATGTAAAGAAAAGATGTATTTTACCTTTTAAATGTGTTGATCAGTGTAATGTGTTGTAATCTTGTCTCAATAGTTAGATTACTATATCTTTCCCATGTAAATCCAAGCTTTGTTTTTATGCCTGTCACTTGATTATATATGATATGAATTTACTTTTGATCTACACTTATCGTACTTAATGAGATCATCTCTTTGAACATATATGCTATTTCTAGAGGTATTCCGCCTACAGATTTAAATATAGTTTCATACGTTATTAAGTTGGTCTGACTCCTAAAGTCCATTTTTGTAAGATTTATTTTCATTGTAAAATGTCCTCTTTTATGTACATGTTTGTTAACTGAATTATATACTGAGTAAAAACTAAAATGTGTACGCATCTCTTATATTTTGCTTAGCTCATTGAATAATTAATTTCACTTCATATGTTATTCATTCATTGACCTCAAATAACTATTTGTTCTGGTGTCTAGGTACTAGAAGGATTTCCGGTAGAAAAAGCAGGATTTAGGAAAGAAATAGTTAAGATAATGAAGTTTTGTTTTGAAATGTCTCCTTTCTGTAGTACATGTTCATGATATAGAGTGAATACTTTCATCAAGAGAAAATTGGTACATATATTGCACCTTGATTCTTACTTAAATATCTTACCTTTTCAAATGACTCCTAAATCTTCTTTCCAACATACATGGAGGGAAACATTTGTATTCAATACTTTGAATCTAAGATGCAAATTGTCATTTTTATCAAATGTGAAAAAATGTTAATTTTTGTAATTCTAAGTCCTATGTCATATTTTGGGAATTACAGTTAAAAAATGGAAAATTCAATAAAGGAATTGGAAAATTGTATTCATAAATACCATGCTTTCAAAATTATTCCAAACATTGTTTTTCAAAAATAAACAATGACAAATGTACTCTCCATAGTCATTTGTAGTTTTGTGTTCTTGTAGTCCGGCAAAACTGGTTAGAAGAAAATTATGTCTTAGAGAATTGAACTCAATCTAGCATTAAATAATCACTTTTAAATATTTTCTTTTAGTTATTTGAATACAAATGTATATATCCACACTAAATAGAATATTTTAGGACATCTTGAACTGTTCAACAATTACATGAAATTTTAGAGTATTTAACTCTCTGCTGTCTTTAATTCAATGTGCAATACATAATACCATGGTAATAATTTCAGAAACCTTAATGAATATATTTATTCATATGAATACACATTTATATATGTATACCTTTGTATTTCCCAATACCTATTTATTATATTTATTTTTTATTCACAAGTCAAATTGGCAATATAGTTTGATGTAAAATCTTTAGTAAACAGAACAAAATAATTAGTTTTTACTTAAACTCATATTAATAAAATCTGAAATAAAAGATCATGCATGCATGCTGTAAGGCATTATGGATTGTATTAGATGCAACAGAATAGGAAAACAATTGAAAATTTTTTATTTCTTTATTTATTTTTGGTACCGGGGATTGAACTCGGGTCCTTGTGCTTGCGAGGCAGGCGGCAGAACCACTGAGCTAAATCCCCAGCCCAACAATTGAAAATTTAAATTGTTCGACATTTTAAAAGTGTCAAAAGACATTAAGATACTATATAATCATATATGTGAAGTGATTTATCTGTCACATAAAGGTTAATCTAAAATAATCTCAGAAGCACACCTATTAATATAATTAATATAATTTAAAAGAGAAATAATTTCCCAAATACACTCAACATACTTTTTTAGATATACTAAATTCAGTGTAGTAAAAATCAATAAAGTGCAAGGAGTAGGTAGGTATTTTCAAATATTTTTGTAATTACCATGTTAATCTCCAGTGAAGCCCTTTGTTAATATCATATTTTTGTCCCCCTATGAAAAGACTAATCATTTCTATTTTCTCTATTTTACAGTTTTTATTTCTAGTTGAAAATTAATTATGTTACCATGTCCTTATGACTTTTGGTTTTCATTAGACATCATTATACACCTGGGAAATAATCACAAATAATATAAGCAAGGTGTTCTCAGTGGAGATTATATTGCATTCTGTTTTTAGATTAATGCCTGTAAACTGAGATCAATTAAAAATTTTAAGAATATATCTTCTGGACAACAAATTGTATTTAAATTATCTTGTGGGTAGTTTACTGTCATAAAGTGTAATTTAAGAAAGCTTTTGTCATTGGCTATGATGAAATTGAAAGTCTGATAAATATTAATTCCTACAGTAGATTAAAAAAATAGGAAATGAAAGTTCTATTTATTTATTTTTTTAGGTACTGGGGATCAAACTTGGGTCCTTGTGCTTTCAGGGCAGGCGGCAGAACCACTGAGCTGAATCCGAGGCAAAAGTGCTTTGTAAGGTGTTAAAATATTTTAGGATCGGATTTCATGTCACCCTATTGATGTAAACATACAAACTAAGGCAAAATGCTTACAGAATAATAAAGGCAAATAATGGTGTCCGTGGGCACCTTGAGTCTCTGGAACATTTTACTCAGTGGCCAGCATAGCTTTTTCTCTAGCAGTAAATACCTCCAGCACAAAACTCAAACACAGAGTGCTCTTTAAAAGTAGATAACAAAAGTAGATAAAAGTAGATAAAGCAAAAACATAAATTTTCTTTCATTGGATTAGAAAATATTGTTGATTACATGAAAGCAAAATACTTCCTTACCTATGCCCGATTTTAAACTGGAATACATACAGCTTTTGCTTCTAGGCACCAACGATCACATGTTTCCAACACATTTAGGACATATAAACAAGCACAAGAAAAAGATACCTTAGTTTTGCATCTAATAAAATCATCTTGACTCTTCAGTATCAAGTTAGAGTTTTGATCATAATCATGAAAAATGCTTTTTCTTTCAAATAGAAACATAGGTAATGAAGGAAACCTGAGGACAATGCTGGATGACAGGCTTAGTAAAATTAACTGAAGTATCAGACTGACTCAGACTGGGGATTGTGTTGCACTTAGAACTTGAACTTAAGGAAAAAATCACCCCTTTTGGCTAGATAAAAGCACATAAAATGTCAAATAAGTAAGAAACAGAACTAATTAAAAAAACAAATGCACATAAAATTGCATATGTATGTGAAATATATATATTATGCAGTTAATGGCTTAAACTAGTATATAATTCAAAGGTAGATAGAGCACACTATAGCATTGGTAAGATTTTCAAGAAACTAAGTATGTGTTGGATTTGATTAAATTTTGTTAGGTAACATACCAAAGGTATAACTGAAGAAATGCCAATATGTTTTTAAATGGAAATATTGAGTACCTGCAGCTCTTAAAACAGTTGCCCTTAAATCTCTGGATGATGAATTTTAATGGTTGATCAGAAAATTAGTATTTCAGAGCAAAGTCAGGAGGCACAAGGATACAAAAATTAAAAAAGGGAAACACATAAAAACAATTGTTTTACATATTCATAATGATTAACTAGTATTTTAAATGCAGTGATATATTTTGTTATATGGATACAAAAGCAGAAAGTTCAAAATGGGCCTAAAATATTTAACTTTAAATCATACCACATTCATCAATATGCTTAAATATAACTTGGCAAGTTAATTAACACATTTGTACTTTGACATTAATATTTTAATTAGCAATGACTATTCTGTCTTCAAGTATTTAGTATAAAGAATTTATGAGTTAATTTAAGGGAAAAGTTCCGGTGCCTAATAAAAATATAAAAGCAAATGTTTTTCACTAACAATGTTTTCACTTAGAAATCCCTATTAATATAAATAAGCTTCATCCTTACAACAAAATAATTCCATTGAAGTCTCCTATGTCAAAAATAAGATGATAAATATTATTAAGGACAATGTTCTGGGGGACTATCATGGTCTCAACATGGACAGACTTTTGTTTTTATTTTTAAACATGTGAAAATAACCAGTGAACATGAAGACAAAATTTATAAACTTGACTAATATTACAGAAAATTTTAAATGAAAAGACCGTAAGTGGAGTAAAAGTTCTCAGTCACATCTGTTGTTGATGCCCAAAATCCATATAAGCAGTTCCATTTTCAAAACTAATATCTTAAAAAAACTCACATCATTAAATATAGAATAATGAAAGAGAAGTATTAGAAAATGGACAAAATGCTTAATCAGATATTTCTCAAATGTACATACCAAATGCTAATTAAACATTTAAAATAATTTTATATATTTACCAAAATTATTTATAAGGGATATAGAATCGAACAACCACTAATGTGATAAAAATCATCACATTAACTTAAATGTAAAAAAACCTTCATAATGAAACATTTTGGGGGTAGTTAGGAAAATGAGAATTCTTATCCCTGATTGAGATGTTAGCATTGTTTTCATATTTAATGAGGTTATATGTTACATGATATTATATTCGGTTATTCTATTTCTGGGCATCAGCAGCTGGAACAGTGGCTTGTATGTACCTGGTCACAGGTGCAGAAATATTCTTAGTAGCTATTTATATCATGGCCACAAATATGCATTTTTACATGTGGTCATTATAACTAATAATTTTTGTTTTCCCAATTAAAGAGATATCTTTGGTGTCAGTAAAGCAATCTATATGTTATAGATTATTATATATTATATGGAAATAATTCATTATGTTAGTTCTGACTCCCAGTTATATCAAAAATTATCTAGATAATTCAAGTCCTATATCTAATCAAGAATTATTAACTTGAAATTATTGCCTAGAATTCTTTTTTATAAAAGAAATAGGCCAAGTTTTAATTGTTTCTCTGGTGTGAGAAACTGAAAGTGTAAATGAGGACCAAAATGTACAATAGATATTGTGAAATAGGAAGAAAATGTTCAAAGGGGAAGGGGAACTAGGGAGGGGGGTGGGGGAATGTAAAAAAGGGAAAGAAAAAATGAACAAAGAAAGAAAAAACAAAAACAAAACTTATGTATATAGGGAGGAGTGGAGAGATGGAAGGAAGGAAAGAGGAATGGGAAAAAATATGAGCCAAGATATGCCTTGTACAGGTACAAACTCCCCTTGATGAATGTGATCATAATGTACACCTAAAATGTACCAATAAACTCAATAAATAAAAAAATGTAGATAAATCATGCCTGATAATTTATCTTGAATAAATTGTCTGTTTCTAAACAAAATTGTGAAAGATGCAAGAAACACTGTGATACAGATTTTAAAATTATTTCAATAATCCTTTGTAATAAATAGGAAGGGTAACCTGATTCTAGCCAATAGAATATGGAAAGGTGAAGGGAGAGCATCCTTGATTATGTTTTGTTGTATGGCAAAGAAAAAGGGATTTGGCAAATGCAATAAAAGCTCCTAATGAATTGACTTTAAGCTAATAGAAAGTAAATTATCCTTGTTAGGCTTGACATAATCAGGTTAGACTTAAAAAGAAGGTCTGGAAATCAGAGATTCTTTTATCACTGATCTTGAAGAAGCACTGCCTCCTAATTTCTGTAGCTTTTAAGAGCTGAATTCTGCAGACAATCTTGTGAGGCTGGAAGTTGATAGGTGACTTAGAACCTCAAGTGCGACCTCATCCCCCTTTGACACCTCATTATGGCATTGAGTTCCCTGACAAAGGATACAGACTGGGAGCAGCTGTGTACTAGTAGATGTGCATACTCTGCATCCATTATTCCTGTGATAATTTGTGATGTGGATATGAAAAAATAGTACAATTGGTCCAGTGGTTCCACCGCCTGCCTCGCAAGGGCAAGATCCCAAGTTGGATCCCCAGTACCAAAAAAAAAAAAGAAAAAAAGAAAGAAAAAATAGTATGATCACTGTATCAACTAAAATACATTTTGCTGGATTTTCTGAATAATATTTTTAAAGATATTTCTTGGTTATTTTTATCAGAAATTTAAGATTGTATAACTCTATATTGACTTTGAGTTTTCCTCTCTTCTTTATTTTCTCTATCATTAGGCCCAGGGAACTCTGAACCTATATTAGAAAAAGTCAACAATCATGTGTTTTGTCTCCATTCTAGCTCCAGAAAGTCCTGAACTTCTATTTGTCTCCATGGATTTTTTTGGCAACATGGTGGTCTCCAAAAGGATTTGTGTGCATGTTCAATAAGAAAACATGCTTCATTATTAGTTGCAAAGACACTATAAATAAATTCACATAATTCATTTGTTTTGTAACCTATTAAAAGTCTAATTTCATATTTTGTTTTTAAAAATAGTACATTTCTATGACTATGTGTAAACTTTTTAATGGTGTAATTCAGGGAGCAAAACTGTCTATGCCTAAGCACAGCCTATAACTTCAGAATGTGGGAACAATTACTGGCTACATTAACCAGAGTTTGCTATTCTTTATCTTCACTAGCACTTTTTTTCTTAAATCATCCTTCACAAGTAAATATGGTTTCATCATAAATTAATAGAAATTCCTAAATAACTAATCTATTCCTCTTCAGCAATAAGTATCAGCATCTTTGGGTCCATGATTCTCTGACTTCACACTCAATCTCCTATCTTCAACTTCTATCAGTCCTATAAGAGTAGTGTGGAATTTGTTCTAGCAAAACTCAATCAAGTCCATTGATTGAAAGACAAGCTTTAATGAAATTTCAGGGCTCAGTATAATCAGAGCTAAGATGCCTTCTCTGTGACAGTACCAGAACTTGGAAAGGTGATTTCTTCCTTATAAATATCATAAATTCACTCAATAATTTTATCTTCTAAAAAAGTTTGATGAAGTAAAGAGAGTAATGTCTTATGGACAATATAATATTTAATGAACATTTTATGGAAAAATTTGTACTGGTTTAAATGATTAGATTAACTGCTATACTTTTTGTTATTTAAATGATGCTTTTTTTGATCTCTTGAAACATCTCTCTTTCTCTTGTCTCCATTGAATGATCTACGAAGCAACTAGTTAGTGGTGGATTTTGAAATATTTTAAAAGACCTCTTAAAATCTTTTTAACATTAAAAACAATGCTAGGAAATATTGAAAAGCATTTGAAAAGCTATAATAGCTATAATTTTACATAATACAATTTATAGTCTCAAATCAAATTCATATCCTAGGGATATGTACAGTAGATACTTGAGCTTTAACAATAAAGTCTGAGCTTGTTTTTTCTTGTTTTCATATTTGAGTCATAATAAGTGGAGACACCTGACATATCACAAACGTGATAAAGACACCTTTATTTTGGACTTTTTAAATTTAATAAAACCATTTTGTATTTTCATTCTAAAAAAAGATCTATAGAATTAAAACTTTGCTTCATTTCATACTGAAATATTTGTCTTTCATATTGCTTGCAGCAAAATCTAATATAAGAAAAAAACATGCTAATGTCAGAATTTTTTGCCCTTCATAATATATGCAAGAAATGATTGAACACTTTAGTGGCATTCACGGGCACTTGATTAGAGCAGAAGCTCTAATGTTTCTATATCAGTTTTACAGTGAGTCATATTTCATGTTCAAATATAGTTGTGTTATGTATAAATTTAAAATAGCATAATAGTATCCCCCAAACTTATCTGTGTTATAGACTAATGCTTCCTGTTGGATTATAGTAAACATGTATTACATACATAAAATACAAACTTAATAATTTTAATACATAACTTCAAATTATTTAGTCTTTTAAATAGATAACTTGAAATTATTAAAGACTAATGAAGATACATGTATTATTACATATCCTACTAAGATATCACAATAGCATTCCAAAAATAAATACTACATGCATTTAAAATTCAGCTAAATTAGATTGTTCAATATTTTATTTAACTGCTCATGGACAACTGTAGCTAAGAAATGAGAGGAGTGATCTGCAGGTTAATATCTTGAGACTGCTGAGAATCCTCTCATTAACTGACGCTCAGTCCTCTGCTGACTGCAGCTGGAGGAAGAAAATTATTCCTGATTCTTCCAAATCTCAAGCATGTTTCTCTTCTGTAACATGTAAACTTTGGTACTGTTTTCAAAGCTTCTGGGAAATGCAATTCCAAGGGACACATTCTCTGTGTGCCTGGTGAGATTATAGGTGGGAAGAATAGCATTTTCCAGCCAACGTGCGAAAAAATGTCCATTGATTCTCTTCATCATTTATCTTGAATTACTTAGTGTCTGACTTCACTATATGAAATAAATGTTGAAGATTAAAATTAATTTCTGGAGCTGTAGTTCAATGGAAGGATGCTTACCTATCATTTGGAAAGCCCCCTTTTCAGTCCCCAGAATCTTACATGGAAAAGTAATTTTATCATTTGATTTAATGTTATATTCATATCATGTTTATTGATATTCATATCAGTGCTTCATTATTCAAGTTTAGTATTTTAGTTCTTGTTTTCTATATAATTATAAATTCACAGAACATTGTAAATCCCAAAAGTCCAAACTGGCTCTGCTGGATTATCAAATATGCACATATAACAGTTTATCTGATATCTCACAAACATTGTCTAAAAGACAGTTCAAACTCAACAGACCGAAGAATCTCCTGATCATTACCTTCAACCTCCTTTCTCCACATATCTGCCTGGGCTAAAATGACATATGATTTATTCATCTCATGGTCATATCATATATCTCTCAACCCATAAAATTTCAGAAAGTGAACGGGAGGGAATTGTGTTTTTGATTAGACTGAGACAACAGTGTAACAATGAAATAAGAACATCTCTTTTCTTTTCTATCTGTTCTTAGTACCTACTCTTGTCTATTTATGAAAGCTCTTCAGTCTGGTCTACCATCAAAAATATTCCAGTAGGATATACTACTGTCAACTCATTTACTTTTGTAGAATATATGTACCATCAATACTAGAGTAATTTTAACTGGATACTTAACTTCTTAAGGAACTCTTAAATATTTTTCCAAAGTGAGAGCACCATTTTCCATTGCAGAGAGCCATAAAAGAGAAGGCAAATTTATCTACATCATCATTGATACTTGTTATCATCTGACATTTTTATTTTAGCCACTCTAGTGGACTTGATCTGGTCTTTTATTGTATTTATACTTTGATCTCCCTAATGACAAATTATGTTTAGTATTATTTTGATATATTCCTTATTGATTTGTACATCCACTTTGAAGAAATATGTGTTCAAATGTTTTGTCCATTTTAATAGAGCTGTCTTTTTTCTCTCTCTCTCTCTTTCTTTCTTTTTCTTCCTTCCTTCCTTTCTTTCTTTCTTTCTTTCTTTCTTTCTTTCTTTCTTTCTTTCTTTCTTTCTTTCTTCTTTCTTTCTGTACTAGGAAGGCTTTAGCATTATGCTATATCTCTAGCTTGC
>NW_004624779.1:6100562-6118645 GCF_000247695.1 Heterocephalus glaber | reverse complement strand
CTTTCTTTCTTTCTTTCTTTCTTTCTTTCTTTCTTTCTTTCTTTCTTTCTTTCTTTTTCTTTGAGAAATGGTCTCTCTAAGTTTTCCAGGCTAGGATTAAACTTATATATGATCTTTTTGCTTCTGCCTCCCAAGTAGCTGGGATAACAGATGTGTAACCATTATCCCCTGCTTGGTCTTTTAATTATGGAGTTTTTTTCTATTCTTTATATATATTCCCAGTGATAAGACACGTGATGTATCGTATTTACAAATATTTTTTTCTGTTTTTTAGTTTTCTTTCAACTTCATAAATAATATATTCTGAAGCATTTAAGCATTAAATTTTGGTGTAATAATAAGTATATAATGACAAGTATGAACACATTTATGTTTTTGGTATCCCATAGGCCAGAATCACAGGTATATTCTTACACTGATTCTTAAGAGTTTTATAGTTGTACCTTCTATATATTCATATGATAAATTTTGAGATAATTTTTATATTTTATGTAAGACAGAACCCAGCATCATTAGTTTGCCCTAGACTTCAAGCTACAGCAGCACTATTTGTTGAAAACAATTCTTTCCCCACTCATTGTTTTTGAGATCTTGTCCAAAATGTATTTTTTAACTTCAATTTTATTATTTATTATTATTCAGTTATATTATACATATTATATTTTAGGTAGAAGGGTCTCTCTATCTTTATCATTACCAAACTATTATGATTAATATGGAGTTTTAGTATATTATAGATTTTTAATCTCAGAAGTGTGATTCCTCTGAATTTGTTCATAATTCCAGGATTGTTCTGGATATTTTTGTGACTCCAAATTTTCATATGATTTTGGCATTGATTTGTCAATTTCTGTAGAGAAGCAAGGTGATAATTGAATAGTTTATTGCATTGATCTTGTAGAAGAATTTTAGGAATATTTCCATCTTAATGATGTGAAATCTTCACATATACAATATGTGGTGTCTTTAAGTTTATTTTAGTTTTATTTAGTTTTTAAATAAAATTTGATAATTTCAGTTGTAAATCTTAGACTTCCATGGCTAAGTGTATGTTTTGGTATTTTCGGTATTGCAAAATTTTAAATGATGTCTTCAATTAATGAATATTTGAAAGAAAACTCATTCTCATTTTGAAATTATTGAATAAGTTTTAATAAATATATGTATTTTTTGTCATCCACAATTTCTAAATTTTTAAAATTTATTTTTAAATTTTTTATTCTTTCTTGGCTTTTTGGCAAGTGTATTTTTACATTCTGTAACTTTGACTATATTGTGTTTAACACTGATTTGGGAAAATTTGACAGATACAGGAAAAGTTTTAACAGAAAAGGAAAAAGTATTATATGACTGTTTCTTAAATTTTAGTAGGTTTTTCTAAGAAATTTTTGAGAATGAGGATCCTTCAAATGAGGGTCAAAGAAGGTTTTAAGGCAAAGAAACAGTTTAAGGATACTAAGAGCTAAATGGGGAAATTAAATTACTAAATGAAAATATCAGAGAAGATAGAGTACTACAGAGTTGTCCCTGAAGTTTGATTGAAAAACTGGGTAATAAGCATGCATGAGACTAAAATGAAATTAATGAAGTTCAGACTTAACAGTGTTTTCAAAGTTTTTCAAATAAATTACATTTTATAGACCCAAGGACAGTTTATATTCTGGAGAAATGAATAGACATTGAAAAATAGAAGAAGTTTGGGATCATATATAAAACTAATTATGGAGGTAAAAACCTCTCAGTCAGATGGAAAAGTTAGAGTTATATGTCAAATATTGCAATATTTTGGAAATGAGAAGAAATTGTCAAGTATAGAGTTTGGGATATGATCTTGGCAGCATCGCTGAAATGAACTAATTCCAGTATCCTCCATGAGGTTCTATTTGTTTGTGCAGAGAGATTGAGCAGAATGTTAACTGCATTTAATGTACTGAAAGGAAAATGGACAGGGTCTACAATTGAAAAATCCCATAAATTTGATAAAATCTTTGCATATTCTTTCTTGCCAGCTGGGGTGTTCTTTGCTTCAAGGTTCATGATAGGCCCTGAGCTGCCAAGTACAGGGAAGCTAGTTATTCCATCCATAAGTGAAAATGTCTTATGATGCATTATTTTTTTGCTATACATAGTATTCACATGAAAAAGTATGAATTGTCATGTGCTATTAAAAACAAAATCTCATTAGCTATGATAGTACTGTGTGTATTAATTGCCATATTATTCCTTATTCAATAAATAATTCATAAATTATAACTGAATAGTTGAAAAAAATCTAGTCACTAACATATAAATATCAGTGAAATTTAAACACATTTATGCAGTTAATAAAGGAATAATCATAATTTTATTATCGAAGTAAAAATTTCCTAAATATAATAATTTTCCATTGCCTAGAGAATGGTTTATACTGATGTGGACACAAATATTTCCAAATGACTTATTAATATTTTGAATTTTACTATATCTCACTGCATAAGAGGAGTTGGCATTTCACTTTAGCAAGCCAAGAGCAAGGTGAAAATAAGCCATGCTGTCTATTTTCTATGATAATCATGGTGTCAATATACATAGAACATTAGGATATACCTGTTTTGTTATACAAAATAGGAAAATACTTTACAGATGCTTATAAAATAGGTTCTTAACATCCCTCTTTACTAAACATGACTTATATAACAGTATTAATTTAGAATAAAAATCAAAGCTTGATAAAACTAAGTAATCAAAAATCCCTTTCTTGGTTAGAAATGTTAAGCCCAATCAATTTCCCCTGATGGAAACCTGAGTTCATAAAAATTGTGGCTACTTTTTATTAAACTCAAAGAAAAGAGAAAACATTTTGTTTATCATATACTTGCTCATTTACATTTTTTCTCCACAATAGATAACGTGGCTTAATATTATTAGCGGTACTTTTAGGCTATGAAATTTTATCAGTAGTCTACAGAAAATTTAATACAATAACAAGATTCCTTAAATTATGATATTAAACTGTTAACTATCCATGACAAGATGTTACCCACTTTCCCTTTTTACTTTATTAATTATATTAGCTCATAAAACTAGAGAGAGAGAGAGAGAGAGAGAGAGAGAGAGAGAGAGAGATGCACTCATGTCACCAAATTTCTAGGGATTTTTTTTTGAATGAAGAATTAGAGAGAATTAGAGATAATTTAATGATCAAAAAACAAAAAATCAAAGTTTTTGCTAAAGACAACAGACAAAAATGAAATTGTGAATAGGAATGGCATTTACTTTTAAAATCTTTTAACTTTAAACTTTTATGGAAATTGCAAGAAAAATGTAATAATTTCCTCATTCTGTTTATCCAACTTTAAAAATATTAACATTTTGTCTAATTCTGTCTATGAACTTAACAAATATGAACACATTCCTTTTCAGAACCACTTGAAAGCAACTTATATGTGTATTGCTCATGTATGTGAAATATTTCAGTTCGTACTGTGAAGGACAAAGGAAATTATCTTACATATTCACAGCATCTTTTCAAAGTTAGAAAACATAACATTAAACAATACACCTCATATTTAAAGAGTCTAAAGGTCATATTTAAATTTTGATTACCCAACTAATGACATTTACAATTTATTTCACTTTTTTTTGCTTCTATAGTATCTCTTTAGCCTTGCTCAGTCTTGAGCACTTACACAGTCTTTATTTATATTTCCTAACTTTGACATGTTGAAAAGCCTAAAACAGTTATTTTTACACCGATCTAAATAGACCTTGCCTGATATTCCTATGTTAGTTTCCTTGCTAGGTACAACACCTCATGAACAGAGTGACATTTGCAAAAAATCGTATTTGAAACCATTTCCTTTTTCACCAGCAGTGGTAGTGACATTCAGTTTGGTCAGTTGGTTACAGTAGCCTATGCACAATTAATTAATAAGTACAATTAATAAGCATTGCATGAAAGCATTAGATGATGCAGGTAATGTTATTTTTGAGACTGCAAAAATATCTAATTTTTCATCAAAGGTGAAGCAACTAGCTTTAGTTTCCATTTGAAGATTTTCCCACAGACAATACACATATTTACTTAAACTTTAAAATTTTATCATAAGAAAGATCTTTTCTCCTTCCCTCCTCCCTTCTTTTCCTTTCTTTCTCCATCCCTTTCCTTTCTCTTCCCTTCCTTCTATGGAATGCCTTATTTTTCTGTTCAATGAGTCAAAAAATACATTATGATGTTACTTTTGTGCTGAAGTCATCAGCAAAATTATTATAAAAAAATTAAACAATATACTCAGTCAAAGCATTCTCTTGTCTCTCTTCCATGGAGTGTATATAGGTGTAAGGTTTCACTAATGAAAACTGAAAGATTTCAATAAAGTTGAAAAAAGGGGGTAATATATCTTTAAAATTTATGTAATATATTATTTCCAAAAAATGATTAATTTATCTCTTTGACTTCTAAAGAGAAACAAATGAGTATATTATGGCACATTATTGATCCATTATCTTATACACAAAAGAACAACAAGCTTATATTTGAGCAGGAATAAAAGAATATACCATTAGACAAGATACTAGCTCTTTTGACAACTGAGCTTTGATTGCCTTGGTACCAACAGGGACAGATAATTTCCACATGATTCTTTTGAAATAATCTGAACGCCATTAGTAGTGACACTTTTAGCAATCATTGACAATATTGGCCATTTTGGGACTTTCAGAGTCATTATCCTTAAACTGTGAACACAACAAATTGAATAAGAGAAAATAAGATTGGTGTCAGGCACATAGTATTAATTTGATGAGTACTATCAGATTCTAAGATTCCATGCTCATTCCAATATGACTCAAAGAAAAAATAGGGCACATTAATAAAATAAAACAGCATAGTAGTTTGGTGAAACAATACATATATTTACAAATATTTATTTTGTACATGTGTATGTTTATGTGAATTATCTGATTTTACAACAGTATTTTAAAATATTCTTTTAGAAGAAGACTAAATTGCTCAATTTAAATGTTCAGTTTTTACTTAAAACATATTAAAAACAAACTGACAAAGACAAACCAAAGAAAATATTTGGCCATTAGTTTAATTTGTCCAGTATCTTCTGTTACTCTGCTTCCATATTGTGCTCATGTGCTCATCATTACAGCTGTCAACATTCTTTTGACATTTTCATGACTAATGGGTAAACTTTAAATTGTGCAATGAATACTGAATATTGGGGGTTTATCTGGTATTTCTTAGATCTCTCTTTGGAAGCTTCTGGTTCCACCATTGCCTTGCTTCAGCTGCTGGTCAAGTTAACTGCTCTATGTGTTCCAAGCACTTCATGAAAGTGCACCTTGAAAACACATCCCCTCAAACCCATGCCATTGGCATTTTATTGAAGGCCTTGAGGTGTCTGGGCCTAAGATGCAGCAACTCGAGGAGATATTTACAATTTTATCACTAGGACTAATGAACTACAGTTTCCCTACCAGAAGTTCCTGAGAGTTTCATAGATTCTTAGAGAATATTTCTAGCAAGCCTTTCTAAATACAGTCATGTCAGTTTCCTAGTCCACTTCATATTAGATTGCCATTTTTTGCCTCACTTCCCATATGCTTCCCTATTCCTTGAGATTTCATGGATTGACAAAGTACTGGTAGGGAATTCATTGTTTCCATCATCTCTACTTTCTGCAAAACTATCTAAAGAAAGCACAATAATCTCTGCGGTACATTGTTATAATCAGTACAAACTATTAATCTGGATAAAGACCTGGAAAAGAGAGTATAATACATCCTGAAATCTTTATTCCCTAATTTATTCTTATTTTTTCTTTATTCTAAGACATTCTTTTGGTAAAATGGAAAAAAATGCATGACTAATAAGTGGCCTTTTAAAAGTATCTTTTCCCTTTAATCAGTATTGCACCAATGATGTTTCTGAGTATATAATTGTTTTGCTCTCACAAAAAGGAAAATTAATTAATTTTCCTGACACAAAGACTTTTGTCCCCAAATGTGAAAAAACTCTTTCTTTAAATTTTCCAAATGATAATCATATAGGTTTTCCTGCAAACCATAATTACAGTCTCCCTATAATTTCTTTCAGCACAATTTTAGCTCATGTCTTCTGTATGATCATTGTATAGCAATGATATAATAGCATCTCCTCATGTGACCCAGCTGTGGCTAAGATTTCTTGGCCCACATGTGCATAGAAGGCATGGGAAGCCAAGAAGCTGGCAAAACCAAGAATTTAGAGTTCTTTTAAAAAGTTTTGAAATCCGCACTTGTGTTTATTACTTACAGTTCCCATACAAATGTCTGATACTTTGCATAATTTTCTAAGTCCCCAGTAAGAGAGTCTTTTATATCAACATCAAGTCCTTAAAGAAAGTATGGACCAAGGATAGGGCTTAAATATATTTGTCGGCATTCCTTCTGTTTCTTTACTTACTGTATTTGTATAATTTTAATAGAAGCATCAGTTCTAAGGAAAACACTAAGATGACAAAATGTGAGCTACTTTACTAAAGTATTTTGAATCTTAATCATGAGTCCCCTATAAAAATCACATTAAAACCAATTTTATCATTTCTTATAAGTTCTATATAATGCCAGTAGGTGGCAGGATTAATGCACAAAAGTGCCAGAATTTTGAAAAAGGAAAAAGAAATATATTATCGTTTTTTTCAATGTCTTAGGATGGGAACAATTTTTCTTCCTCCGTTTGCAGGTGACTAAAGACATTCCTGGCTACCCTTTAGCCAATTCATCCTTTTTCTTAAACTAGCTGAAGCTGTGCCCTCTTCTGATCACAAATCTCCATGGGGTGCAAGAATTTTCAGCTTTTCCCCAAAAAGCAGGTCCAAAGCATATGGTGTACATAAATTTGGATCATCTTTAAACTGACAAATATTATTTTCTCTATCAAACTTTAGTCAGGCCCCTGAAACTTCTCCTAAGGCTGTCTAGACATCTTTTAGTGCAATCCAGTTTTAGCTCTGAATGCTAAGTCAGTTTAAGAAGAGACTCCAGCCCACCACCACGCATGTCTAACTACCCTTGAGATTTTCAGGCTCCTCCTCTTCCACCATGCTCCTGTGGATGTTAGCACCGCATCTTCTCCAGCTCAATCTTCTTAGGTCACTTTAGTCTGATCCTCCTAAAGCTGATATTTCCTTTTGTAACTTACCAGTAATTTTCCAACCTCTGACTTCCATCAAGGTCTTTGGGTATCAATTCTCACTTGTCTCACCGTGTCTCAAGTTGAGAGCAATCTCTCACCCCCAATACAAAATCCCATTACTGTCCTTCCTGTACCTCTTATGATAGTTCGGAATGTAGCCTGAATTATTATGCTTTAATAAATATCATTGAACTTTTTTCTTTAAAAATATTAGTTTGTTCCAAGTTCTCTTTAGAAGAATAACTTTATTCATATAATGAGGAAAAGACTAAAATTAAAATATCTTTAATAATCAAAGATTTTATAGTGATTAAGCCATAGTTTGGGAAAAAATTAGATAATGAAGATGTGGAATAAAGCAATAAAGAACATAGGATATTTAAACAGTGATATCCTTTTACCCTGAAGTTCCCTCATGTATTCTTGCTTCTGTTTCCCCTTTTATTTACCAGTTTGCCTGTCGAGTTGACTGAGTATTGTCTACATTTTTTTACAGTTATATCCTTTGAGTTCATTAATCAGGTTACTTTTCCTACAGGAGTAATCATCTTTGCATCATTTCCTCATCGTGCTTTCAGTGTATAACATCATTACAGCACATTATATAGTAAAGCAGTAAAACAATTCTATTAAATAGTATTACTTATCAATCCATGAGATTGAAACAATTGCATCTTACTATTAATGAGTTTCTAAAAGTTTTGTATTTGCTAAGAATTAAGTTGATCAACTTAAAAGGTCTCCCAAATAATTTATATATATGGATTTTATTAATGTACTTCTCCTATATGAAGAATATATTCTAATTCTAGTTTTACTGTAGAAAATATGTTCTTAAAGTACTATAGAGAGAATTCACCTATATAGTTTTTATGCTATAAAATGAGAAAAAAAAATTGCAAAAGACCAGTTAGAAGAATTTGTACATTATTAGCATTATTATGGCTTCTATCTAGATGTCCCCCCAAAAGCCACATGTGGTCATAAGGGGTGGAACTTTTCACAGGTTGCTGAATTTAGAGTGTATGAATGTGAATTAAAGATGTGATACGGGAGTTAAGTGTCTGGATAATGGAAGCTGCACCACACATGTGTGTGGAACCAATCAATAGGCTTGTGGCCTATATGGAATATAAAGGGACAGAAAGAAGGCAGGCTTGCTGCTGCAGCTCATTGCCTTCTGCCTGCCAAGCCATGAACTGTTTCTCCTCTACATGTGCCTCTGCCATGCTGCCCTGCCTTGGAGCCAGCTGAGGATGGATTCAAACCTCTACAAACTGAGCTGAAATAAACCTCTCCTCCTTTAATTAGTGGGTGTCAAGTATTTTGTCAGAGCAGAAAGAAAAGTGACTAAGATAAGTGTAGTGATATCAGCTAAATACTTGCAGTAGGAAAAACTGAAGATTTACCTACTAAGTGCCTTGGGGCTTGGCTGAGAGTTTATAAAGCAACAACAGGCCATTTTACATGAAAATCTAAAAGCACTATGATAAGGGTGTTATAGTACTGCTAATTTATAGAGTACTTACTGTGTGTCACATGATGCAAAGTAAAAGATATTTTCCTCACTTTAGTCAAATAGAAGCTCACAGGAATAAAATCATATAGAAACTTAGGTTGAAAGAATAATGCATGTTACTGTATTCATGCATTATTATTTTTTCTATCTTGTATCCTCATAATTTTAGGGTAAACCATAGATCTCTGCAGTATTTAAATGCCAGTCTGCACTCTTTCCATCTGTGTTTCAAAATAATAGCGACATAAATATTCCTAAAATGCACTATTAATAATATCTATATCATAACAAAATCACATTATAATAAGTAAAATAATGACCAGATCAGTATGTGAAGGTAAAGACTCCAAATTTAGTTTATTTTATACTCATTACTTGATTCAATTCTTATAAGAACTCTGCAAGACAACAACTGTCATTAGTCCTAATTTATCTGTTTAGTCAGTGATTATGAGACTCACAGAATTGCAGGATCTTAATCAAGATCACAGTAAGGAAAGGAATAAAAATTTGAATCTAGGCAGTCTGACTCCAGACCCTATCTTCTGCCAAAGAGAAACACAATAGGGCAGAGAAAGTGCTTGTAGAGTTATTAGCAAAACATTTTCTTTATTAAACCTGACATTCTGAAATTGTTCCTAAAAGTGTTCAGCATCATCACAACAGATGTAGATGGCAGAAGTCTCCATAAAGTAGGAATCACCAGGAAGGACCGGAACATGGGTCATAGTTATCTAGGGAAATAGGTGTTATGACAAAAACACAAAGAAGATTACTACCAATATAGCAAACTTCCTTTATCGCTCTCATCTGACCTTGAGAAATGTTGAGGCCATTTGATTAGGAATAGAAGAAAAGAAACATCAGCAGCCTTAATCTTGTGGTAATCTGACAAGGGAAGCTGTGAAATGTGATTTCTGGATCACCATGTAATTGGTTTTATAAATAATATGAAAAGACTCGCTGTAATACATAAACTCTATCAGTGATAATGCTATATATAGTCCATGTCACCTTACACTAAAAAGTCACAGTTAAATAGTTTTTACTTTGAAATTCTTGTGTATGATTATTATTTTTTGCATCAGAAGTGTGGTATTTGGGAATAAAAAAAGTGAAGAATATCTCAATTCATTTTTATCTATTTAATTCTAATGTGAGACTCAATATATCCCTCTAAAGAAAATAGAGATAAAAGAAAGTCTTATGGGGATTTAAGAGTATCTATGTGCTGAAAAGACACAGTAATACCTCAAGATGATGCCAATGTTACCACATGAAGAAGCATGGAGATTCTCCAGAGGAAATGGAAACAGAGCCCTAGTCATGGAGTACAGAAAAAGAGTTTCAAGATGCATTAATGCTAGGAATAGGCAGATTTACTAAGCAGAATTGAAAAAGAACGCATTCAGAGAAAATAGGATATGGGTGCTTGAGAGAGAGAAAGGTCTGTAATATATATGTGATCTCGGAGGCAATTTTTCTGATGGATGATGTAAGACATTTTACATAAAAATATTCTTTGAACCACTTTCATCTGTTTAGAGTGAGGTCACTATACTTATTTACGAACTGGTTAATTTACGGACTTACTCTACCTTTAAGGGATTTGGTTATGCTGGGACAAGAACAACAACAACAAAAATAATCCTAGAGATTACAAACAAGCCTAGGGAGTAAAAATATGAAAAACACATATGGATAACCCTGGGTATCTTTGATCATGCCTTATATTTTCCTTGTCTGCTTTCTATATATCTTTGTTTCCTCTCAGTATTTGCAAAAATAACATGGGATTTATTAGGACTTTTACTTGAGATAAGTCACTAAATTGTCAGGAATTCCAAGTATGTTTGTCATTATAGAGAACTGATTTTAATAATTTCAACCTTATATTATGTTAACTTAAATATTGCAAGTGAATTTTTATAGTCAACCTTCCCATTAGTAAATAAAAGTATGGATATAGCAACGATTTTCAAGGTAAGCACCAATTTAAAGTCATTTCTGACAGCAACCTTTCTCATGCTAAACATGTGTGAGTATGTAAAAATAATTCAAAAGAGGAAAGCAGTTGAGGTAAAATACACGAATCTATTAAATATTTTGCTCTGAGACTATATGTTTATGCCCCAATAAAACATTTTCATCAAATATTTTAAAACAATGTATACAAGCAACAAACTTTTGCAGAAGAAAACTATGAATTGCATGTGGTTATGTATGTGCTATATATGATTTCACTACCTTTTTTTCTTTTAGAGTAAAAAAGTTAATAGTAAATGTGGAAGTAACATAAGCTACACTCATATTGACACAGAGACCACCCTAGGGACCAAGGACAAATAAACTCCTGGGCACGTAAGTTATTATTCATTAAAAGCAAGATTTGTATTTTCTTCTAAGGCTTTAAAGTGGGGTATTTTTATTGTTTTATTTTATTTTGTTTTGTTGGTACCGGGCATTGAACTCAGGACCTTGCACTTGCGAGGCAGGTGGTAAAACCACTGAGCTAAATCCCTGGTCCTTAAAGTGGGTTTTTGTTTGTTTTTGTTTTGTTTTGTTTTCTAAAATTCATGACTCTGCTTGGTCAAATAGACAACCAAGAAGTAACTGAAAACAGAAAGATTGGCCATGGTTTTGTAAAACTCTAGGCCAAATCCTTCTCAGCTCTGTCTAAAGCCACATTGGTGACTTAGAGAATGACTGTCTAAAAGTTGGCCATACAATGTTTATTAGCCCTAAATTTATCTAGCTTATCTTAGCAGTCTTGAAGATGGAGAACAGCGGGATAAGGGATTTACAAGAAGATTTAGCTGAGGCCACATTCTCTCTTGCACTAAATTTGTGCTCATCTTGCAATCCAGCAGTCTCATGAGACTAAAATTGCTGCTCAAGTCATAAGGATTCAGCTCATAGGAAACAAATTGGGACAAAAATCATCATGATTACACCTGACCTATGAAGCCGGGACTGAGATAATGATTGACTTGACTGTATCTCATCATATACCCCTCCCCCAAAACTGATCTCCATTTGTGAATCTACCATTCTAATCCTTTTCACAGATTTGCCTCCTCTAACTACAAAAGCTGGAATCTTTTCCACATTTCATCTTTCTTTTGGTAGGAAATCAGGTTGATCTTCATCAGCTCTTGAAGCTCTTGACCTTATCATTTCTCTTACATTTCAGTGAAAGCTTTTGCTTGCATATTCATACTTTTTCATTAGTTTTAATTTCTATTATCATTAAAGCAAAGAGCTATACTAACTAGATACAAGAAGAATAAAGTATAGGATGTAGTATTTATAAATAAATAAATATTGACCTAAGTAATATAGAAAATGTACATCACAAAGAAAATAATAAAAAGGTTCTGTTTTCCTAACATGATTAAACATATATTAATGGGACATTTAAGGCACCAATACACCTATATCAAATTTTCACTGTAGGGAACTGAACAGGAGTTTCTTTATCTCACATGAAAATATCAGTGCTCTGGTGCTGAACGTTTAGCTTCTGATGAAATGATATATTTTGTCATTGTTCTTTCTACTCCGCCTAATCTCATGGAAGATACATTATAGTATTTACAAAATGGATTGGAAACACTAGCACTAAAATGACATTGAAAGCAAAAGAAAGTAGAGAGTAAGTTAAAAGCATACAAAATATAAAATATGCACATGATCTGATTGTATTCAATAAAAATAATCAGATTATTTTACATTTCCACCAGTAAGCCTGGTGGGTAGTGTCTCTATCCCCAGCACTCATGAGGTGGAAGCAGGAAGATTTCTTTCATCCAAGAGTTTAAGAAGAGTCTGAACAACTTCCAAAATCTTGTCTTTAAAAAGAAAAGAAAAAAAAAAAACTATACAAAAATTTACCACTAGCAGATTTCCAGTGAGAAGTTACATCTCATTTGTCAAAAGTATGTTGAATTTTCACCAAATTTCATGAAAATCTGGGAAACAAAACTTTAATCTGAGATTTTAACTTTCCAAAAGAATCCTGAAACTTTAGTAATGAAAAACAAGATAGAACAATGTACTTTCATAAAGGCAGCTAGCTGAGTTTTAGTTTAGAGTAGTAGTTATCTCATGATTGAAATATTTAAAATAGTAACAAAGTGAAAAAATAGTAAATTAAATAATAATTGCTTGCATGTGATAAAATTATATAATTGTATATGTCTTCTGTCAGTCTCTCTCCTCTGCCATTTATTGCCTTTTCACATTCAATTTTAAAAAGCTTTTGTTTTATAATTTTCAGAATTCAGTACTGATGCAAGTGGAGCACTTAGATTAGACCTAGTGTAATTAATACTGTATCTAAAACATTTTTCTAAATCATTACCTTATTAGATGATTCTACTTTTGAATAAAAGACAAAATATTTAAATTATTACTAAATTTCTAACATTTTTGCCTCCATTGGTATAAAGTGAAAATTCAATGACATTTAGAGACTCCTGGAGATATGTCTGGATAATTACATTTGAAAGTACACTTAAGAGAGGGATGCAGTAGGAGGTGTGTCACTTGGGGTGTACCTTCTGAGGGTATGTCTCTTACTGGCACTATTTCCTGATGTGCTTCTCACCCACAATGAGTGAGAAGCTTTGCTATAATATTCCCTTCTGCTATAATGTTTCACTTTGAAGCAGGCTGCCCATAAACTGAATCTTCTACAGCCGTGAAACAAATCTTTTCCTTCTTTAAGGTGTACATGTCAGGTATTTTGTCCTAGCAATGAGAGAGCTGACCAAAACATGCATCCATTCTAGTTACATATTATTATCTGAAATTTCATCAGATAGAATCAAATTAGTTAATTGATTATACTGAATATGCTAAATGGATATTTTGGCATTTTTCAGAATCAGTTTCTGAAATCTCATTATCATTCATTCATTAATAGGCTAAATTCTCTAACATACAGAAATCTATTATATACTTGGAAATATTGTGGTCATAGACAATAAAGATCATTATGATATTTTTTTCATGAATTTAAAGGAAAATATCAGCAGAATTATTTGGTATGAAATCTTATTCGAGTTTATGATATTATTATAGTTCATGTTTATTAACGTGCCAATAGGGATACTATTCTACCTACTCAAATACAATGGGACATATAATGAAGAAAATATTTTGTAAATGTTTAAATTTTTTAAAATATTGAGGAAAAAGAAGAAGAAAGAGAGGAAAATAAAAAGGAAAGATCAAGATACAGGGAGGGAAATAATGATATTGTTTTAAGGAAATATATTTAATTTTCAAAATGTTTTCATTCAAAATAGCTGTGTGTATTTGCGTTTATGATGTTTTTGATATATGTAGCCAATGTGAAATGATTAAATTGAAGTAATAACTATATCTTCACTTCATTTATTTGACATTTCTGTGGTAAAACCTTTGAATTAAGAATTTTTAAACACATAATATGCTTTTAGTAGCTATGGTGATTATGCTATGGAATAGATCTTAAAAACTATTCTCCCTAATCAACTGATACTTTATAACTTTTGACCAATTTCTCCATTCTTACAGTTTATTCTTTCTTATTTAGTCTCTAAACTATTATTCTACTTTCCACTTCTATTAAT
Source organism: Heterocephalus glaber (assembly GCF_000247695.1). The sequence goes on along the minus strand of NW_004624779.1, from coordinate 6,104,343 downwards.
TTGACTATTTAAAATTCCACACATAAGTGAAATTTCACTTTTTTTTTGTCCTTTTCTTTGTAGCTTCACTTAGAACAATATCCTACAGGTACATCTATGATATTTCAATAGAAAAATCTGACTTATTAAAATTACGTGTGCTTGATTGGTATTACTGACATTAAATCTTCATACTTCTAACTCATGTGAAATAAAGACCACCCTGTTTTACTTTTGAATGGGAACTCTCTGCCTTGCAAACAACATTCACTCACTTAGCATTTTTAATATGTTCCTGTAAGCTTTTAAACACCTGACACTTTGAAGAGTGCAAGCATACATATTTCAATAAGGTTTTTAAAATATATGTGAATTTTTTGCCATATGAATTATGCCACACTTTTCAATGTTTTGCATATATTGCTTTCTGAAATTTTCATTTATTTAATTTACATCACAGTTGCTACATCAACTGACTCATGTGCTAATGAGTTTTATGGCTTTTTTGATAAGGCTTTATTCAAATTACAGCATTCTATAACTAGTTGTATCATAATTTAACTATCAGTGTGAAGAGACAATGCATTAGTCTTACCTTGGCACGTTTATATTGACTGTCTACTTCAACTAGAATTATCTCCAGGCTATTAAATTCTGGTGAATTTTATTTTTAATGATTCAGTGGACTAGAATCCCCATATCTTTCAGTGTTCATAGAAATATGTAATCTGAAACCTTATCTTTCTGATCAATGGTTCTGTGATGTAAGTCGCTTTCAACTAGAAAATGTATGAAAATGCTTCTGTTTTGTTGTTTCTATTTTTTCTTTCTACATTTTAAGCATCTTTTTAATTATAAAAAATCTGAAATTAGTAACTCAAACATACTTTAACATTAAGTTTTTACTATTCTTGGGTATACTTGGATTTTTAAAAAACATTATGATATTTATCCAGATTTATCTGGGTTTATTCAATTGCCTCCTCACAACTTCTACATTATGTTGATGAGATATTATTTTCAAATGATGTGCATGTATAATATTAATATATAACAAATAAAGTCTATTTAAATCAATGTTCCATGGAAACAAAGGAAACACAAGCCTGTTGAGTCCATGGGACACTACGTGCATCCAGATGTATTTACTAATACACTTAAAAAAATGATTTCTGGTTTCGCTGCCTGCTGCGCAAGCGCAAGGACCCAAGTTCAATCCCCGGTACAAAAAAAAAAAAAGATTTCTGCCTCCTTATCCAGCTGTGGCAAGATGGAGTTATGTTTTACTAAAGTGCTAGCCACATTTTTGTAATTTGTTTAGTATTTCAGAACACTTACTATCTTCATTTACCTCCCTTTGAAACTATTTAAATTGATATTTTCCTAAAATGATAGGAAACCATGGCTATTTTTTAGCATGTTATTTAGTTCAAATAACAAATAATTCTATGTATATCCTGAGCAGTATAAATCTGGTGTCAGTCTCTTTTTTTAAATGTTTTAAATATTTACTTTCCTATATTGAATAAGCAGAAAATGTGGGAAGGGTATATCTAGGTTTTTTTCACAGATTGCCAAAGGAAAATAAATGACTAAAAGAACAAAGAGCAAAAAACTTGATTTATGATGAAAGACTATCAAGTGTCCAGTTTTCAGTATTAAATTTAAAAACCTGAGTTTATTTAACTACTTATTATTCTGTTTATACTGGGAAAATATCTATTTTTGCCTATTGTGAAATAAACACAAATATCTATACTCCAAAAAGTCAATATTTTCTCAGAAAAATTTTTAACCTTTTTTTGTCTATTTCACCTATTAGGCATATTCAGTTTGACAAAATATTTGTGTTACATTACAAAATATTCTGTTTTGAAAGTTTTATTGTTTTTATTGGTACATTTTAGGTATACAATATAATGACATTCATCATTGGAAATTTGCACCTTTACATAATCTCGCTTGGTTCATATTTTTCGCCCTTCCCCTGCCCTCTCTTCAACCCCTCCATCCCTCCCTATTTACAAAGAATGTGTTTCCATTGTTTCATTTTCTCATATTCCATTTTCTTCTTTCCTTTCACCTACCCCTCCCACTTCCGCTTACACTTTGCCCCTTTTCTTCCTATTTCACATTATCTATTACACCTTTTAGTCCTTATTTACACTTTCAGTTTCTCACACTAGAGAAACTATTCGGTATTTACACAAGTGTGTTCAGTTTATTTCATTTAAGGGTATTGCCTCAATGTGCATCCATTTAGCTATAAATGTCTCTAATTTCTCATTTTTTATGGCTGAGTAGTACTCCATTTCATTAAAATAAAACACATTTTCTTTATCCAGTCTCCAGTTGATAAGCATTTGTGGTGTTTCCAAGTTTTAACTATTACACACTGTGCTCCTATGAACATGGCTGCATATAGATCACTGTGGTATGATTCTTTTAATTCTTTGGGGAAGATACCCATCAGGGGAATAGCTAGGTCAAATGGGACTTCCAGTCCTAGTTCTTTGAGGTATCTCCATACTGATTTTCATGGTGGTTGCACCAGTTGACACTCCCACCAGCAGTGGAGCAGGGTTCCTCTTTCCCCCGAGCCCTGCCAGCATTTATTATTGGTTGATTTCATGATAGTAGCCATTCTTTCTGGAATGAGGTGGAATCTCAGCTTTGTTTTCATTTGCATCTCTTGAATGAACAGCAATGCTGAACATTTTTTCATATGTTTATTTGCCAATTCTACTTCTTTATCTGAGAAATGTCTGTACATTTCAGATACCAATTTTTGGATTGGGTCTTTAAATTTGGGAGGTCTGATTTTTTTAAGTTCTTTATAGAATCGAGATAGTGGACCTTTGTTTGAGGAACAGCAGATGAAGATTTTTTCCCACATTGCAGGTTGTCTCTTCACACTGTTGGTGGTTTCTTTTGCTGTGCAGAAGCTTTCTAATAAGAAGAGATCCCATTTCTTGACTCATTATGCTAGTTCATGGGCAGCTGAGGTTTTGTTCATAAAATCTTTTCCTACACCAGTGTCTTCAAGAGTTCTACCTAACCGCTGTTCTAGGAGATTCAGTGTTTCTATTTTAATATTTAGATCCTTAATCCATTTCAATTTTAGTTTAGTGCATGGTGAGAGATATGGGTCTAGTTTTAATCTTTGGCAAGTTGAAACCCAATTTGGCCAGCACCATTTATTAAAGAGGCTATCTTTCCTCCAGTGAAGGTATTTCACTCCATTATCAAAGGTGACATGACTGCGTGTGTCTGAGTGTGTCTGGAGTTGTTTCAGCATCTTCTAATCTGTTCTACTGGTCCTCAGGTCTGTTTCTTTTCTGGTACCATGCTTTTTTACACAGTAACTTTGTAGTATAGTTTCAAGTTGGCAATTGTGATACACCCTACCATGTCTCTGTTAGTTAGAATTACTTTTGCTATTCTGGGTCTCTTTTTGTTCCAAATCAATTTTTGGATTGTTTTCTCAAGGTCTGTGAAGTGTGCTACTGGGATTTCAATTGGGATTGCATTGAATCTATATATTAGTTTTGGAAGTATGGCCATTTTCACTATATTGTTCCTTCCTACCCAGGAGCAGGGGATGTCTGTCCATTTTCTAATATCATCTTCAATTACTCTTTTCAGGGTGGTATAGTATTCAGAGAAGAGGTCATTGATTTCTTTCATTAGGTTGATTCCTAGGTATTTCAGTTTTTTGGATGCTATTGTGAAAAGAATTGTTTGCCCTATTTCTCTCTCAGTGAGTCTATTGTTTGTGTAGAGGAAAGCTATTGATTTTTGT
>NW_004624779.1:6076035-6092527 GCF_000247695.1 Heterocephalus glaber | reverse complement strand
AATACATTTACATTTATCATTGGGTGTTTGTACCAGAACAAGATATATCTTAGTTTTATTTTTTCTCCCATTACCTGTGCACCCTTCACCCCCTCCACCCTTCCCTACTTACACAGAGTTTGATTCCAATTTTTTTCCTCATAATTTTTTCTTTCCCTTCTTCCATTTCCCCTTTCCCTTCCACCATCCCCAAACCCTTGGACCTCTTCTCATTTCAAATTATCAATTATTCATTTTAATCATTTTCATCGTTATTTATGCTTTCAATAGCTGCACAGTTTGTAATAGCTAAAGCTTGGAAACAGCCCAAGTGCCCATCAACTGGAAACTGGATAAAGATGTGGGTTTTTTTTATAAAATGGAGTACTACTCAGCCATAAAGAATGAGAAACTAGAGACATTTATAGCTAAATGGATGCATATTGAGGTCGTACTCTTAAGTGAAATAAATAGGACACACATGTGTAAATACCAAATAGTTTCTCCAGCACCATTTATTAAAGAGGTTATCTTTCCTCCAGTGAGGGTGTTTGGCTCCTTTGTCAAAGATGTGGTAGCTGAGTGTGTCTGGAGTTGTCTCTGCATATTCTAATCTGTTCAACTGATACTCAGGTCTGTTTCTTTGCCAATACCGTGATGTTTTTAATCACAGTAACTTTGTAGTACAGTTTTAAATTGGGGATTGTTATACCCTCTACCTTGACTTTGTTGCTGAGAATCACTTTTGTTATTCTAGGTCTCTTCTGGTTCCAGATGTGTTTTTGGATGGTTTTCTCAAGTTCTGTGAAATATACTTTTAGAATTTCAATTGGAATTGCACTGAATCTATATAGCAGTTTTGGAAGTATGGTCATTTTCACTATATTGTTTCTTCCTACCCAGGAGCAAGGGGTGTCTTTCCATTTTCTGATATACTTTTCTGTCTCTTTTTTCAGAGTAGTGTAGTTTTCAGAGTAGAGGTCTTTTACTTCCTTAATTAGATTGATTCCTAGGTATTTCTTCATTGTTGATGCTATTGTGTAAGGAGTAGTGTCCCCAGTTCCTATCTCAATGAGTCTGTTGTTGGAGTACAGGAAAGCTATTGATTTTTGTTGTTGACCTTGTATCCAGTTACTCTACTGAATTTGGTTATTATGTCTAAAAGATATTTTGTGGAGTTCTTAGGTCTTCTATTGAAAGTATTATTTCATCTACAAATAATGAAAATTTACCTTCTTCATTTCCTATTTTTATTCATTTTATTTCTTTCTCTTGTCTAATTATTGTGGCTAATGTTTCCAGAACTATATTGAACAGGAGTGGTGATAGTGCATATCTTTGCCTTGTTCCTGATTTCAGTGTAAAGGATTTCAGTTTTTGACCATTCAATATGATGTTGGCTGCTGATTTTTTATAGATGATTTTTATCAGGTTGAGATAAAGACAATCTATTTTATTTTTTCTGTAAAGTTTTTATTTTAAATGGGTGTTGGATTTTGTTGAACGCTTTTTCTGCATCTATTGAGATGATCATATGGTTTTTGTCCTTGGTTCTGTTAATATAGTGTATTACATTTATTGATTTGCATATGTTGAAACATCCCTGCATCCCTGAGATTAATCCCACCTGGTCAGGATGTATGATCTTCTCGATGATCTTCTGCATTCTGTTTGCCAGTATCTTACTGAGGACTTTTGCATCGATGATCATTAGGGAGATTGGTATGTCATTCTCTTTTTTTGATTGAGTATTTTTCTACTTTTGGGATCAAGGTGATACTTGTTTCCAGAAATGAATTTGGGAGTATTGCTTCCCTTTCTGGTTCACTGAAGAGTTTGAACAGTAGTGGCAATAGCTCTTCTCTAAATGTCTTCTAGAATTCAACAATGAGGCCCTCAGGACCTGGGTTTCTTTGTTAGGAATTTTTAAATTACATTTTAATTTCATTGATTGATATTGGGTTGTTTAGAATTTTTAGGTCTTCTTTGCTCAACTTTGGTAATCATGCACATCTAGGATTCTGTCCATTTCTTCTGTGTTTTCCATCTTATTGGCATATAGGTTCTCGAAGTAGGTATTGATGATTCTCTGAATTTCTACTGGATCTGTTGCAGTTTCACCCTTTTCAGTCCTAATTGCATGAATTTGGGCCTTTTCTTTCCTTTTTTTGATAAGGTTGGCCAAAGGTTTATCAATTTTGTTTAGTCTTTTGAAGAACCGTTTGCTTCATTGATTTTTTTGTATCACTTTCTTAGTGTCTATTGCATTGATTTCTGTCCTGATCTTTATAATTTGTTTCCTTGCATGATATTTGGGTTTGTCTTACTCTTCTTTTTCTTGAAGCTTGGGTTCAATATCAGGTTCTTTATTTGAGCTCACTCTGTTTTCCTGGTATGTGTATTCACTGGTATGAATTTCCCTCATAAGACTGCTTTCATTGTGTCCCATAAATTCTGGTAGGTTGCATTGGCATTGTCATCTAGTTGTAGAAATTGTCTAATTTCTTCTTTCATTTCCTCTGTGACCTACTGGTTGTTCAGGTCAATGTTATTTAATTTCCATCTTTTTATGAAGTTCTTGTTGTTTCTTTGGCTATTTATCCCCAATTTCATTGCACTATGATCTGATAATATAAAGGGATAACTTCAATTCTTTGCATTTACTTTAACATGTTCCATGAGCTAATATGTGTTCTATTTTGGAGAATGACCATGTACAGCTGAAAACAATGTGTATTCTGATTTTGTGGGGGTGGAACACTCTGTCAACATCTGTTCAGTCTTTTTGTTCAAGAGTTTTGTTGATTTCTAGTATTTTGTTGTTCATTTTTTTTCTAGTTGATCTGTTTGTGACAGTGCCTTATTAGGGTCCCCCATTTCTATTGCATTAGTGCTTATTTAATTTTTCATGTAAGTTAATATTTGTTTTATATAGTTGGGTGTACTATTATTTGGTACATATTTATTTATGATTGTCATTTCTTCCTCTTGGATGGTTTCCTTTACAAGTATGCACTGGCCTTTTTTGTCTTGCCTTCTTAGTCTTGGTTTGAAATCTACTTTGTCTGCAAATAGGATAGCTACTTCTGCTTTTTTAAGGCTTCCTGTTACATGGAGTATTGTTTTTCATACTTTGATTTTCAGTCTATGAATTACTTTTTGAATTAAGTGTGTTTCTTTTATGCAGAATATTGTTGGATCTTGCTTCTTGATCCATTCTGCCAGTCTATTTCTTTTTCTTTCTTTCTTCCTTTCTTTCTTTCTTTCTTTCTTTCTTTCTTTCTTTCTTTCTTTCTTTCTTTTTTTTGGTACTGGGGGATCGAACTCATAATCTTGCACTTGTGAGGCAGGCTGTGGAACCACTGCACTAAATTCCCCGGCCCCCTAGTCTACTTCTTTTGATTGGTTAATTGAGACCATTAACATTGATGGTTATAACTCATAGGCATTTACTTATTCTTGTCATGATATTTTCCTGTTTGGGGATTCTCCCCCCCTTTCCATTTAAATTCTTTCCTTGTATGATGGCTTCATTCTGTTGGGATTCAAGGAGTTGTGACCCTCATTGTCTTTTCCTAGGGTATGGTTGAGAATTTTTTTGGAGTGCTGATTTAGTATTCATGAAGTTCCTTCTTGTGTGTTCTTTGACCTTAAAGTATTTTATTTCTTCATCGATTTTGAAAGGCACTTTTACAGGGTACATCAGTCTAGTTTGAAAGTTGTTTTCTTTTAGAGTTTGAAATCCTTCATTTCTGGCTTTTCTTGACTTGAGGGTTTGTGTTGAGAAATCTGCTGTGATTCTGATGGGCTCTCATTTGTATGTGATTTGTTTCTTTTCTCTAATTGCTTTTAATGTTTTGTTCTTCTATTGATTTTCTAGAATCTTGACTCTTACATGGCTAGATTTAGGTTTTTTTATCACAGCTAGTTGGAATCCTATATGCCTTACCTACCTGTGTGTCAAATTCTTTTCCCCTGCTTGGGAAGTTTTCTATTACTTCTGTGTACAGGTTTTATGTTGTTTGCATTATCTCCTACCCTTTCATTGACCCTGATCAGTCTTATGTTATTCTTTACATCATCTAGCAGCTACTGGATTTATTTCTCATAGTCCCTTTCTATTTTTAAGAAATCTTTCTTTTCCTTGTCATTAACCTCAATCCTGTCTACTATAGCTGATATGCTGTCCTCACCTTGGCTCATTCTGCTGTGTATACTTTCAATAGAGTTTGTAATCTCCTGGATATCTGTTTGAATCTGTCGTATGGATTCCATTTGTTTCCTATGCTGGAATTCCATCATGTTCCTCAGCTCCTCTATTTTTTTTTATCTGTGAGTGCTCTAGAGTTATTAATCATGTCTTTCACTATGGTCACCATTGAGGTTGTTATCTGAGATATTATTTCTGATTTCATTTTTTCCAGATCCTCTTTCATTACCAGTTCAGGACGTCCAGGTGGTTGAGTTTCACATTGTTAAATCTCACACCCTGGATTTCCCTTTTTTGAATTGGAAGTATGATTTTGAATCATGTTTAATGTCTTCTTATTTTTATTTTTGTTGTTGTTGTTGATGTTTTTTGTTTAATTCCTGGGTTGCTGCTTGTAAATTTCGTATTGCAATTATGTTTATTGCTATTATTTAGAGGGCTTAAAGAAAGGCTACTTCTTGGATTATCTTCCAGGTATAATTGGCCTTTGGGTTTTGAGTCTGTAATGGCCCTTAAGCCATTTCAGTTTTGGTATACCAGGAAGGACAGCTAGGTAGATCAATCAGGTCACCTTGGCCAAAGTAATACAATTAGCATTAACAATAGCATTAAGCACAGCTTAAAAATGACAAATTGACATGATTATCTGTCACCCTCTACTGCATGAACTAGACTTGAGGTTATATATAAAAATCTAGGACCAACCATATGTTTGTAGTAAATAAGCCCTTTGGAATAATAAGTTTACCTTCTGGGCAGAAGACTTAGAAGGAGTTGGGGGGTTATGTAGAGAAACAGACAGAGAGGAAAAGTAGGGCTAGATGCCACAGGAAGGTCATGTAAACTTTGGGAAATCATTCAAGATAGGAAAAGAGAGAAGGGAGTAACAAAAGCAAGAACAAAATAAACTAAGGGCAACAGGAGAACTAGAAACTATTCATGCTTTTATAGAAATAAAAATAATCAAGAAAAAACACGACAGGGGAAAAAAAGGAACAAGAAATGAGAGAACCAAAAAAGAGAAAGGAGGAAAAAAGAAAAGAGAAAAAGAAAGAAAAACAGTCCCCTTAAAGGCACATCTCTGCTGTCACTGGTAGACAATGTGGGCAACAGCAGGCAGATCTGAGTCATGCCGTAGTTCACTGACATTCAGGCTGATTTCTGGTTGCAAGGCCAGGTTGAGCTCCCTGACCTCCTGTGTGATTGAATTCTACCTGGTTTTGCTGCAGGTTCGAGCCATTCCTTTCCCCACAACAAACCTGGGTTCAGGTAGGAGGTGCTGATCCTAAGCACTCACCAACTGCTGTTGTCTGTTGCATCTTTATTACAGTATTTATCTTCACTGTCCCAGTGGGCTTCAATTCTCAGCTACAAGTCTCGGAGAGGCCCTCTGTCTGCTCCTCACCACTCCACCATCTTCAAGAGCTCAGAGCAATGATGTTTCTGCTCTGCCATTGTCTGAATCTGGCCATTGCTCTTGGGGTCACCCCACTGCAGGCAACTGGGCAGGTGGCTGGCCCTGGTGACTGAAGAGTGGCACACAGGCCAGAAGGGGGCATGGTGGCTAAAGAGTCTCTTTATTATAATACTGGAGATTTATCTGAAATACTATGAATTAGAAGTGATCAATTTATTCACCCATTCCTTAGCTGTGGTCCTTGAGCAGAACCACAAAAGACTTGTTTTACCAAACCACTGAGATATTGATTGATAAGAAAAAGTCATTTTCTTTGAACAAATACTGTTGACTGCCCTCTGCAGATATTCCCCAGGATTCTACCATGGAAACATTTCAATGGGAAATGTGAGAAACCTGGGGTGCACAATCCAAGTGCCTGGAATTCACCTTCAACGTAAAGGAAGAACAGTAGCAGTAATGACAATCAAGTTGGAAACTGTTTAAGCTGCAAAAATTTTGATGACAGCTAATTGTTTATGGCATCTTCATCACTAAAATATAAAGAAAGTTTATTAAAATCTCCTGAGATCTCCATAATCAAACCAATTTGACTGTAAGCAGATAGTTGACTCAGGCCAAGCTGATATGTGAAAATTAGAATGCCATATCCAATTTGTAGACCCAAACTCTTAAAAGAGATCCTCGAAAACTGAAGAACAAGTACAAATAAGGAAGAACTATGTAATAAACTCACAAATAAATATAACAAATTTTATTTCTCCTATTTCTAAGCCATCTAACTTCACAGTGTAAAAAGAAATGGGGAAAATTTCTAGACATAATTGAATAGTGATACTGAGTTAATATCAATATCTAGACTGAGGACAATACATTAATATGCTGCTGATAGTAGTTGGAGGTTTTGAGAGGATCATGAGATGAATGCATTTGGGCCATAGGTTAACTCTTAGAGAATATAAATTTTCTTTAGTTTATTTACCTTTTAAAAATTTTATAGTGTCATAGATACACCTATCAAATTTCAGAAGCTGCAAACTCACTTCTTGACAATGGAGAGAATCTTCTTTCTGAAATGATAATCTTCTTATGATAAAAAGTCCATGTTTAATTTTGGGGGAAAGCTCAGTATTTTAAAAGGCCTAAAGAAATATGTAATAACACACACTGTATGTATTTTATATGGTATGAATTTCTCCATTATATATTTGATGGGGGAGCAATACTGGGTACTGAACCTCTGGTCTTCACATTAATCTACATTCACATACCTTGAAATTTTTTTTCAAATAAGTTGTCTCTATGTAGTTGGCCTTGAAGTCATTATAAGCCCAGACTGGCCTGGAACTTGAGGTAATCATTCTGCCTAAACCTCCAGATTACAGGTGTGCACCACCATGCCAGCATAAATTTGTTTTAATTGTAAAATAGGGTCTCATTAAGTTTCCAAAGCTATGCATGAATTTACAATCCCTTAAATACCTTTAAATTCATTTTTTAATGATAGCAGCGAGTGTTATATGGATTTGCATAATTGCCTAGGAAAATTAGATTTAGTTCTAAAGGTACAGAATAGAATTCATTGTATTTTAATGTTTACACTTCTAGGAAGAACTTATTCATTATTAATGTTGAACAAAAATGATTAACATGAAAATAAATGAAAAAATCATGTTTTATTTGTATTTGTTTATAAGTATTGAAGATATCTGGTTACCAAATATTTATTAATAAATTTATGATGGTGCATCTATATATTAACTCAGTTTAACGTGTGGCTTAGTGTGCCATAATTTTCTCCCATATGAAAAAATTATATATTTCTCATTTTTTTTGACATTGTTACTGTTGGTCTTTGTGTAGGAGTTACTTTAGCTCTTTGCTAGTAAAATTTGCCAATTATTTTTACTATAGTTTTTTTTTTCCTTTTGTGTGTGTATCTGTGTGGTGTGGGGGATTGATTGCAGGACTTTCACTGGTAGCTACATTCCCAGCCCTTTTGGAAATATTTTAAAATTTTGAGTCAGCGTCTTGCTAATTGCTAAATTGCCCAGGCTGGGCTTGAACTTCTGATACTTCTACCTCAGCTTTTAAGAGTACTGGTATTGCCAGTGTGGATTGCCATGCCCACCTTAATGTATTTTCATTCACACTTTTTAGAAAAACTTGTCACTATAAAATTTTAAATAAAATCACCTGTTTTCTCTTTAATATAGTATTTTTAGTTTTTAAGAAGTGTATTAAATTGTTTCATAATTAAACAAATACATTGTAATGAATGTGTGTATACCCTGGAAACACCATTTCTCACTTCCTTATTATAAGGAATCTCAGAGACAGATTTTATACTACCACCAAATTTTCTTAAAACAACAACAAACTTCATGTCTTAGTTACTTTTCTCTTGTTGCTCAGATAAAATACCCAACACCCAAGTTAAAGGTGAAAAGGTTTATTTAGCTCACAGTTCTCAGAGGTTTCGGTCCATAATTGGCCAGCTCCAAGGCAGAGTACACATGGAAGGGCAGCCTCACTGAAGAGTTCATGGTGCCAACACAATAGCAAAAGCAACAAGAGAATTTAACAGTGTCTTTCTGTCCCTTTTATCCCATCCAGATTACTGGGATTAGGGCTATTCCAAACCAGTCCCTCACATGAACCAGTTTAGTAATTACACACCCTTAAACCCAGTATCACACATTCCAGATTCAGTCACCTTTGAAAAAGAAAGCCCCAGGCTGGGAATTTAGCTCAGTTGTTCCCTGCCTGCCTTGCAAGCACAAGGTCCCAAGTTTGATCCCCAGTACAGAAAAAAAAAGAAAGCCCCACCTCATCCCCATGAGGCTTTGGGGGCTTCCAAACAAAAGCCATAACACTTCATGATGCAAAATATAAATAAAATTTATTTTAATATGATTAAAAATTAGTAAAAGTGAGAGATTTGGTTCTAATTTGCCAAAAGATACAGCAAAGACATTTACACTCAGGCTTCTTCTAGAAGAAGTACAACTTTTACATATTTTGAATCTAAGGGAAAGTTTTCCTATAGATCTGGTTAAAGGAAATATTCTTTCTTTAAGACTTAAAATTTTAAGAGAGTTTATCTCATGTTGATTTTTCTTACAAGAAAATACATTTTTAAAAGGAAGAAATAGTAATTGATAACAATGTTGTCCATCAATTTTAAGAATAAAATTATCTACCCAATACATATTTAGAAAAGAATAACTTTCATAGCTTCACAAAGATATGTGAATAGAGTTCTTGCAGAATAGGATCAAGATGTTAATGGTGAGCATACAAATGACAGCTTTAATTTCAATCAATGTGCACCCGAGATCTCAGTGTTTTATACATATGCAATCACTTTTTTCTAAAACTTTATTTAATAAGTTGATAAAAATAAATTATCCCAACTTTAAAGTAATTTTTCAATCTACCAAAAATGAGTCCTTAGAAAAACATGATTTTTTTTTATTTGCCAGTGGATCTAAGGAATGCACCTAATTTGATTTTTTAATTTTGGTTGAGTAGCATATGTGTGTAGTACATAAAGTTAGTACATAACACATTTTAACTTCTCTTCCCCTTTCCCTTCCCTGCCCTCTTCCTTGATCCATCCTTAGATCTTGTCCCTCTTTTTAAAAAGGTGTTTGCAGTAATTAATATTTATATTCCTCATTGGTATATTCACACATGTTCCAATTCCATTTTTTATCTTTTATCTCTTCCTTTCCTCCCCTCAGCTTCCATCCTTTTTTCTTTTTCTGCACTATGTCCATCTCTTAATCCTCTTCCATTGTTCTTGTACAGGGGATGGAACTCAGGACCTTGCACTTGCCAGGCAGGTGTGGCACCACTGAACTAAATCCCCAGCCCACCTCTTCCCTTTGAGAAAGGTCTATTTCCCTACCTCCTATTATCTATCTTTTATGTTGCTCTTCATTTTCACTCTGGGTTTCTCATATAAGAGGAACAATATGATATTTAACCTCGTGTGTCTTATTTATGTCATTTAACATTGTGGTCTCAAGGTGCATCCATCTGATGCCTATGTACTTACAAGAAATCACTTTTGCATCACTTGTGGAAGTCCACAATCCCTGCATTTTCTGTACCCAATTCTATTTATTTCCACTAAAGTTTTACCTTCAAATATTATTTCCCAACTCAATTGAGCTTTTGGTAAATAAGTCCTTGTTTGGGATGCACACACTTTTGTTTTAAGTATATTTCATTGCATTTTAAGAACATGGATTATATACAAGAAAATAATATTTGCCATTTATCTATGGGTTAAGTTGGATTTTAATATGAAGAATGTACATGTGGCTTATAAAGTGAAACTTTTGATTTATTCAGTTTTATTTGATTTATAATTTTCTTAAATTCTCATATGAAATAGAAATTGTAAAGTGAAATGGTAATGGGTTTTTTTGTGTGCACTATTTCCATTTCCACAATAGAACAAAGATGAATTTTATGTAGGCTCTTGATTATTAATCATTTGCTGATTACAAACAAATAAATATTCAGAAATAATGAGATATTTGATCTAAGTTATTATTGTTAGATCATCTGGGATGAAAGTGATTGGGAGAATTTTAGAGGAATAAAATATGATTGAAGAAGTTAAGAACATGTCCGTCTATTACTAGTTCAATTTTTGATGGTATGAGTTATAAACATATCTATATTCCAATATGAAGGAAAATAAGTGAATATGTTAATAAAATGTCAGAATCAAAAGATCTATGTAATCAAAATAGAAAATTGAAGGAATAGTTTATAACATTTATCTACAAAATATAAACTGAAGTTACTCTCCATAAGGAAAATAGATGTTTAGTTTCTGGGTAGCTGTATTTAATAATTGTAATTTACAAATCAGTACTAGATAGAAATATTTTCACTGACAGTCTCATGGTTAAAATTTTCAAACATCTCCCTTTTCTGTCTTATTCTGTGTCCTGAGACACTCAGCTCTGGACTGCCTACTAGGACATCCTTGTGTTTGCTTTAAAGTCAAATATGTCCAATAAAAGTAAATGACTATCAGAAGAAATAAACATGTCAGTTCAGAATATGTTTTATACATTACCCATTAAAAAGGATCAGTTTGAGATTGATAGATATGACTGTCTTACAGTCACTAGCAAAGGAGTGTAGACTGTATAAATAAATGGAGCTTATCAGAAGAGGTCTATGTGCTCAGTGCAGGAAGATTATTAGCAAAGAAAATAAAAAGAATCTCACATAAAAATAGAAAATGGAAAAAAGTATTGTTGACAAGAAGAAAAATAATGAAATAAACACTTACATATACAGTACCAAAATTGGCAAATTTAATTTTTGAAAAGAATAACTCATTGAAGAAAACTGAAAAGACCATAAACATAAAAAGGAAAAGGAAAAGAGAAAAGGAACAAATATGCAAAATCAGAATGAAAATTGAAGACTTTTAATATATTGCAGACATTTAAAATATATTTAATGATATTATGGTTGCTAAGAAAATTTATAATTTTTGTGAAATGAAAGAAGAGATAAAAAAGTAAAAATCTCACCAAAAATATTAAGAGAAGACATATAAAAATTCTGAAATCCAACACATCTTGAAATAACTTTAATGTGCCATTAAAGAAAAACTTCCATGAGAAAATTCCATGCTCAGATAATTTTAACATGAAAAATTGCCACATATTTAAAGAACTAAATATGATACTTCATTATAATATTAGTCTGACAGTTCAATAAAAGAAAATGCTTTCATGGTCATTTAGTATAGCCATATATCTTCACAGAAAAACAAGACAAAAATATTACAAGGAAGAAAAGTTAAACCCCTGTGAAAATAATAATAATTTTTAAAAACTTTAAATATAGGGTATGGACCAGATCTGCAGGCAGATCCCAGCCAGGGCCCTGCCCAGTGGCTCAGTCACACAAGCCCAACCCATGCGTGGCCCAGAAAAGAGTTGCACTGCCACACAAACATTAGCCAGAGGCTACCCCATACCATCATTAAGTGTGCAGAGACCCTAGCCAGAAGTCTGCTGAGACACCAGGCTCTCCAGTGCACAGCTCCCAACCAAAGGCCATGCCAGACCACAGCTACGTATGGGGGCAGACTCTAGCCAGGGGCATGCCTAGATACCATACCAACTGTGCACAGGCCCCAGCAAGAAGCCCCCCCAGACAACAGGTCAGTGCAGGGACCCAGAAGGCAACCATTCTGAACCCAGGAATTGGTACACTGGTGAGCAGCAGAGAAAAGATTGCTTGGTGGCTCTCTGAGAATTGAAGACCAATGAGTGAGCAAAAAGTTGCCTCAATACAGGCACAGGAGGTTGCATCTATTGAAATGAAAAGGCACGTAAATAAGTCTCAAAACTAGACTTCCAGATCACCTAAGGCAGCCCCAAAGGGAAAAGAGATGGAACAATCTGATACTCAACCACCTGGACTCCCTAAACTGAAAACAAAAGAGGATCTGGAAAAATAGAAAGCAGAAATAATTTCTCAGGTAACAACAGATTGTGCCCATAGTGCAAGACATGATTAATAAATCTAGAGCAGACACAGGTAAAAAAAACAGAGGAGCTGAGGAACATAACAGAATCCCATCATAGAAAACAAATGGAATCCATGAAACTAATGGAAACAGATTTCCAGGAGATTAAAAACTCCATTGAAAGTCTAAACAGCAGAATGAGCAAGTGTGAGGATAGAATTTCACATATAGAAGATAGGATCAAAATTTCTGACCAGGAAAAAAAAAATAGTAAGGGACCATGAGAAACCAATCCAATAGCTGCTATACAATGCAAAGAAGAATAACATGAGACTGATAGGAGTCAATGAAGAAACATGAGAGAGTGCAGATGACATTAAAAACCTGTTCACAGAGGTAATGGCAGAAAACTTCTCAAATAGGAGAAAAGAACTTGACACACAGATAAGTGAGGCAACAGGAATTCAACTAGCCTCGATTAAAAAAAAAAAAAACAACTTCTACACATATGCATATAATACTTAAGATTCCAGAAACCCAACAGAAGAACAAAATTGTACAAGCAGTTAGAGAAAAGAAACAAATCATATACAAATGAAAGCCCATCAGAATCACACCAGACTTAGCACAAATCCTCAAGGGAAGAAGAGCTTGGAAAGACATATTTGAAGTGACATATTTCAAGCCCTAAGAGAAAACAATCTCCAACTCAAATGTATCCTGCAAAACTATGTTTCAAAATTGATGGAGAAATAAGATACTTTCATGACAAAAAGCACCTTAGGAACTCCATGAATACCAAACCAGTACTCCAAACAACTTTAGACAATATCCTAGGAAAAGACAATAAGGATCACAAACCCAGGAACCCCAGCAAAATGAATCTATCAGGCAGGACAGGAAATTAAATGCAAAGGGGGAAAATCCAAGAACTAAAAACCTCATGACAAGGATAACTCAAAACATATCAATTACAACCATCAATGTTAATGGTCTCAATTCACCAATTAAGAGAAATAGACTGACCTGGGATTTAGCTCAATGGTTCTGGCACCTGCCTTTCAAGTGCAAGCTCCTGAGTTTGATCCCCAGTACAAAAAAGAAAAAAGAAATAGACTGGCAGAATAGGTCAAAAAGCAAGATCCAACAATATGCTGTATACAAGAAACACACTTAATTCAAAAAGAAAGTCATAGGCTGAAAGTTACAGGGTGGAAAATAATCCTTCACACAACAGGAACCTAAAAAAAAGCAGGAGTAGCTGTCCTATTTGTAGATAAAATGGATTTTAAACCAACAGTAATTAAGAGATATAAATAAGGCCACTATTTCCTTGTAAAGAGAATAATCCAAGAGGAAGGGTTAACAATCATAAATACATATACACCAAGTACTAGTGCACCAAAGTATATACGACAAATATTAATGGACATAAAAAATCAAATAAGCACGGATACAATGCTAGTGGGGGACTACAATACCCCATTGTCACAAACAGGTAAACCAATCAGACAAAAAATAAACAAAGAAATACTAGAAGTCAATCAAACTCTTGAACAAATGAATTTAACAGACGTTTAAAGAGTATTCCACCCAGAAAATCAGAATGCACATTGTTTTCAGTGGCACACAGGTTGTTTTCCAAAATAGACCACATACTCACTCATAGAAAGTGTTTAAGTAAGTGCAAAGGAATTGAAGATATCCCCTGTATAGTATCAGACCATAGAGCAATGAAATTGGAGGTCAATAGCAAAAGAAATTCCAAGAATTTCATAAACACATGGAAATTGAATGACACACTTCTGAATAACCAAGGGCCAACAGAGGCAATTAAAGAAGAAATCAGACAGTTCCTACAATTAAATGACAATGACAATACAACATTTCAGAATCTATAGGCACAATGAAAGAAGTCTTAGGAGAGAAATTCATAGCACTGAACACTCATATTAGGAAATCAAAGAGAGTCCAATTAAATAACTTGATGCTGAACCTCAAGGTTCTGGAAGAAGAGCAGGACAAATGCAAAGCTCACACAAGGGAGAAAATTATAAAGATCAGAGCAGAAATCAATGCAATGGAGACTGAGAGATAGATACAAAAAATCAATGAAGCAAAGAGTTGGTTCTTCAAAGGAATAAGGAAAATTGAAAAATCCTTAGCCAACCTTATCCAAAAATGGAAAGAAAAGGCCCAAATCCATGCAGTTAGGAAGGAAAAGGGTGAAATTATGATGGACCCAGTAGAAAACCAGAAGATCATCAATACCTACTCTGAGAACTTATATGGCGGCAAGATGGAAAGCACAGAAGAAATGGACAGATTCCTAGATACACATGAATTACCAAAGTTGAACGAAGAAGACCTAAAAATTATAAACAACCCAATATCAATCAATGAAATTGAGAACATAATTAAAAACTTACCAATGAAGAAAAGCCCAGGTCCTGATGGCTGCATTGCTGAATTCTACAAATCATTACTACTGCCACTACTGTTTAATCTCTTCAATGAAATTGAAAGTGAGGAAATATTGCTGAATTCATTCCTGGAAGAAAGCATCACCTTGATCCTCAAAGCAGAGAAAGACCCAACCAAAAAAGAGAACTATAGGACAATCTCACAAATGAACATAGATGCAAAAATCCTCAATAAGATACTGACAAATGGAATGCAGAAGATCATCAGGAAGATTATACACCCTGATCAAGTGAGATTCTTCCCAGGGATGCAGGGATGGATCAACATATGCAAAACAATAAATGTAATACACTATATTAATAAAGCCAATGATGAAAACTATAGGATCTCCTTAATAGATTTTGGAAAAACATCTGACAAAATCCCACACGCATTTATGATTAAAAATCTCCAAAAAATTGGAATAGATGGTCTCTACCTCAATCTGATAAAAGCCATCTATGAAAAACTAACAGCCAATATCATACTAAATGGTCAAAACCTGAAATCCTTCACACTAAAAACAGGAACAAGAGAAGGATATCCACTATCATCACTCCTGTTCAATGTCGTTTGGGAAACATTAGCCACAGCAATTAAACAAGAGAAAGAAATAAAAGGAATAAGGATAGGAAATGAAGAAGTCAAATTGTCATTATTTTCAGATGACATTATACTCTATGTAGAAGACCCCATGAATGCCACCAAAAGTGTTCTAGACTTAATAACCAAATTCAGTAAAGTAGCTGGATATAAGGCCAACATACAAAAATCAATAGCTTTCCTGTACACAAACATCAGACTCAATGAGAGAGAAATGGGGCAAACAATTCCTTTCACAATAGCATCCAAAACATTGAAATACCTAGGAATCAACCTGACAAAGGAAATCAAAGACCTCTACTTTGAAAACTATAGCACTCTGAAAAAAGGGATCAAAGAGGATATCAGAAAATGGGAAGTCATCCCTTGCTCCTGGGTAGGAAGAATCAACATAGTGAAAATGGCCATATTTCCAAAACTGCTATATAGATTCAATGCAATTCCAATTGAAATTCCAGCAGTGTACTTCACCAATATTGAGAAAACAATGCAAAAATTGATTTGCAACAAGAGATCTAGAATAGTAAAAGCAATTCTAGGCAATAAAGACAAGGTAGGGTGTATCACAGTCCCCAATTTGAAACTTTACTACAAAGCTACTTTGACAAACACAGCATGATACTGGCAAAAAACAGACCTGAGACCAGTGGAACAGATTAGAAGATTCAGAAACAACTCCAGACACACTCAGCCATTTCATCTTTGACAAAGGTGCCAAACACCCTCACTAGAGGAAAGATAACATCCTTAATAAATGATGCTGGAAAAATTGGGTTTCAACTTGCCAAAGATTAAAACTAGACCTATATCTCTCACCATGCACTAAACTGAAATTGAAATAGATTTAAGATCTAAATATTAAGCAGAAACACTAAAGTGGCTGGAAGAGAGAGGTTAGGTATAACTCTGGAAAACATTAGGGAAGGAAAAGAGTTCATGAACAAAACCTCAGTTGTCTGTGAACTAGCACAAACAATCAACAAATGGGATCTCTTCTTATTAAAATGCTTCTGCACAGCAAGAGAAACCACCAACAGTGTGAAGCCACAACTCACAATCTGGGAAAAATTTTTACCAGCAGTTTCTCAGACAAAGGTCTACTATCTAGAATATATAAAGAACTCAAAAAAATCTGTCCACCCAAATTTAAAGATCCAGCCCAAAAATGGGCATCTGAAATGAACAGACATTTCTCATACAAGTAGAAATAGCTGTTTCCAAGTTTTAGCTATTACAAACTGCACTGCTATGAACATGGGTGCACATATATCACTGTGGTATGATTCTTTTAATTCTTTGGGGAAGA
>NW_004624779.1:6060415-6074765 GCF_000247695.1 Heterocephalus glaber | reverse complement strand
TCTTCCCCAAAGAATTAAAAGAATCATACCACAGTGATATATGTGCACCCATGTTCATAGCAGCACAATTTGTAATAGCTAAAACTTGGAAGCAGCCCAATGCCCATCAACTGGAGACTGGATAAAGAAAATGTTGTTTTTCTATAAAATGAAGTACAACTCAGCAATAAAAAATGAGACATTAGATAAATATATAGCTAAATGGATCACATTGATTCAATATTCTTAAGTGAAATAAATAGGACACACATGTAAATACTGAATAGTTTCTCTGGTGTGGGAAACTGAAAGTGTAATAAGGACTGAAAGGTAAAATAGATAATGTAAAATAGTAAGAAAATGGGCAAAGCAAAGGAGCGATCAGTAGGGGAAAGGAAAGAAGGGAATGGAGTTAATATGAGAAAATCAAAATAATGAAAAAAAATCTTTGTAGATAGTGAGGGGTGGAGGGGTTGAAAGGGGATCAGGTGAATGGGGAAAAAGAACCAAGATAGAGTACGTAAAGGTTCAAATTTCCAATGATGTCCTTATATTGTATGCCTAAAATGTACCAATAAAATTAATAATATAAATAAAAAAAACTTTAAAATATATTCTGTAATGAAATTTATCAATGGATTTTTGTAAAAGAAGAACAATTTATCATATCTAGTTTATTTATATTTTACAAATGAATGACTGCTTAATATTTGAAAATCAGTTAAGGGAATTCAGAATATCCACACAACAGAGAAATAAAACTATTATATCAAATGATGCAGACTAAACATTTGATAAAATTCATTTGATAAAATGCATCACATTCTTGAAATAAAATTTTTATTAACCTATGTTTGAGATGCATATTAAATACATTCATGGTGTAGAATTGGTACGTTGGTATATTGCATTTCTACCTTTTATAGTTCCCTTTCCTCTCAACTCCCTCCATATCCTTCCATCCTCAGATCTCTTTTCCATCTCTAACATGTCTGCCTCCTTATTTCCCATCATCTATTTTTATTATGCACTTTCAATGATACTTTGGATTTCTCAGGAAATAGAAACTATGTGGGCCTGGTTTATTTCACTTAGCATTATGAACTCAAGGTTTATCCATTTTTTCTATAAACTACTGAAATTTGTCCTTATTTATAACTGAGAAGTACTCCATTGTGTATAAATACTCCATTGCCTTTATCCTTCTGTTCATGGACATAAAGGCTGCTTTCATGATTTATCTATTATAAGTTGTGTTGCTATAATCATGGGTATGCATATATCACCATAATATGATCTTCTTTTGAGAAGATACAAAAATGTTATAGCTAGATCAAATGTAACTTCTGTTTTTAATTTCTTAAAGATTCTCCATACTGATTTCCATAGTGGTTGTATTAGTCCAAATTTCTTCCAACATTATAGAGGGTTCTTTTTTCTCTACAACTTTGCCAGCATCTTTTGCCAGCATTTTGAGTTCTAAATAATTGTCATTCCTTCTGGAGTAAGACAAAGATGCATACAATATTTCTTTAAGGGGAAAAGTTTGATGATCTCTAACTTATAATAAAATTTCTTGGAGAAAGGAGCATAAATAATTTTCCAGCTATTCTATTCATTATTGTACTAGAGGATATACCCAGCACATTAAGAGAAGAAAATAAATGAAGGTATAAAAATGAAAACATAAAAATGCTATCTTTTGGGGCTGGGGATTTAGCTCGGTGGTTTCACCTCCTGCTGTGCAAGTGCAAGGACCCAAGTTCGATCCCCTACACACACACACACACAAAAATGCTATCTTTTATAGATTGCATTAGTATGTAAATAGGCTATAACAAGGCATATATGATTAATAAGTGAATTTTACTAGGTCACTAGTAAAAATCAATATAAATGGCAAATTTGTTTTCTTCTATTAATAAAATATTATAAATCAATATAAAATATAAATTTATAATATACTACATAAGCTTTTTGAAACAGTTCTACAATATATATGCCAAATATTTACATATAAAATATAACACTGAGATAAAATTGAAAAGATTTCAATAAGTTGGGGTGTCTACCATGTTTGTGTATATGAACATTTAGTATTCTAAAAATTTTACTCTTACAAATTTGTCTATAAAGACATTGGAATCTCAGCTATGAGCTAAAATACATTTTTGGAGAGAGGTAAACTGGGAAATTCATAAACTTCCTCTAAAATTCACCTGAAATTGCCAACAGACATGGCTTGAAAAGGACACCTGGGAGACACTAATAATTTATATCAATTTATTCATTACAAATTGTTGGAGATTGTAATATTGCTTATGCCCCCAAGGAGGCTGTAATCAGTGCAGTCTATGAAGAGTTAACCCCACAGTTGGCTTGTTTATAGAAGTGTGAACGTCTAAAGCCTACATACCAAGGTCAGAGTAACTTGGACCCAAATTCCATTCCCACAACTAAAACCCTCTAACTAGAAGGTCAACATTCTAATACTACCACATATTTTGTATATTCTGTTCCTAATTCGAGAATGCATTGTCTTGTCTTTTATGATCCTTGTTTACATTTCCATAGAAACCACACAACTGTGCATTCTAGCATGTACTACTGCCGTTGCATGTAGCTTGCCTTTACCCAAACGATTACTGAAAAAATCAGTGACTTGGACTGGCCAGTGCCTTTGTCAGTTGTACTGCCTTTGGTCATCCTGGTGCTCAACTTTCTGTCTCTCTTAGTTCTGTCTTTTAGTTTTTTGTTTTTTGTTTGTTTTTTCTTTTCTCCTCAGGCCTGCATCATGCACTAAGCAGAAGGCTGGAGCCTGCTCCAGAGGTTTCCAGTAACATTTCATAAGTCTCCAATAACATATTAAGATATGCACAACAATTTTATGAAAAATAGTTCTAGCTTATTAAAACAGTTGAAAGCATACCTGAATTAACTGGAAAATTTCCATATTTTCATACCTAAAACTCAATATAATGAATATGTCTCTTCTCCCCAAACATGATTTTTTCATAAAACTTGAAGTCAATTCTAAAATACATATTGAGTAGCAAATTAACTCAAGTAAGCATTACATTCTAAAATTAAAGGAAGCAGAATAAATGTCTGGTTAAGTATCATCATGAAACAATTTGACTGCAACCGTGTGCTGACAAAGGTTCAGGACATCCTGCCCCATAGGGCACCTTGGTCTCTGAGAAAACAGCAGAAACAGGAAGGTCATCTCTGACTTTCTCTGATCTTTTCCTCTCACTGAGCAATAAAATTTAGAAAAGATTATCTGATCTTTCCTTGAAATAGATCATAAAATCCTCATTTGAGCACTTCTGTCTCCTAAAGTGAAGAAATATCTTTACCTCTGAAGACATAGCATTATGAGAAGAATCTGAATTAACAAGCCTTACTGTATTGCCTCTAGTTTTATGCCATTAGATCATACCCACTTGGTTCACTTGTATATATTTTTTCAGTACCAGGGGCATCAAACTTAGGACCTCGCACTTGTGAGGCAGACGGGGTGCCACTGAGGTAAATCCCCAGCCCATAGACAACTGTCTAGATTTCATCAAAATTAACATAAAACTACATAGGTTTGCTTATTTGCTGGTGTCTTCATTAGTTTATGAAGGCTCTTGCATCAAAAAGCCTATATAAAATAAATTGTGTATGGTTTCTTTGTTATTCATCTTTTTAAAAGAAGAATATCAGTATAAACCCATATGGATGAGAAAATGATATTTGTTTTCTGTCTTCTGCTGCAGTGGTATCAGGAAAGGTTAGAAATCTAGATCAACAGTTTTGAACAGAGAAGCCAGACATATGATCCTACCTATCTGAATGTATAAAATACAGCAAAGGTGAGATTAAAATTACAGGGAGGAGCAGTCTTTTCAATTAAATTCTCTGATTCAATTGTATACCCATGTCTTGAAAAAAAAAAAGGAACACAGATCCACTACTCATAAAATATTAAATTCACTGGAACTCTAGATATAAATGTAAAAAAAATTAAAAATAATATATTTAACATGTGAAAATATGTTCATGAATTTAATGCAGAAAATATTTTATAGTTTATACAAATCTTTGGCTGTAAACTATCTTATTCATTTGGATACATTAAATTAGGAGATTCTTTTTTTCAACAGGAAATATTAAGAAAATAAACAATATTCTACATTATGAAAGAACATAGCATAATTTATGTCTAAGATAACTTTTATATTTGCATTCCAAAGAGAAACCCTACATATAAACAAGAATGGCATACATAATCCAATAAAATAAAAATTATTTGCAAAACTATGATAAATACATCACAAATAAGGCTATCCAAGTGCCCAAGAAACATTTGAAATATGTTCAAACCCATTAACGATCACTGCTGCAAAGAAGTGTCCTGTTGAATGGCTTATCTTTAACATAATTTCTGGTTTATATAAGGTGGCAATATGGTATGGGGGGGCAGAAGTACATAGTTTTCTGAATTATTTGGTAGATTTCTAACTATTTGGTAGATTACTTACCATCCGTTACCCCCAGACACCTGCAGAGTGATAATACTCATGAAAGAGGAGGAATAATCTTAAACAACTATGCTCTTACTTGGAAGATAATTTTAATCTTCATATTAAAGCTGTGAATGAAGAGGACCATACTCTGGGCAGAAATCTCAGATTTTACAAGAAAAGTGTAGAGAACATAGCTAAGTTTATTTGATCGATATGTGCATTTTGTGAAATATTGTTGACAATGTGAAAATTCACTGTGAAGCTATGAATATTTATTTTATAATAAGTTTCAGATTATAATTGGAATTAACTATACATCAATTCTTGATTTGTTTCAATGCAGGCCTTCACCAATTATTTTGACATTCTGAATAAAATGAAAAACTGTAAGTTCACAAAGTCAAAATCTAAAGAACTACTGATGCAATGAGATAAGAAAAATGGTGTTTCATATCTAAGGATGGCTTCCAGATTTTGCATTAAGAAACTGAAGCTTGATTATATTTGTTCAGAGTAAATACTTTACTGCTTGCCTTATTATCTTAGTGTTTGCCTTAAAACCTTAGTGGACCTAAATGTATTATTTTTCAAGAAGTTAAAATTGCTTAATATTGAATTAATTTTCTTCTCATGGCCATTTCCTATTCTACACACTTAGCATAGTTTTTAATTTGAGAACCAATTACAAAATGATTAATTTTGTCAAATAATGGATAACAAATGTAGACAAAACAATTTTGACAAAATTTATTGGCCTATGCACACTCTCACATGAATCACATGAATAAAGATTTCTATTTAAAGTTTCCCAGGAAGCAAATTTTCAATGTGAATTGTAACAAATCTTTCCACATAAAGGATAGAAATAAGCATTTATTCTGTTACTATAGTGTTACCAATTATATCTGATCATAGACAAAGTTAAGAGATGAAAAGAAAGTAAGTAACTCAGTGGAACTGAAAAAAAACCAGAAGATTTAAGTATTACAGCAAATACTAATATAATGATGAAAAGACAGATGAAAAATAAGAATTTGAATAAAATTCCAAATTAATGCATTTTATAGGTTCAATAGAGTTAGCAATAATGTCCACTATCTAAACCATATTTTTCTAATTTCTGGATATATTTGAACAAAATTTTAACTTTTTTTTCAGTTTATTTGGATGCAATTTACAAAATTTAGAAATAGATGTAAGTCTACAAAACACTCAAAAGGACATTTTTGAACAGATAAGGACATGAGAAATACATGTAATTTTTCAAAACGTTGAATTTTAACAATACTCATTGAAGACTTTGCAGTTAGTTGTACATAACACTCTGATGAGATGATGAGTGACATTTAGAGAACAGTTATCTAAATTGCTGAAAAATTGGCTGCCCCCACATGACTTTTATCCAAAGATCTTTATTCCTATGCCTAAGGTTAGTTCCCCTGTCTAGGCTCACAAGCTAGGCTGCCCCAGAAAAATCACTCAGAGATCATTTGAGCACTGTAGATCAGTGCAGGTAGATGCAATTTTAAGTTACAGCTTCTGATAGTATTTTGCAAAGCTAAAATAACTATCTGTAATATTCCACAGTCTTATTATTGGAGTCAATCTATTACAGCATCCGTATGTTATGCTTTTTTGATTAGCATACACCTGTTTCTTTTGCTTTTCATTAGATCCCTCCCTTAATGGTTCATCTCCTGGCTGTTCACCTCTGAGAGCTGACTAATGGACCTTTTACTTCTTATCTCTCTACTTCTGTTTTTGTCCTGTTTATTAATCAGCCTGGTGAGGAGTCTGCTGCCTGCTTTGTCATCTCTTTTGCCTATTTCTTAAAGCTTGCACTTAGCATCACCTTGGTTACTTTTACTTCCACTGTTCATTCAGTTGTCAATGAATACAAGACAATAATTTTAATTCTATGTGTTTTAATTTCTTAGCACTGCTGTAATTAATACCAAAATCTGGATGGTTTTTTGAAAAGAAATGTATTTTGTCACAGTTTATCAGTTTATCAGTCTAGAAATCTGAAGCCAAAACATCCACAGGATTGATCCCTTCTGGAAGCCCTGAGGGGGAATCTGTCCTGTGCCCTCTTCCCTCTCTGCCACCACCCTTTTGTTCCTTGGTTTTTAGATTCATCCATTTAATATGATCCTTCATTATCACATCACTGTCTTTTTTTCTGAGTCTGGGTATCTTCTATACTTATGTGAACATTAGTCGTATTGAATTAGGGGTCATCCTAATTCAGCATGACTTCATCGTGACCAGAATACATCTGCAAAGACCTTTTGAATGAAATAAATTCACAACATGAACACTAAGGGGCAGGTCTTTGACATACAGTCTTGGGATACATAAAACCCAAAACATTATATTTTATAAATTTAAAAACCAAAATATAATATTGAATAGTGAGCATTTATTATATATAACAAATAAACTGGGCATTTTATACATAATATAGAATAGAATACTTATGATACATGTAAATATAGATATTATTACTATACTTGCTGTGTTCCAAGTATGTAAAATGCTACATTAAAATGTTTATTGCCTGACTCACAGAAGTAACAAAATTAATTACATGTTACTGTGTCTTTAATATCTTTATCATGCAATTGATACATTGTAAAAGTAAAATTTGTTTATGTGAAAATTTAGCTAAATATTTTCCTAGCAGAAAGCATAGCTAAAAGTCAAATATATCAGATTAAATTAAAATTTTTATAACTGATTATCTCTGATTAGTCTTTTTAACACAAATTCAGATTCATAATTACATAAGATTATATTATCCATGTTGACATTAAACTGTTAAAGTGGATTGTCCATTTGGTTGCATTAAGAGACCCAAAGATATTAATGAAACACACTTCCAGATTTGTCTGTGGGGAGTTCCCAGAGATGACTGACAAGCAGGCCAGCAAACCCATGGGGGAAGACCCACCCTGATTCAGAGTGACACCATCCAATAGAATTGCAGCCAGAATGAAGCAAAAAGACAAAGCGAAATGAAATTGGCCTGTGTTGAAATCCGCAGAAAAAAATAATTCTTAAAATTGTATGTTAAAGGATTGAAACAAGTTGAATTCCTTCAGTAACTACTGACCAATATACTGTCAAATTATAATCATCGAATAACATAATGTTCACTTCAAAGAAAAGTAATCTCTGTAGTAAAGAGTAAAAGTGTCTCATTTTAGCCAAAAACAGAACAAAATAAAACAAAACAAAAACCAAGATGACTGATCCCTTCTTGCAGTAGGACTCCGTTTTTGTTATGAACAATGCCTTTGAATCTTCTCAGGTATCAGAATCACTAGATACCACTAACAAAAACATATTTGCAAATCCTCTCATTTAACATTATATTTCATTGTTTCTTTTAGAGAGCCAAAAGAAAATATAAATAGAGCTTCTTCTCTTACTGTTAAAGTTTAATTTCTAAATCTTTCTTCAGCTATACTCTAAAATTTCCTAAGTCTTCTCATAAGAGTATATTACATTAACTTTTTCTCTTCAATTACTTTTAGATCATGCCCTTAGATTGTGAATGTTATAAATATCACTTGATATCAGATTACATCATACCATCAAGAAAATAAAAAAAAAATAGGAGTTCTACTTTAGTGTCTTCATACTTAATAAAACTGTAATGATTGGAAAAAATTTCCCTTGGAAGAGAAGTAGTTGTTTTTGGTTGTATTTGTAAGGACTGAAGACAGATTAGGTTTTGGAAAAAAATCCTATAAAAACTAGCAGAGAGTAATGTGTATCCTAAAGGAAATAGTGCATTTTGCCCAATTTTTACACAATCTTAATTTCTCTTATTTTATTACATGTCCCTTAAGGTCCTTTTTAGTGTTATTTGCCAAAGACAAGCCAGCAATGTACATAAGAAAGCAATGAATATGCTGATGGGTCTCAATTCCTGCATACACAATCTTTTTGAAATATATGAAATTAACAAAAACACATCTAGGTAATGAAGTCAAGAGATAAAGTCCAAACAGTAAGGAGACAATTTTGTAGTTGCACTGAGGCCTGTTTGTACTCTTGTCAAATAATTAAGAACCTGTAATATATTTATGATGCTTTTACAAATGAAATGTAGTGTGAGTTTAAAACAAGAAATCATATATATATATATATATATATATTTGAATATCATTAAAAAAAGCATAATTTGTTTGTTTGATTAGATTTGATGACTCAAACAAAATTCTGTGGAAAGTAAATAGAACTAACACTCACTCATTGATTGGTGATTAATCCTGTTTTAGAAGGAATATACATATAATCTTAAATTGGAAGTTCACCTTCAGGAATAGTTAAGCTTATCTGGTCAGAGCAGACTTTAAAAATTCTTTACTTAAGGATATTTGTGATTGATAACTTATGCAGTTATTTAGAAACATGACCCTTTTTAGCCAACTATCCAATCACTAATACCTCCTTAGGTCTAAGGTTGTACAGTTTTATTGCATATGAGTCACTTGAGAAGCCTGCTAATAATGCAGATTGCCAGGATTCAGTTTCAGAATTAGGCCACATTCAGTGGGTTTTACAGTATTCAATAAAAGATAGCATAACAACTTCTCATATGATTCTGCTATATGGATCATGATTTAGAGACACTGCATCAGACTAAATCAAATGCCTCTAAAATCCATTACAATGTCCTGTCAAACCCAGACTCTGATAACTTGTCACTCTACATATGCAACCACCTTTTACTACTAGTATATATACGTGCACGCATGTGACAAAAACTATGAAAATGGTTGTAACAATTGAGGGTTCATTAAAAAGATCAAATGAAAAAATCTGAGGTCTTCATATCAGGAAAGACTTACTTTTTATCCTTATCCTGTTTCTGCAATTTTCTTTTGCTTCATTTTTATAATCAGTTGTATACATGTACTATTTCAAATGTAAATACTAAGTTGCTCTAAACCTATCAGAAAGATCTCCTCTCTCTTGGACTGTAAGGGTTTCTTGCATTTTTTCCTATTTTCACTTTCCTGTAAGGTTGATTTTTTTCCATGCTACTCAATTATTTATATATACTTTTCTGACAATGCTCAATTGCAATATATAGAATATTTGTAAACTTAAAATTTCACATATTACCATAGACCAATATTCCTTACATGTCTCTCAAGCAATCTGTAGTGCTTCATTATTTTTCCCCCATTAAGTTTATTGGTACATTTTAGGTATAAAATACAGTTACATACATCATTGGGATCTTGTACCATTACATGAATATCTTGGCTCTTATTTTTTTTCCCTTCCCCTGCCCTCCCTTCACCTCCTCCACCCTGTAGTGCTTCATTGTTATTACAGTATATTATTTGTGCTATCATGGGTTTATAGGATCTATTATATAAGTACAAATTAGTTATATAGCCATGGCATTTTTCAAATATATATCCAGTAAAAACAAACTGTCACCATGTGCCAATAGAATCATATTGCTCAAAACCTTCTTAGAAACAGACCAATAATAAAATAAAGAAAGCATTACGAGAACAAATAACTGGCCTCTAGACTGAGTTCAAATACATGTTAGGCATACTTCATGTAGTTTAATATTCTAATATAATTTGTGTCATTTATTTTATTTATTGATAAAGTGAACAAATTGAATTTTATCCTCTTAAGTTTACTTAAAACATTATAGTTTTATGCCCTTGACCTTAATTTTAAATGTATAACCCCTCCTTTCACTGTATGCTAGTTACTAACTTGTAGCTATTTATTTATTACATTTCTATATGATGCATTGCATTTTAACAGAATGTTCTCCAACTTCTTTAAGATAAGCCCCTTTCTGGTACTTATCTGTACTTAGTATAATTGGCCTACCCTGCTGGACATTTTGATTTTCTATTACAATTCCATCTAAATTGATTTTTTTTTTTTTTTTTTTTTTTTTTGCTAGCAGATGTTTGCTCATTCTGAAACAGTTTGAGTATCTTTCTAGGTCTATTTCCATATGTAGATTAATACTTATTGACTGTTGTCATCCTTGATATTCACATGATTGTTAATATCATCCTTTTGCTAGTTAATATCACCCTTTTGCCTGTTCTTCTTGAGGCTAAACAATCTCAACCCATTGAGATACTAAAATGCATTCTATTTGACTATTTTATCAATTGAAGTTTGCCCATTTCCTTAGGAAGGAAACATTGAAAAGTAATAATCTACTGAAAATTCTTCTGTAAAAATTGTTTTATTGAGAGCTCATCCAGGATAAAACAAACAACTCTGAAAATTTATAATAGTGGGTAATTGATGTAGATAACTGCATAGGTGGTAGAACAGGTAAGACAAAGGTGTGATATTGCTGCAGTTCAGAGGACAGGGTCAATGGGCAATAGCTGCAACTGAAGAAATGTGCTGGAAAAATCTGCCAGGCATCCTGAGAAGGGGCAGCAACGATATGAATCTGATGGAGAACAGAAGAGAAAATAGCCATCTTCTCCAATCCTCTTCTTCTCTAATGACCTACTGGCATCTCTCCTTGGATAAATCAGTGAGCAATAGTATGAGTTTTGGTGAAACAAAGTCTGTTAAGGTGATCAGTCTAATGATCATCAGGAGCAGAGGTAGGCAGACACAGAAAGCACCTGCAGGCAAAAATACACCTCTGACACAGAATAATTATATTAGAAACTGCTGTAATAGTTAATGGTAATATTGATGCCAATGATTATGGTATGAAAATAATTGATAGTCTAGTAGCTAATTTCAGAATTTTAAACATATATTTTTTTCTTATCCTAAAATTAACCAATTAGATATAACATGATTAAAGGGAACAGACTTAGTTAATAGAAACATTCAATTTAGTTAAGAAATATTAGAAGGATATAGGTTGGGTATTCTGCATTAAATATTATTAGGTAATGACAGATCTATGAGTGAATTTGTTAAACCAATAGATGATAGCAATAATAAACAATGAAATAAAAATCAGAAAAATTGGCTTTAATTTTGATTCATATGGCAAGCTGAATTAACAATCTTTATTCAAGCAAAATGGTACAAAATTTATGAATAACAAAATTCCTAGTACTGCATAGTGAACCACAGCTAAATTTTGCAATAGAGAAATTAAATGGTGAGAAAAATAGAAACAGAGCCACAAAAACCTTAAGAGACGTCACTCTTCACTGCCCTCACTACATATTTAAGATTGTTATATAATTATATTTCAGGATCCAGTTTATAATAACTATTTGTGGGAGCAATTATTTTGAATGAAATTTGGAAATGCATTGGATTTGCAGAGTAAACCAAGGAACACAGACATCTGAGTGCTATTGTTCTTCTCAAAGAACAGGACCGGAAGTTCAGACAACAAAGTCTGGGAGAGTTCAGGAGGCCAGGAGAGGAGGCAGCTGCACTGAAAGCAAGCTTTAGATCTGTAGAGGTTTTTCTTCAAGCAAAAACTGCCATAGGCCAGTGTATTTGGCTGTTCAGTGTGTCATAACAGCATGCTACAGACTAGGTGGTTTGCACAAAAGGTACTTATTTTCTTACAGCTCTAGTCATTCCAATTCCATGATCAAGTGTCAGTAAGTTTGGTATCTCCCAAGTTCTCCTTGCTTGCAGACCAGGATACTTTGTCCTTACACGACCTGTTCTCTGTTCCTATCAATACAAAGTGTCTTTCTTTTATGAGAATATCAGTCACATGGGATTAGTGCCCATGCTTTTGACCAGATTTAACCTTGAAACTTCAAAGAGTTTATCTACAAAACAACTACTTTAGAGGTTACCATGACTTTTAGAGACTTGATTCAGCCAATAAAAGAAGCACTAGGACAGTCCAAAGGGCACTATCACTGAAGATCATACAGGGTCAGGAGCAACCCAGGTTTCTACCAGCCAGAAAGAAGAATCCCATTCATTGTGTTTCAGGTAGGAGGTATGCCCTCAGTAGTGAGAAAAATATTAATTGAGACAAAAAAAGACTTAAAATAAGTATGATATTATCAAATTTACTTTAAATAGTAGATTTGAATACAAGAGGAAAAGTTAATAATATTTATAGTGAGATTACATACTTATCATCCAAAAAGTTAAAATTGAAAATATCTGTCATTCAGTGTGTTGCTGTCAAACCCCAGTAATCATTACCATGGATGTAGAAACATAGAGAATTATGAGGAAAACAACAATGCATCAAATAAAATAAAAATGACATAAATTATGCAATTATTAGAAAAAGTCAAGAAACCAGTATTTACAAACCGTATTACATATATTCAGAAAGGGAAAGAAATATTTTAAGTAGAAACATGGAAGTTATAATAGAAGACCAACCACATTTTTCAAGATAAAATTCAATGCCTGAGATAAGAAATAGAGCGCCTGATGTGACATGGGCTGAATGCGGATCCTCCTGGAGATATACCCCCCTACTAAGCTCTGGAAACTGTGAATGTTACCATATTTGCATAAACATTTAGATGAGGATCCTGTGATAAGGAAATCATTCTGGATTATCTGAAAGAGTACTATAGTGTTAAGAGTTCTTATAAGAGACACAGAAAGAAGTTGATGTTAAGAGGAAACTAGATAGACATGACCTTAATCCAAAGTATACCAACAGCTACCAGAAACCAGAAGAAGCAAGGAAATATTCTTCTTTAGAACCTCTTGCAAGAGTGTGCCATACTGACACCATGATTTTGAACATTTGACCTATAGAACTATGCAAAATAAATTTCGCTTAAGCCACTTAGTTGGTGGCAATATAGATATTAATACCAGATTACATACCAGAGAACAAAAATCAGTCAAAGCAATATAAATTATTAAAATGAAACAAATACAAAACACAAAACAGACTAATGTAAAAACACAAAAAAGCAATAAGGAGTTGGAAGGAAACTCCAAGAAATATATATAAGAATTTCCTCAAAGGAAAAGAGAAGACAGAAAACAAAAACTGAAGAAACTACTAAAATATTTCATTTGTCTGAGGTACTGCAGCTGAAATTTTTTTCCCATATTGTAGGTTGTCTGTTAGCTCTGTTGGTGGTTTCTTTTGCAGTGCAGAAGCTTTTTAATAAGATGAGATCCCACTTGCTGATTCTTTCTGCTAGTTCCCATACTGCTGAGGTTTTGTTCATGAAGTCTTTTCCTATGCCAATGTCTTCAAGAGTTCTACCTAACTTATCTTCCAGCAAGTTCAGTGTTTCTGTCTTAATATTTATATCTTTAATCCACTTTGATCTTAGTTTAGTGCATGGTGATAGGTATGGGTCTAGTTTTAATATTTGGCAGGTTGAAATCCAGTTTTTCCAACATTATTTATTAAATAAGCTATCTTTCCTCCAATGAGGGTGGCTGGCTCCTTTGTCAAAGATGAGGTTGATGAGCATGTCTGGAATTGTTTCTGGATCTTCTAATCTATTCCACTGATCCTCAGGTCTGTTCCTTTCTCAGTACCATGCTGATTTTATCACAGTAGCTTTGCAGTATAGTTTCAAGCTGGGGATTGTGATACCCTCAGCCATGTCTCTGTTGCTTAGAATTGCTTTAGTTATTCTAGGTCTCTTATTGTTCCAAATGAATTTTTGGATTGTTTTCTTTAGTTCTGTGAAGTATGTTGTTGGAATTTCAATTGGCATTGCATTGAATCTATATAGTAGTTTTGGAAGTATGGCCATTTTCATTATATTGGTTCTTTCTACCCAGGATCAAGGGATGTCTTTCCATTTTCTTGTGTCCTCTTCTATCTCTTTTTTCAGAGTGCTGTAGTTTTCAGTGTAGAGGTCTTTTGCTTCCTTTGTTAGATTGATTCCTATATATTTCATTTTTTTGGATGC
>NW_004624779.1:6004279-6015365 GCF_000247695.1 Heterocephalus glaber | reverse complement strand
CTGTTTCATGGATTCCATTTCTTTTTTATGTTGGGTGATCATGGTTTCCATTTCTTTCTTATGCTGGGTATTCATGGCTTCCAGCATGTTTTTGAGCTCATCTATTTTTTTTATCTGTTTCTGTTCTAGAGCTTCTAATCATGTCTTTCACTCTGCTCACCATCTATGCAGATATCTGGTAGATTAATTCTGCTTTGAGTTTTTCTAGACCTCATTCATCTGTTTTTTTACTTCCTATACTATCAGCTCAGGGTGACCCGGTAGTTGGTTATTGGACTTTTCCACCTCATTTCTCCCAAGGACCCTTGGTGGGGTGGAAGTCTGAGTTTGTGCCTTGCTTAAGTGTCTTCTCATTTTTGTTTTTGGTGCTGTCCTTGGTTTAACTCCTGGGTTGATACTTTGGAATTGCTTATTTTAAGTATCTTTGTTGCTTGTAATTAGAATCCTTATGGAATGATTACTTCTCAGAGGTGACTTCCAGATATAGCTGGTCTTTAAGTTTTGAGTCTCTAATGACTCTGAGGCTATCTCATTGTCATTATACTAGGAAGGATCACTGACTAGATAAATAACAACACCTTATCCCAAGTGGTACAATCAGCAACACCATTGCATCAAGTACATCTTAGAAAATGACATTTTGTGGTAGTTATTAATTTATCACCTTTAACTGTGTGAATTAAATCAAGGTCAGTGACCAACCCAACATATGATTATAGTGAGTAAACTGTTTAATATTACACTTTACCTTTCATGATGGGGATTTAGAAGGATTTGGGGAGGGAGGGACAGATAGGTAGAAGGATAGAGGAAAGTAAGCAGTGAGGCTAGAGAACACAGGTGAGAAGGAAAAAGAGAATAATAGAAAAATAATGAACTCTGAATGAGGGCCAGAACAGGGACAAAAAGGTAGATGAACAATATGGGACAGCAAGAGATTGAGTGTAAGAGAGAGAGTAATGAAAGAGAAAAGAAAGAAAAAAGAAAAAAAAGGAGAGAAAAACTAAAATTTGCGAAAAGTAGGAGAAAAAAAGAAAAAGAAATAAAAGAGGAAAAAGAAACAAACCAATAATACTAATTTTGGGAATAAAAACTAAAAATAGAATTGAGGGGCTTCTTTCAGGGTGTGTTTCTGTTGTCACAATAGACAACGTGGTTAGCAGTGTGCAGATATAAGTCAATGAGTCTCTCTAAGCCAGTTGCCGACCCATGAAATTCGGGCAGATTTCTGGCTGCAAGTCTCAAGTTGAGCTCCCTGCCCTCCTGTAGGGGCGAACTCTGCAGGGTTGTACTGCAGGTTCCAGCTTCTCTTCCCCTGAAGATAGTCCCAATTCCAATGGGAGGTGATGGTCACTCCAACTTACCCAGTACAGTGGTCTGGTGGTCCCGTGTTCTCTGTATCTTTGTAGTGTGGAACCAGATGTCAGTACAGCCAAAGGCCAGAGGAGTGGGGTGAGGGGGAATCCAGTGGGTTGCTGCCAGTTCGCAGGCTGGATCTGCATGGTCTGCATGAGTGGGAACACTCCAGCTGCATCTATAGTTATTAAATATACAAGTAACTTTCTTTAAAAAGCAAAATATGTCAAGTAACAGTAATAACAATATATTTAAATTTTATAATTTGATATTTTAACATATGTTTAAACCAAACCATAACAACAGTTAATATAATGTACATATAAATTATCTAAAAATTATTACTGTTTTTGTGTTTTTTAAAAATCCTTACCTCTGGCCAACTTTTACCTCTTCTGAGCCCAATGTAACAAACTTTTTTGTATCTGTTGACAATAGGTTGCAACTTATAGTACTTTGGATTATTAAAAACACCTATTTTTTTTCCTAGTTCTGTTAATTAATTCTAATGATTTTGAGATCTTTTTTTGTGACTGGGTGTATCAAAAGTTCACAATTCATTGCTGAAGAGGCTTATATTATATTCATACACTCTAATTTTTTAATGCTTTTATTTGATGAATATTCAGTTCTTGCGAACTTGGAAGTTTCACAAAGTTGCACGGACTTTCATATACAAAGTTCTATATAGACATGAGCATTTCTGTTGAAAAGACTGTATTACATGGTAGTAGATGTTTAATTTTTTTAAATGACAAAACTGATATTCCTATTTTCTAAATTTATCTCACTGATATTTTGTGCCTAAATAATTGAAATAGCCTGTTATTAATCTCTCAGACTATAGTCAGGCTTTCTCCATTCTATTGCTTCATAGTGAGTTCTAACTGATTATTCAAAAATACATTATTTAGTACTTCATTTCTCACCTCTCTCTTCTTTCTAAAACCTGTCAGTGCTGTCTCATTTTAGCATAATATCCAATTTTATGAAGAATGTGGTATTAAGTTCCATGACTTCTGGTTATTTTAACTTATACAATCCAACCTTAATTAAATATTGGTTGCATTCCATTTTTCCTATTTTCTCATTTTGCAACACTCTAGGACTCTGTCTTTCCCTTTATCTGGTTACGATAATTTTCATTTTGTTGTAATAAGTATAGATTAATCCGCTAAATGTCTAAGAAAACTGAGTGCTTCTCTTTTATGATTATGACCAATTTTTACTTATACTAATATTAAAATCAGTGATAGTCCTTATAAATAAGGAGGAGTGGAGGGGCTGAAGGAAGGGCAGGGGAATGGGGAAAAACAAGAACCAAGATAGAATACGTAAAGGTGCAAATTCCCAATGATGAATGTCATTATATTGTATACCTAAAATATACCAAAAAAACTAATAATAATTTTTTTTAAAAAAATCAATGATTGTTTATTGAATTTCCAGCTGATTTCTCTGCTTCCCATATAAATTTGGAAGCATCCTGGAAGGATAGACTGCATCTTATTTAATATGTTGTAGTGGAATCTAAAATGTAAGAAATAAATATTTGTTTAATTACAGGTACAAATGAGTATATAAAATTATTGTAATAAACCAATTAAAATAATTAGTAAAGTTAGTGTGAATTGGTAAAGTTACATGACATAATTTCTAACTATAGTTATATTGTAAGTTTTCATGTGAAAAACATCTGATTGAAGAGTGATAGTTATCACTTAATATCTAAATACATGATCGCCATTTTTCATATAATGCATATGTGAAGCTATGTTTGGTAGTCTTTATTTGACTTTATTGTTTTTTATATTCTCCATAGACTTTATTCATACTTGAAAAAAATCCCAGCAGTAAATCTCAATATTCTTGAATCTTAACTTAAAATTTAAATTTAGTTGACTCAAAACAGTGTCCTAATTCCAGTAATTTTTAAAATTTCTTGTAAAAAATGGTTATCTTTTGATATCACAGGTGTATAGGGAAAGGGTAATGGGACATTGCCAGAGACCCCTACAGTGGTCCTGGTCTCCTATAAGCCAGTACGACTTCCTCAAGATAGGAAAGTGGGAATTAAAAGAAACATAGAGGCAGAGACATGAGAGAAACTGAGTCTGTGGCTGATCTAAGCTGCTCTCGGCAGCAAAGACAACTCTCAGGACATCCAGTGTTTATCTATTACAAGTGTGGGAAGCGGGGAAGCTGGACAGGCCTTGGGACACCTGCTGATAATAAGTATCAAGCAAGCAGGACTGTAGAACTAGGGCACATGCGTATCTTTGCTGAAGAGAAGAAATGGTTAATTCGGAGGGGAAGAATTTAGGTGGAGTCAGTTGACCTTGGATGAGAGTTAACTCAGCCAATCTCTGCTACTTCCACCCCCCCCCCCCGCAGGAGGTGAGTCATGCCAGCTCCAGCAGCACACGACCAGTCGTCCCAACTGCTCCGCCCTCATTGAAATGAGAAGACATGCAAACAATAAATCTAGAGAGGACACAGACAGAAAAATAGAGCAGCTGAGGAACATGAGGAAGGCAAATGGGGAGAATCCAACAAAAAGAAAAAGTCATAACAATGATAAGTCAATATGTATCAGTTATAACCATCAATGGTTTTTTTCATTAAGTTTATTGGTACATTTTAGGTATAAAATACAATTACATTCATCATTGGGATCTTTTACTTTTACATGATATATCTTGGTTCTTATTCTTTTCCCCTTCCCCTGCCCTCCCTTCACCCCCTCTATCCTTCCCTATTTGCAGACTTTTTTTCCATTTTTTTTCCTTTTCCCATATAAATTCCATTCCCTTCTCTCTTTTCCCCTCCCCCTTCCACATCCTCTACTCCATTAGATATTTTCTTCCTATTGATGGTTAAAAAAATCAGACCTCCAAAATTTAAAGACCCAATTCAAAAATGTGGATCTGAGATGAACAGACATTTCTCAGACAAAGAAGTAGAAATAGCAAATAAACATATGAAAAAATGTTCAACATCATTGGTCATTCAAGAGATGCAAATGAAAACAATGCTGAGATTCCACCTCACCCCAGAAAGAATGGCTGCTACAATGAAATCAACCAATAACAAATGCTGGTGGGCGTGTGTGGAAAGAGGAACCCTGCTCCACTGCTAGTGGGAATGTAAACTGGTGGAACCCCTGTGGAAATCAGTATGGAGATACCTCAAAGAACTAGGCCTGGAAGTCCCATTTAACCCACCTGTTTCCCTCCTGGGTATCTTCCCCCAAGGAATTAAAAGAATCATACCCCAGTGATATATGTGTACCCATGTTCATAGCAGCACAATTTGTAATAGCTAACACTTGGAAACAGCCCAATTGCCCATCAACTGGAGACTGGATAATGAAAATGTGGGATTTTTAAAATAAAATGGAGTACTACTTAGCCATAAAAAATGAGAAATTAGAGACATCTATATATAAATGGATGCACACTGAGGCAATACTCTTAAGTGATTGAACAGGACACATATGTGTAAATGCTGACTAGTTTCTCTAGTGTGAGAAACTGAAAGTGTAAATTAGGACTTAAAGGTATAATAGATAATGTGAAATAGGAAGCAAAGGGGCAAAGGGGAAGGGTAGTAGGAGGGGTAGGGGAAAAGAAAGAAGGGAATGGAATTAATGTGAGAAAATGAAAAAATGGAAACAAAGTCTTTTTAAATAGAGAGGGATGGAGGGGTTGAATGGAGGGCAGGCTAATGGGGAAAAAATAAGAACCAAGAGAAGTTATGAAAAGGTGAAAATTTCCAGTGATGAATGTCATCATATTGTATACCTAAAATGTACCAATAAAATTAATTTTTAAAAAAGAAAATAATTACTTAAAAAGTTATCATGTAGATTAATGTTAAAATAAAATATACCATAAATTAGGTTCAGAATACTGTAACACCTTGTCCAGTGGGCAATCACAGTAACAACATGAGGATAGTTATTTTATCCCACCTTATTGATAAGAAGAAACCTCAATAATAAAGAATCCAAGTGAAGTTAAATTCACATGGTTGGTTAGTTTTGGAGTTGGGTTTCCATCAAGCAGTTTGACCTCAGAATCTGATATAATGTTACTGTGTTCTGCCAAATAGTGAGAAACTGAGACTTCATTTAGTCACTTTCAGGACTGCTAGCATAATGATTATTTAGTTTAATTCAGCTTCTAACAATACCGAATGTTCCTGGAGCTCAAATAATGTTTTCCTTGTGGCCAGATTTGAAACAAGTTGGTATAATACTAGTGTCTTTAACCTCAGGATAAATTATCTCATTTGAATGACAGACAGGAAAGTCAAGAAAGATAATGTACTATCTAAGATCAAAGGTTTTGAGCCTGAAAGCAGTGTAGTACTTTTCCCCATATGATTAATTATTATGTTAGGAAATTATCTTCCTTCTACTTATTTTAATGGAAGGTACCCATCAGTTCAAGTTTGAGCTTAAACTTGATTTTCATTATTAACATTTCAAAATATAATAGTAACATATATTTGTGTATATGTGATAATGTGTGCATATAAAAAATCATATGTGCACATTAAACATATACACAGATCACACAAGCATAATGTTACACAGTAGATTAGTTTTTAAAACTTTGCAGATATCGCCTTCAAACTTCCAATAAACTATTGTTGCATCTTTTCACTTTAATAAAATTTAGTTATCCTTTATTTCACTGGTGTTTTAAAATTTATTTATCAATAACTAATGTAAAAATTATACTAGTTTATATACATGCATATATACACACAAATATATATATGCAATCACAATGTTTATATGCAAGAAAATATTTTAAATTTACTCATTTTTTAAGTTAAAATGACTGATTGATTAAGACGGTGTTAATCGATGTTACTTCTTAAATATATTTCCTAACATTTTTGCCAAATTTCACACTACAATACTTCTACATTTGAACAAAATTTTGGACATCTCTATTAAGAGCCCATATTACTTTTTATTATTAAAATGCCAATTTTCTATTTCTATTTGTTTTGTAATGCTTAATAATGAGAGATATTTAGATGCTATTGAGTTTAATTAGAATGTCTAACCAGATTTCTCTGTCATAAGTAACCATTTCTGCATTGAAAGATGGGTCATCAACAAGATGGTACTGTTTTTTTCTCTCCAAGATTACAGTTGAGTAGGGTCAGATAGATATTTTTTAATTGCTGGTGGTAAAGTAAAGGGAAGCCATTTTATAAATGATGAAATGAATATATGCATTAATTTTGCAAAAATTGAGGCAAGATCTTAAATCCTGCTGATACTGGGCATAGGTGTCTGCTACACAATTGTAAGTCACAATGAGCAGGACACACATCGTGCATATGATATATGTTCAAATTTGTTCAAATATTGTCCTCTCTCTTTCTGGAATTATCTTCCTCTGCCAGATCTTCATTATTTAAAAATAGGGATTAGCATAAGGAATTATTATAAAGAATTAGCATAAGGAATTTTTTGAGTTCTTTTGATTAGTATTATTCCTAATATCTTAAAAAGTTATGATTTTTCAATCATGATATGTATGAAATCCACTAGTTTCTTCATATAGTCCCTTTTATTTTTGTTTTGCTTTGTTTTGTTTGTTTTTTGCTAGAAAATGATTGCAGGGCCTTGTGCACGTTATGCAGGTACTACATCACTGAAATGGGTGTAGTCCAAATTTTTAACGGAGAAAAATAAAACACCACAAGTTAATATGCAACTTAATATCAATTAAGATACAAGTTAAATAAAATGGAAAAATACATTAATTTTAACTATAAGTTATGACAATAAATATATCTTAGCAATATTGTGAAACTTTTTGTGCTATCAAATATATATTTCCAAAAATTTATGATTTTACATATAGTGTAATAGTTTGCAAATTTCTTCCAAAGGTATGTGCAGCAATGTAGCATATCTTTTCATGTCAATTAGTATGCCTATATAAATAATACTATATCATTATGTTGCATAGAGATTCCAATATTTTTGAAAAAATTTACTATTGTTGGAAATTTAGCTTCGTTTTATTTTATTTTGCTATTATTATGAATAATATTACTGGATAATAGCATTGCAAATGCATAATTGTATTTCTGAATTCTTACAAAAAGACAAATGTTTAATTTATCCTTAAAGAGAAATACATTTTCATGAATATTAAACAGAAAACTCATTTAAGCATCATTTTTGACACTAGATCATACTATTATCTTAAAATCTTTACTAACAGAGTTTATTGTTATTTTTTCT
This sequence comes from Heterocephalus glaber, assembly GCF_000247695.1. The sequence goes on along the minus strand of NW_004624779.1, from coordinate 6,007,732 downwards.
TTTATTACTGGTTAGTTCAATAGTTAAGATTCTTTTGGAATTTCTTCAAATGCTTGTCTCCATACCTCTAGTTGTTCTCGCAATGTTTTCTCTTTTTACAGGTATTTTTAAAGCATGCATATTTGTTTTATTAATCTTTAGAATATAGTTTATAATTTAATGAAAGTCTTTAAAATAGTTTATAATTTAATTTTGCAATTTTGTGAACCTACAGAACATGCTAATGTCCATATGACCTAATTTATCAATCTTAATTTTTATTTTCACTTTCTTTTAAAAATACTGCTTTAAATTTTAATTTGTACATAATGTAATGGAATTTGCAGGCATTTATAAAAAGTTAAAACATGGATGTGATGATAATTAAATAAGAAGGTATCTCCCTTAAAATAATTAAAAGAGAACCATTCCATGCCTATATATTTAAAATTATAATTATACATTGATAATTTTGAATTTAAAATTTTAATACACTTGAAATTGACTTTATATCTAGCATATGAGGTTGACATATGGTTTTATTTCTTCTTCCAAGATGATTTAACCATTAATCTGCAGATTGCTTCCTAAAGTTACATCATCATTCTATGCCCTCATCCCAATAGTTAGATTGAAGTTTAATATGTGTATAAATAATATATTTTAGATTAGTTTGATGGTAGTTGCCCCTTTCCAAATTTGTTCTTTTTATAATGAGTGAGTGAATATGGCAACCTATTTGTATCCTTTTTACATACATATGTGGTGCAAAATTGTGTGCACCTGTTTGTGGTCTATAATTTGTGTTTACTTTTCTGACAATGTAATGTAGATACTTCCTTCAATCTGTGGTTATAAAATAGACAATGGTACTCAGTCACTTTTCTTTACTTCTTTACTACATTGTTCATGCAGACAACACAATCATACAGGCAAATCTTAGTGATGTATGTCTAATTGTCCATTATTTATGACATATATTTATAGAGGCTTCTTTTTAAATTCATCTACTAGACACTTCTAAGTCTTCTGTGAATATGTTCTCTCAAACTAAATATCATCTGGGTTTTACAAGCCACCTAAGTTCTCCATAATTTCTCAGTACTCTTTTGCCCAGTTCAGCTGTGACACTAGTTAGATTGAGAAATGAATGGTTTGAGAGCTACCCAGGTAATTAGTAAAGCACATTTATGGGTGTGTCTCTGTGGGTCTTTGAGGCCTGATCTGGAAATCCGTATTTGCACACTCACTAATTCCTGGCTGGTGCTGTTCCCCTGCTCTCCTTCCCTGCCACTGTGAATTAAGCAGCTTTTCTCTGGCACATCCTCTGTCTTGTTTCTCCCTTGGAAATAGGAGATGAATTCCCTAGCCCTCCTGCTTTAAATTGCCAGTGTCAAGTATTGTGTCCCCCCAATGAGGTCACTGACAATACCAGGGAAGACACTAAGTTTTAGGAAAGCATGGTTCTGAAAGGTGTTATCCTTTAAGGAGTTCTGCTTGTGCCTGAATGTTGTTTCCCTCTCTCTCTCTCTCCGTCCCTCACTCCCTCCCTTCCTCCCTCTCCCCCCCCCTCATTTGACTCATTTCCTACTTTATTCATTGAGCATGTCAGTGATCTCTACAATCTGAAAGTAATTTCAGTGACAGATACCTATGAAATATCCTTTCATTCACCTATTCACCCCAACCATCCAATTTTAAGGATACAGAAATGAATCAAATATTTTGAGTCTAATGATTCTTTCTTAAGTTGCTTTTCTCACAAGAGAATTTTCAGACTCCATTATAAATGTTTCTATTAGACTATACTATCAAATCTCAATCTCAATATAAACCCAAAACAATACATAACAGGATTTTGGACTCCAGTAATATTCTGCTAAAACTTTCGTTGAGCTTTTCTGATACAAACACAAATATCCAAATCTCATATAAGATTCTGATATACTTGTTACCTAATTGCGTGGCATTATAATTTTAAATTGTTCAAATTGGATAGAGTGGATATATTAGAGAACAATTGACTTATTTGTAAGAGAAGTCTAATTTATGAAAGTATCTTTTTCAATTATAGCACATATATTTCCTGAAATTCTTTTGTATATTATATATCCTTATGGAATTTTGCTTGTCTACATATTTCTCTAATTGGCTTGGAAGTAATTTTGTGTGTTGTGAAAAGTTGATCTAGTTCCTGCTTTACCATCATACAATCAATTTTATTTTTACTTTTTTAATCCATGCCTTCAAATATTACACCCTCCATTCTGAGAAATAACAAAGCAAAATATAAGAAAATTCAAATTTTAATCCCTAGGAATTCTTCTTCTTTCCCCTCTTTTTTTGAGATTTATGTGTTCTTTCTTTCATTCACCTAATCAAATCTACCCTGACTTACAGTTTCCATATCAACCTCCAGTCTCAACCTCCTAAAATTTTTGAAAGCTCTAACTCACTAATCATCTTTCTATAGCTCAGCACTACAAAATATTATGTATTTATTTACCACCTGTTCAGTTAAACAAAAACACTTCAGTGCTATACTTGAGGTTATTTTTCACACTCATATAATTGTCATTTTAACAGAAGTTCTGAGGTATTTTGGATACCTCAGATTGGACCTGAGCAAGAACCAGTTGCAATTTAACATGTGTTTATTTCATAACATTTGTTGAAGTTACAGAAATGAATTACTAGAGTGGTTGCCAAGATGCCCCTGAGTCAACAGAAAGATTTTCAAAAGAATCATTTCTATTGAAAAAAAATCACAAATCCATTATCTAATCAGATATACAGGGCCCAATAATTAGGATCTAGCTAAAAATAGCAGAGTGAAAATAACCAGTAGTAATCAATTTCTGAGTATCCAGTCCATGTGGCACTGGAAAAATGAATAATTGATTAAAGTATGTCTCAAGATAATACATGCAATTCATCAGAGTAGGTAAGCATGTAAATAAGCAAAATAGGCTTCTTGTAGAAACCGAGTTATTTTTGAGTGAACAAGGAAAGAGAAATAGTCCATTACATGCAGATCTATCTACTATCCATCTTTCATATGTAGTTTTTATTTCACTGTAACTTTCTTCTCAAACTCCTAGCTAAATCTTCTTAAAATTCAAAAAAGTAATTGCAATTACTACGTTTTAAATTTTAATTTTATGTTGGATATTGTGTAAATATTCATTACTCTATGATCAGTTATTTCATCATTTACACTTGTAATAGTACTTTTCATTCCTAGACTTGCTATGACACTTATACTTGTTTTATATTTTTACATATTTCCTACAGCTTCAGATAAAGACAACACACATTTATCTTCTCTACATCAACCTGAAAAACTGTTTTAAAACTTTGACCTTTGTGGTGCTTCAATTGAGCTTAACATTTCATATTGTAGATTATAATAGACAACAAAACAATGTTTTAAAATTATATTAAACAGTTGAAATTATTGAATACTCTATTCCT
>NW_004624779.1:5929574-5946352 GCF_000247695.1 Heterocephalus glaber | reverse complement strand
TTATCATTTTTCAATATTTATGCATATATACATTTTTGCATGTTTTACCATGTTATATGTATTTTTCAATTACTTATCTTAATATAATGAAGATGTATTTTCAAACTCAAATTATTTTACTGTTTTATTATTGATTACTAATTGAGAGATTTTAAATTTAAATAAGGAATAAAATTTTAACCACTCATTCATGATATTTGAGAGTTAATACCTGCTAAATATTATAAACAATAAAACAATTTAATTCTGCTCATGAACCTTTATTGGAGTATTTTTAAGTAAAACTGCTGAGGCAAAAATTATGCACATTTTGTAATTGATACTTACTGCCAAATTGGTCTTTAAAAATATATATTTCTATCAATATTGTATGAGAGTTCTCATTTCCTTCAATTTCAGTGCACTAGTTATTATAATCATTTTATGTTTTGCCAATCATAAAGTTGCATCAATATTAATTTCCATGATTTCTAGTGAAGTTGTGTGGTACTTCATATATTTTAAAAATTTTTAATGATTTTATTGAATAGTAGATTTAGGCTTATCAATATATATTTTTCTTTCACGTATCTATTCACAGGTACTACATAAATTAATATTAATCCCAGATTGCTCTGCATATTTTAAAATAATATCTGTTTCTTAACATTACTCATAAGAATTCTAAAGTAAAGTCCATTGAAATTCTAAATGTTGTTACCCTAATATTATGATTTTATTGGCTTGATGCAGATTCGATACCTTTATAGTATTTCATTTTTGCACTAAGGTAATTATGTAGCTTTTCTATTTTGATGTATTTGATGGTCTTTTCATTCATTATTGACTACTTTTCTTCCTCTCCAAAATATTTTAGGCTTTTTGTTTTCATTATGACTAAGATATTTTATGAATATCATTAATGCTTCTTTTTAATCATGGTGACATAGAAAGTTGATACATTTCACCTACTCATATGTTACTTAGGAAGGCTATACTTTCATAGTAAAGAGTCTGGCTCTGTGTCAAACTGTCTTGGATTGAACAGTATGTGTACCTTTCTGGTGTATATTCATGGCCAAATTAGTTTAGCCACTGTAGTCCTCAGTTTTAGCATCTGTTAAATTAAGTTCTACATAAAATCATGCCTTTTGTCAATACTATTGGAAATGATGCTAATAGTTAAACTTTAAGCCTAACATTGTCAATAGATTATTTATGGATACCACAAAATCACTTTGTTTTCTACTTTTTCAAAGGTTTATATGTTTTAAATTATGTTATGATATTTAGTTAAATTTGGCTAGCTGGATATCTGAAGCCTTCAACTCCAGTTTTTAATAAAGACGATTGCTTTTAATCTCTAAAAGAATATTAAGATATTGTACTCTTTGAAGAAAAGGTACATTGGCATTGTAATGGTTAGTTTTGGTTTTCTGTTTGATTGGATGGAAAAATAGAAAATTTGGAAAATTTTACTACACACTTCTAGGTCTCTGTGAGCATGTTCCCAGATATAATTGTCACAAAGTTTGGAATATCCATCCAGAATATGGTTGGCACAATCCAGGATGCTGGGAACTAGATGGAAGAAGTGTAGAGGAGGGAAGTTCTCCCACAAGCTTAAGGTTGATATATTAGAATCTGGATTCTTCAGCCTTTCAAGAAAGAATTGCAGCAACTACTCTCTGGGGAGCTCTAAGTCTTTCTACCTCTGACTGAGGCTATGTCATTTGTCCTTCTTAATGTGAGGTTTCCAGCTGCTTGGATCTAGCTGCTACTTATTTTTTCAGTTTCTTTGCTTGCAGGTGGCCATTGTAGAACTATTCTATTTCTTGTAGATTAAGCCAATCTAATAAATTTCCCTTACAGTTATTTATACATAATATTGGTTTTGTTCTTCTAGAGAACTCTGTGTAAAACAGGTAGATACAGTTGTTATTATTGATTTTTAATATTTTCAAAAGTAAGTTTTAACCAAACAATTTTAAGTTTGTTCCTCTTTCATTTGCTCCATTTTTACATTTAATAATCATAAAATGCATTTAGATTTTAATTACATATGTATATCACTATTTTATTTACATATATTTATAAATCTTCCATTATATATAGACATACACACAGATATATATTTACATATATAACATAGATTTAAATGAGATATATGTATATATTCTCATGTAAAGTTTACACCAACTTATTAGATGCATAACAGTCATAACTTCCTTAGGTTGGTCTCTAATATATATGTAAATTCCTTCCCCCATTTTCTTACTAAATGCAACCTGAAAAGGAAGAGATATTTACATAAATGTGTTAAAGACCAAAGAAAGAAAGAATTCCTTGGAGGTGGAAAGAAATATTTTATATGAAATTAGAATACAAACATTTATCACACACCTAAAAAAATGCAGAATGTCTCATAACCAGAATAATATAGCAACAAGCAACTGTCTTAACCTATCAACTCTTACATCTGGCCGTAGGTTTCTCCAATCTCTGATCTTGAAGTTGCCTTATAACCCAGTAACATATTAATAGTAGAGACTGCTCAGAAAGGCTGTGCAATTCCTTGGGTATAGTTGGTGTATAGTTGATATTTATATGAGGACATGTAAGAGTAGGTGAAAAGTCATCTATCCTCCATACATGCAACAAACAATTGGACACTTCTTTGTTAGGAGATTAGGACAAATAATTGATTAGGTCAAATAACTGGGCTGAATCTCTGAAATTTGTGGAGACCCCAGCAGACATGCACAGAACACTGGATCCAGGATGAGTCTGCAGCTCCTGAATACTGTGCAGAGAACTAATCAGAAAAGTGATATGTCAATTTTTAATTTACATCTGGCAGGAAGCCAAAGAAGTCTTCCCATGTTCCAAACCAGTGAGTTTTTGATAGGACATCTAACCCAGTGTGTTATTTGCATGAGGGAGAAGCCTTTCAGAAATTCCAGGTACAAAAGACCTCTTTCCCTTATCCTCAGGGCCAAGCATTGGCACACTCTCACTCTGCAGAGCAGACTTCTTTTCTACCTTCAATAAATATACATCCCCTCTAGCTTTCTTGTGTATCCTGTCCAGTTTTTTGTTCAGGACACCAAGAACCTGGACCAAATTTTGCTGGGACTCACTGTCTGGTAAAATTTCCATTCCAGAGTGCAGAAAATAGAAAGGATATAGGAGTTACTGACTCAAACCAATTATAAATGTTTTTGGCATGTGCTGCCTTGCCTGTCACTTGAAGATGGCCAAGCCTTACTGCTGGCAATGACTCACTGTAGCTTTAAGTTTGTCTTCTACATGGTTATTTTTGAATTGAAAATACCTGGCATTTTATAGTTGAAAATTTCCTCTTGCCAATCTGTCCAATTTGGTATAAACTGGCCCTCCTGCTGGTACAGTTCTCTTAAAAATCTACATGGGACATTATGAGAGAAAGATTGTATTTTATATGAGGGAGAGATATAATTTGTGGCCGGAGGAAGAATTCTGGCACAAAAGTGGCTATACCAATAGATACTCCTTTCCACAGACCTTTATTTCAATGGAATTTGACATGCATCCCTCTATATACAGTTTCTGTTTTAAATCTCCACAACCTGCAACATCTTTGTCACTGTTTGACCCATCAAATATGACAGAAGTTTAAAAGCTATGTTATAAAAGGTGACAAAGTTCTCTTAGATCCCTTTCTCTGAGAAGCTAGCTACTTGTGTTTGAAAACTCTCAAGGAGCCCTTTACTGAGGGCCAAATAAATAACTCAGACTGAGTCAAGAGCCAGCCTCAAATTTCAGGGAAATATGAGTGAGATCATTTGAAAGTGAATCTTCCCCTCCAGGCAAACCTTCTGAAAAGTGTATTCCAAGCTATGATGCTGATAATTTGGGATGTGACAGTTCTCAAATGAGGAGTGCCTCATTCACCCCTTCTGGGGCTTTGTCTACTTATTTAGGAGATAGAAGATGATACCAAGCCAGTAGAGATTTGAGAATTTTTAGGCTACTTTAATTAGAGCTGCACTCAATCAAAATAATAAACAAATGTAGTTTCAAAATCAAAGAACTCCAGTGGAATGGAATAAGAATTACTGTAATTAAAAGGGAAAATTTAATTATATTTCCATGATACACACTCAAGAAGATAATGAAGGAAAGCCTCTTGGAATGCAACACTCAAACAGATGTTTAAAGTACATAAAATATCAGCATGACAAAAGAGGAAAGTAAACTGAAATGACTTAAAACAAACTTGAAAAAGTTAGAAAATAATATCTATATCCAAATATTAAAAACTGTAGCTTACTGCTATAAACTGAGTTAGAACTTGGGTAACACAATCCAAAAGTTTAAGAAAAATGAAATATCAAAGATGAAAAAATACTCTAACACGCAAGTATGGGAATATCCAAATTTTTGCACATTGTATTTTCTGGGGAAAAGAACAGAACAAAAGTAACATTAAAAACATACAAAAATGTATTTTAGGGAATTGCTTCCCAAGAAAAGTACTAATGAATTTGGAGTGTTAAAGTGAGCTGGTGAAATCTATTCATTCATTGATTTTTGGTTGGATTTTTGTTTTCTTTAAATACTTCTTCAGAAGGAAGATTCTTGGTCATCTATTTTTTAAAAAATTAAAATTACAGTATTTTATTTTGTATTTGCATCATATAAGATTCAGGCAATGGGTAAGAAAACAAAATTAATATGAAAATAAAGATTGTATTTTGACTTAGAGTAGTTCAATAAGTTATTTTTAGCCTTTACAATAGATGTTTAGAGTTTTTTAATTCTGTCACTGTAAGTTGTAATAAATATGACAGAGGAAAAGGATATCAGTTTTAATATTGAAAAATGTCTTCATAACCATTTCTTCAAATTTCTTAATGTACTGCCTACAAAACAGAGAAAGTGCTAAATCCCACTAATGTTTATGCTTCAGAAATTGCTATCTCAGTTTAAAATTTAGAAATGATAGCAATTAATTTGAATTAATTGGTTGAATCTAGTCAAAATGATTTTATTTCTAATATGCAAAAATTTTGTTTGTCTAAGTTTGACAAATTTAACCTAAGGGTTACGCTTCTGGGCCACTTCAATATAGTAGCCCTATGTTAGTCAGGCTTCTGTAGAGTAAGAGAACTAATATAATGAATATATATATATGAAGGGCTTTATTATATTAGTACACACCCAGAGGCTGGATAATCCTACAACAATTCTCTGCAGGCTGGAAAGGTGGAGAAACCAATAGCTTCTTAGTTCAAGAAGCTAGAAGCCTCACAAGAGGGCCCAATAAAGCAGCACCAGTTTGAGCCTCAAGACCATCCTGAGAGAGCAGCTGATGTGAGTCTACATTGAAGGCTGAAAAACTTGGAGTCTGATATCTGTGGGGCATTCCACCAGCAAACATCTACTCCAGAAGGGTAAGGCTTGCCTCCAGGCTGTCTTCTCCCTTCTGCTTTCTGTGCAATCTGGGATCCGACCCTCTTGGGTCCTACACTCATTCAGGATGAATCTTCCCCCTCACCTAGCTGACTCACATGGCAAATATATCTGGAAACATCTTTATATGCACAGCCAGAAGTGTGCTTTCATCATTGTGTGTTTCTCAGTACAGTCAATTTGCCCATCAGGATTAACCAGCACAACTCCTCTCAGACTGCTCAGTAGAGATGCCCTGATGGAATCAAAAGCTCTAAGAGACAGTAAGAAATCTTACTAATTGGAGCAGAGATTACTTAAAATTTTGAGTATTAGCTTGTTTTGTGATATATATTTATACAACTTCATTCATCAAATGCAGCAACAGTAAAGATTTGGTCCAAGTAATGTTCCTAATATCATATCTACATTTTACAGCATAAGAAAGTTAGTTTTTCTATTGTTGACTCTTTTTTATTTTTCCTCCTCTCACTTTAATTTCTTGCCTTGCCGATGGATTTGCTCTGTTGGGCCTCATGGAGTTGTGACCTTCATTGTCTTTTTCTAGGATATTGTTTAGAATTGTTTGGAGTGCTGGTTTGGTATTCATGAAGTTTCTCATGTGTTCTTTATCATGGAAGTATCTTATTTCACCATCAATTTTGAAAGATAGTTTTACAGGATACATCAGTTCAGGTTGAAGGTTGTTTTCTTTTAGGGCTTGAAATAATTCACTCCAGGCTCTCCTTGACTTGAGGGTTTGTGTTGAGAAGTCTGCTGTGATTCTGATAGGCTTTGCTTTGCATGTGATTTGTTTCTTTTCTCTAACTGCTTGTCACATTTTGTTCTTCTGTTGGGTTTCTGGGATCTTGACTATTATATGTCTAGATGTAGACTTTTTTTTTATCATGGCTAGTTGGAGTCCTATATGCCTCTCTTATCTGTATGTCAAATTCTTTTGCTCTGTTTGGGAAGTTTTCTGTCATTAATTCTGTGAACAGTGTTTTTTATGTCATTTGTATTTTCTCCTGCTTTTTCATGGACTCCTATCAGTCTTATATTATTCTTTTTTGCATCATCTAGGAACTGTTGGATTGATTTCTCATGGTCCCTTACTATTTTTAAGAGATCTCTCTTTTCCTGGTCACTGACTGCTGTTCTGTCTTCTGTATCTGATAATCAATATGTACTACCTCAGTGTTGCAACTGCTTTCCTTAGAAACATTTAAAATACTGCAGTTATTAAAACTATTAGAAATAAAAAGTATAATAGTGTTGAAAAAATATACATAACTTAATTATTAAACTTTTTAAATAGAACAGAATATTGGGTATATAACCATTCAAACTGATTTACACTTTGATTTTATTAACATTATGATTACATAGAAACTAAGTACTTCATAATTTATTATGTTTAAGTATAGCTCTGTATGAACATATTTTAAAAGTATTGCTCAGACAATTACATAAAAATTATTTATGTCATATGTATTTTGAAAAAATAGAGGAGTACATAGAGAATGTTTAGCTTTCTGGTCTAGAACACCTCAGAGATTGTTAGATAGATTCACTGTAATGGACCAATAATTTGGCAATATTTGTATATCAAAAACAAATTTCAAAGATGCTACATTAATAAGTTCAAGAAATACCTAAACTATTTCATCTAAATTAATGTCTACTAGATTGAGATTATATGTGTTAGTTCTGAATTGATTTCTGAATTTTACTTAATTGTAAATGAAAAATACTGCTTTTGTGTTTAGGAATTTTTCCTGTAATACTTGGAAGAATATAAAATATATACACTTATTAGTTCATAGTTTAACCTTTAAAGGTCTTTTATTCATTTCTTATTTATGACAATTTTCAAAAAAAGACTAGCCTGCAGCCCCACACTGCATCATTGCCGACAACTGAAAACTAAAGCAAACTTATGAATATTTAATGTTTAACAACAATTCACAAAATTACAAATCATAATATAAGGAAAGCTTATGATATTTAAATTAAGGCTCTTGTTACTAATCATGTAGCACAAATAATGACAAATTATACAGAAGCAAGATTCTGGAGGTGAACATATTTTAATAACGTCCTAGAAATAAGACTACATTTTTATAACTTTAACTTATACCACCAGACAAGTTATTTTCACATGACAGAAACTAATTGCCATATTCTTTACTTGCTGGGCTAGTATTACTATTAGAATTGAAGGAAAATATTAAAATTGGTCTCAGATGACCTAACCATTAATGTAAAATGAAAAGGACTAATTAGGTTCATTTCATTAATCATGAAATGAGGTTGAAACTACTCTCTGAAAATAAAAACTGTCACTATTTTAAAATCCTAATCCTACATGCCAAAGCCAGTCTTTGCCTAAAAAATAATTATTTGTTTATTCTAGTCAGTGAACATTATTGGGCACAAATTTCTTTATTTAAATTTTTTAAATTCACCAAACTTTTTTTATGAACTTTTTAGCAAAAATTACCTATACTTAATAATAAAATCATTATCTTCAAAAAAGATGGAAAGGGAAGAAGATGAAGTAAATATGTGTTATGTACATGTACCAACTCCCCATGATGAATATAATCATTACATAGTGCAAATGTGAACTAAGCAAAACACCTTAAAAAGAGAGGTGAGAATTTATAAATACTATGATTTCATATGATTGAGATACTCTGTGTGTAAATGTTGTTATGATTAACTGTAGACGTCAGTGTTTTTCATCAAAAACCCATAATATTTTTCTCCTTTTTAAAATACAACTTTATTTTTGCTTTTTTAACTATGCACATCTATTGTTGTCTGGGTCATTGGTATAAGCAAAGGATTACTGTTAAAACTAGAACAATAATAACCTGATTAGAGTAACAATGGACTTGTTCATTTGAAAATATTTTTAAAAGATCAGATAAAAGCCTTATATTTCATCATGTTATCAAAAAGCAGATTATATTTATTCCTCAAAGGGCTGTTATATAGCACATAAGTCATTCACTGGAGTGTAAACAGCTGCTTATTTAATAATGGATACAAGTTCAAAATATATTCATTACCTAATATCCATTTATTTACAGGTTCAAATAAATAAATCTTTCTTAGATAGGGCCAAATCATTAACCAAGGGGGAATACAACCAATAATTTAAATTTCATCAAAAATAAAAGCCAACTTCTATTAATCAGAAATCTCTCTTAGTAATTTGGAGACTTTTCTTCTCATAAATGTGTTGAAGGATTACTATTGATATTAGTGATATTTAATCTTTCTCATTTAACGAACCTACCCATGCATATTTTATTGGGTATGGATTCTTATCTTTGATCTTCCAAAGCCTGTTTTAATGGCTTTAACTATTGTTTAGTGTTTAGTGTGCACGCGCATGTGCATGTGAAGCTTTATTCATTTTACTCATTAGTTCAATCCAGACACAGGATTTTTTTTCTCTAGGAAGAAAAAAAACACCATATTTGGATTTTTTGACTAATGAGCATGAGAGAGAAAGAAGGGAATCAGAATCCCTGAAAGCAGACACAAGAGGTAACTACAGGAACTATGGAATGTAAAATGAATAAAAGAAAAAAAGATATGAACAGTCGAGGAACAATTGTCTGCAATACATACATCCTAAGACATGTGTGGGTATTTGGAGTAAGAGAATTTCCTAGGTAGTGAAATGTATAACTCTGAATTTTGAAAAGATTGAGGAGTGATCAAGTATTCCCAGGGTTTCAGAGTAGTGTATTGCACAGAACAGGATGGTTTCTATGAAAAAACAACAGTGAATAATAAGCTCAAACAGAAAAAAAGGTATTTTGGAAATAAGCACTTATGATACATAATATTTTCCTTTATTTTGTGTATGGAAAAAGAAAAAGACACATACTAATCTGACAGATCAAGTAAACTTTATAATCCCAAGCACTCTACCTATGAATATATTTTCATGTAAGTCCAACCATCAATTGATAAAATGTTGAAATTCACAGCTGACTGAACTAACACCTTAAGCATAGTTCCTTGCATAAAAAATTCAATCCATGTTAGAAAATACTTTATCTACAATTAAATAGTGTTTAATATTAATGTTCTGAATTGATGTTATTCACACTTATTTTTAATTTATATAAAAAAGTGGCTATTAGTTTTTCCAATTACTCATCTTACTGTATTTCAATCTTAAGAGTTTTGAGATGTCTGATAATTTGGGGGGGATGTGCAAAAAATAAAACAAAACTGTTCATATTGCTTCAGTATTTAACTCTGCAATGTTATTACCAATGATTATGTATTATATGCAAATTTACCAGTAGGCAAGTGTACAGTTACTAGGAAGACTGCAGCAATTTACTGATAAAAATGTTTTAATATTAATTTAATGCTATATTGAGAATGTATGATTTTTATTAGTGATGTGACAATCATTAAGCTTTCTCTTTATATGAGCCCTCCAGATAAAATTAAATGCAAGCAGTACACCAAAAAATATTACTAGTTTACTAAGATCATGTCAATATGAAATATGCAAACTCAGACTAGAGATAGAAAATGCAGACTAAAAAAAAGAATTATCTTTAAATATAAAGAACATATTCGCATTATCTATTATGCATTTCGGTCTTCATTTACACTTTCAGTTTCTCACACCAGAGAGACAATGAACCACAATGTATAATAGATTATCTGAAATAGAAGCAAAGTTTCAAAGGGAAAGGGGAAGTAGGGAGTGTGGGGGAAAGGAAAAGAAGAGAAAGAAAAAAATATGAGAAAAGAAGGAAAGAATGGAAACAAAGCTTTTGTAAATAAGAAGTGGATGGATAGAAGTGAGGGAAGGGGAATGGGAAAAAACAAGAACTAAGATATATATATTATGTACAGGTACAAATTCCCAATGATGAATGTGATCATAATGTATATTTAAAATGTACCAATAAAGTTAATTGAAGAAAAAGAAGTAAGGAGAATTTCTGATAATTCCCTAAATTACCTAATATACTGTTTCAAAAGTATTTTAATGAACAGTATATGCTAATTTGTTTCATTTATACTACTAGTTTCTTCATTGAAAAGAAAGTTTTGTACTATTATCTGTTACTTCTTTGCAAGAGAAAATCTTTTTTGCCTGTCTTGTACTTCAACTACTTTGAAAATAATCATACATAATTATTCTTATCCACATTATATTATGAATTTTTTTATTTTTACACAAAAATATAAAAGGAAACAAAAGTATATTTTAAAACAGAAAAAAAGAACATATTCAAAGTAAACTACTTCTAAATGGAGTCCCAGAAAGAGAAGAGAAAGAAGAAATGGAGCAGAAATGAAAATATGTAAGAATTTCACAAAGCTAGCACATATATATTCAAGAAATGAAGTGGACTCAAAATAGTAAAATACAAGGAAAGTATAATTAAATGCATTGTTGTCAAGCTTATAAAAATTAGAAATGGAAAACAATTTTTAAAATGCCTTGAAGAGAAAAGACCATATCTGCAAAGAATTAACAGCAAGATTTACAAGTAAAACTAACAAAAATCAGTGTTTCAGAAAATATGGAATAACTAATCTAAATGTTTAAAAATAATCAATTTTTTACTGGCTTATTAGAAATTACACAATTTTAGACAAAAGAAAACAGATAATTTGTCATCCAAAATTCTACATTATCAGAAGTGGTTGGATAAAAAGTAACTTCCTTGATTAGTTATTTTTAACAAGTTAATTCATGTCTTTGTGACTGTTTCCTTACCTTTAAGTATTTGATACAAATTTTAACTAATTCATAAAGGTGTTTATGTTCTTTTATTTAATACATTAAAATGCTTAAATCTGTTCCTAGTATGTAGAGTATATTTAATATTGCAAACCAAAATTACTATTTATGGGTGTATAAGATCTCATTTTTCACTTAAGAAGCCTTCATTGCCAAGACACAATTTTGTAAAAACATTTAAACCAGGTACTAGAAATTAATTTAAATTCTTCCCTGGTATAAATCTTCACCTTTCCAATTATTATTTTTATTATGTAAGACAAATTAGCTTAACTCTTTGTTCTTCTATTTCTGAGCCCCAAAAATAAAAATATCATTTATAGTTAAATCATACATATTTGAGTTTAAACTAGTTAATGCATGTTTAGAGGTCATCAGCTTCTAGTAATATTTTCAACAGATATGTTATTCATTGTACATACATATTATATATACTCTTGCAGTCATAACTACTACACATATCTTTGTGTGTTCCTTCATGATCAGTTCCATCATATAAAATCCTATACTTGGATCACATGACTCAAATATAGTAACATTTTAAGGTGATATATAGAAGGAAACTGCCTTTATTAAACTCTGGAAACTTAAACTCTCAGGAGATATGTATGAAATGGTGCACTTCTCCATGTTTCTGAAAGAAAATTAATAAAGGATTATTTTCCTCATACCAATATATATGTTGTAATATTCCCCCTTACATTGGTTTCAGATCTTATAATGTGATAAATCATTATCAATAATACAGTGTAAAAAATGAACAAATATGGAATCCAGTATTCTAACAGATTCCAATTTTAAAAAGCAGTTTGGAATAATAAAGATTATGAAACAAATATTTCATATGTTGGATATATTTATCCAGATTATTATTTTATATTCAGCTGTGTATGATTTGAACCACTAAGATCAAGTATATTTGAAGTAATGAGATACACATGACAAAATTTTAATCTGGAATATCACTGAGATGATAGAAAAAGGATTAGAAAAAAATCAACTTAATCAGAGCACTAAAAGAAAAGTGGAAATATCTGCAAATATATTTAGAAATAACAATCTTTTTCATTCTAGTTAAACTTAATTAATAGGTAAATAAAGACCAGTTGAAGACATGAAGTGTCTTTGATTATTAAAAAGAATAAGAATATAAAAATTAGGAAGTGAAAGAACTGTGAACACTTTAGGCACTCTATGGTCTCATTCATATGTACATATTGTTAAAACCCAAAGAATCTTTGATAGAGAATAATATAACTCACCTCAGAAAACAGAGGAAAAACTTTAAAATGGCAATTTTTTTGATTCTGCTGCTGCTAAATCTAGAATTGGCCTGCAGGAAATTGTGATTCTCTGGTACATTTAAGTAGTTTACATTTACTAAATTAGAATAAAGCAAAAAAAGCCTGAGGAGAAGCCATTTATTTCATTCTTAACATCAGGAATTCTTTAAAAATTCAATTTTAATGGAATAAAACTTACTAGATATTTAGATGATGGAGGTAAAATAACACAACTGCCCCTCCAAAAAGTTCTTTGAAAAATGAAAAAAATAAATAATTAAGTGAGATCAGCTTACATAATTACTTCAGAGCTTTCTGACATCTTTTTTTCTCCTTCTTCTTAAATCTGGGGAGTAATCTGTTGATGACTGTTACAAGAACCTTCAGATTTTCAGTGCTCTGATTCTAAACAACCTAGTTTCACTCTCATAAATGCAAGAACATACCCTATATTAATCCTCTCTGCTTACTCTCTTACCAGGATGAATTTAAAATTCTCTCAATGGTCTCTAGCAACATTTAAAAAAAGAAGCATAGAAAAATTCTAATAGATCATTTGGATCATTCTTGATGTCAGAAAAACCACTAACTGCAACCTTCACTATTTTATTTCAGACTCATTTTCAAATTTCAAATTAAGAAAGTTTAAATATCATGAAGCAATGTTGAAGAACAAATTTATAGAGTTTTCCAAAAATAATTCAGTGAGAATATGCTGAATATAATACTAAAGTTGAGCTTCTCATGCTATGTTCCAAAGGGAACTGGTTTGTACTCAAAGTTGATAGACTCAAAATAAAAAATAAAAATAAAAATTAATTGTAAGTAACTGTAGTGACATGAAATGTCCATAAGAGAAAAGAACTATATCATTGTCAAAGATTATAAAAAACATCTATCTATAAGTGCACGCAGATCCCAGCAAGAAGCCCACATGAACTAGAGCTGCATAGGCAGCCCAGGTCTCAGCCAGGGCCCCACTCAGACACCAGGAGCTTGGGCCCAGAAGCTGTAGCCAAAGGGCTACCTGGAAAAGAGCTATTCAGGAAACAGCCAGAGATCTACCCACATGCCATTGGTAAGTAGGTGCAGACCCCACCCAGAAGACCACTCAGACACCAGTGACTCTAGTGCATAGCACCCAGCCAAAGGCCTTCCCAGACAACAGCTATGCAGTGGGCCAGAACCCAGCCAGAGGCACACCCAGATACCATCCCAAGTGTGCATAGGCTACAGCTAGAACCCTGCCTGAACAAAAGCTTAGTTCAGCAATTCAGAAGGCCAGAATTCTGAAACTAGGAATTGGAGCAATGGTGAGCAGGAGAGAAAAGGCCTCTCAGTGGCTTTCTGAGAATTGAAGACCAGTGGGTAAGCAAAATGTTGCCTCAACAAAGGCACAGAGCAGGCTGCATCTGTTGAAATTAAAAGCCATGTGAATAAATCTCAAAACCATACTTTCAAGTCATGTAAGGCAACCCCAAAGGGCAACAAAATGGAACAATCTGATACTTAACCACCTCGACTCACTGAACTGGCAAAGAAAGGATCTGGAAAAAATGAAATCAGAAATTATTTCTTAGATAACAACAGAGATTGTGTTTATAATGCAAAACACGCTTAATAAGTCCAGAGCAGATGCAGATAAAAAAATAGAGTAGCTGAGGAACAGGATGGAATCTTAGCACAGGAAACAGATGGATTCCATAAAACAGATGCAAACAGATATAAAAGAGATTAAATACTCCACTGATAGTTAAAGGAGCAGGATGAGGACAATTTGAGGACAAAATATCAGATATAGAAGACAGAATTGCAATTAGTGACCAGGAAAAGGAAATTTCTCAAAAATAGTAAGGGACCACAAGAAATCTATCCAGCAGTGGCTAGATGATGCAAAGAAGAATAACATAAGACTGATTGGAGTCAATGAAGAAACAGGAGAGAGTGCAAATGACATTAAAAAGAACCTGTTCACAGAATTAATGGCAGAAAACTTCCCAAGCAGGAGAAAAGAATTTGACATACAGATAAGTGAGATATATAGGACTCCAACTAGCCATGATCCAAAAAATCTGCACCTATGCATATAATAGTTAAGATTCCAGAAACCCAACAGAAGAACAAAATTCTACAAGCAGAGAAAGGAAACAAATCACATACAAAGGAAAGCCCAGCAGAATCACAGCAGATTTCTCAACACAAACCCTCAAGGCAAGATGAGCCTGGAGTAAAGAATTTCAAGCCCTAAAATAAAACAACTTCCAAATGAGATTGATGTAACCTTCAAAACTATCTTTCAAAATTAATGAAGAAATAAGATACCTTCATGACAAAGACCACCTGAGGAACTTCATGAATAACAAACCAGCACTGCAAAATTATAGACAATAACCTAGGAAAGCACAATGAGTCTCAAAAGTCCAAGAAGCCCAGCAGAATAAACCCATCAGGCATGAGAAGAAATTAAATGCAAAGGGGGATAATCCAACAAAAAGAAAATGTCATGAAAAAGGTAAGTCAATATATATCAGTCATAACCATCAGTGTTAATGGACTCATTTCACCAATCAAAAGAAATAGACTGGCAGAATGGGTCAAAAAGCAAGATCCATCAATATGCTGCATACAAGAAACAAACCTAATTCAAAAAGAAACTCATACACTGAAAGTTAAAGGGTGGAAAACAATACTTCATCCAACAGGAAACTGGAAAAAAAATCAAGAGTAGTTATCCTCTTTGCAGATCAAATGAATTTCAGACAAATGCTGATTAAGAGAGACAAAGAAGGACACTACATCCTTGCAGAGGGAAAAAAACTAAGAGGAAGAGATGACAATCACAAATATAAATATGTACCAAATACTAGTGCACCCAACTATATAAAATAAATACTAATGGACATGAAAAATCAAATAAGCACTAATACAGTTGTGGGGGAACCTCAATACCCCACTGTCACAAAAAAGATAGATAAAGTAGATGAAAAATAAACAACAAAATACTAGAACTCAATCAAGCTCCTGAACAAATGGACTTAGCAGATGTTTCCAGAGTGTTTCACCCACAAATTCAGAATACACATTCTTTTCAGCTGCACATGGGTCATTCTCCAAAATAGACAATATACTACCTCATAGAACTTGTTTAATTAAGTGCAAAGGAATTGAAGTTATCCCCTGTATATTATCAGGCCATAGTGCAATGAAATTGGAGCCCAATAGCAAAAGAAAAGGCAAGAATTTCATAAACACTTGGAAAATGAACAACACACTTTTGAGTAACCAATGGGTCACAGAAGAAATTAAAGAAGAAATGAGACAGTTTCTACAATTAAATGAAAATGCCAATAAAACATATCAGAATCTTTGGGAAACAATGAAAGCATTCTTATGAGGGAAATTCATAACAGTGAATACTCATGTTAGAAAAACTGAGTGAGCTCAAATAAAGAACCTTATGCTGAACCTCAAGCTGCTAGAGAAAGAAGAGCAGAACAAACCAAAACCTCATGCAAGGGATGAAATTATAAAGATCAGAGCAGAAATTAATGCAAGGGAAACTAAGAGAATGATTTTAAAAAATCAATGAAGCAACGAGTTGGTTCTTCAAAAGAATGAGCAAAATTGAAAAACCCTTAGCCAACCTTATCAGAAAGAGGAAAGAAAAGGTCCAAAACCATGCAATTAGGAATGAAAACAGTGAGATAAAAACAGACCCAGGAGAAAACCAGAGGATTATCAATACCTACTTTCAGAAAATGAACACCAATAAGATGGAAAACAAAGAAGAAATGGAAAGATTCCTAGATACAAATGAATTACCAAAGTTGAATGAAGAAGACCTAAAAATTCTATACAACCCAATATCAAGCAATGAAATTGAAAATGTAACTAAAAATTTATCAATGAAGAAAAGGGACCTTGGTCCTGATGGATTCACTGTTGAATTCTCCAATACATTTAGAGAAGAACTACTATCACTATTGTTTAAAATCTTCAATGCAATTCAAAGGGAAGCAATATTCCCAAATTCTTTCCTAGAAGCAATTATCACCTTGATCCCAAAAGCATGAAAGACCCCACTGAAAAAGAGAAATATAGGCCAATGTCACTAAAGAATGTAGATAAAAAATTCCCAGTAAGATACTGGCAAACTGAATGCAGAACATCGTCAAGAAGATCAAACAAAATGAACAAGTGGGATTCATCCCAGGGATGCTGTGATGGTTCAACATATGCAAATTAATAAATGTAATACATTATATTAATAAAGTCAAGGACAAAAA
>NW_004624779.1:5837466-5856553 GCF_000247695.1 Heterocephalus glaber | reverse complement strand
TATATCCAAAACACTGTGCAGTCAGCATGTGATAGTATGTAATATGATATAAAATAGTAAAATGATTTAAGCTCCACGACAAAAGGAAAATCCTAATCCCTGTTCAGTAATTTCATATTTGTTTTTCTTATCTTGGTTGTGAATTATTGAAGATAACATATTTGGATTTTACTAAGCAAAATCTTAAATGAGATATTCAGAAAGGATTTATCAAAATTTAAATACCACTTAATACAAGAGCTAAACCTTATACAGACAATTATTAATTTAAAGAATCTGGGGAAAGTCATGATGATGATGATGGTGATGATGATGATGAAGATGTCTATGAGGGATTGGAGCCAAGGCCTGTGAGTTGAGCCACAACACCAACCATTTTTATTTTTTTTATCTGGAGTCAGAATTTTGCTAAGTTCCTAAGTTGACTGGGCTGGGCATGAACTTGGAATTCTCTTGGCCAAGCCAAAAATCAAAACTTTTGATGGAACATACATACATGTATATTATAATAATTAAAGTCATAGTTTACTACAAATATATAGAAAATTTTTGTATAATTCAAGTATGAGAACTGCAATAAACTTAGCAATATTCAATAGGTTTCTAAATTTAGACTTAACGACATCAGTAATTTCAAAACCTTTCATTTTAGTGCTTCACAATAAATGTAGTTTTGTTGCCTTCTAAGCATTTCCTTTTTTGTCTTTCATGGTAGAGTTAGTCATGGCCAGAGGAAAGAGATTTATATAGCTGATAAGGGGCAGATTTTCTCTAATTGTGATGACATGGGGAACTGCAGCAAAATGTACTATAAAATAATTTCAGGAAAAGTATATTTTATTAGCAAGAGTATATTGTCATACTTTATTACCATCTATGCTAGGTCAAATAATTTACTGTTAATTAGGTAAATTATGCAACAAATATTATATTTGTTTACAAAAGAGAAGATAAAGTAATTATGTATATGGAAACAAATGTAATGTAAAGCCTATCTAATTACAGTGGACAATTATTAAGCTCTCAAATAATAGAGTGTATTATAGTTGATTCAAGTTTTGCACTAAAATTGCCTTCTATAAAGTTGGCTGAACATTGAATTAGTGAAAACTGAGTATTTATCTCTAGATAAACTATAGTGTAGGTCTCTGTGAACCATCTTTTCCATCAATCAATTCATGATCTTGTCTTATGTGTGTTTCTGTTTTTAAAAATCTCTTTTAATACATATTGTAGAATCATTGATATTGAACTTTTGGCCAACAACAATATAACTCATATTTTAATGATATTACTTAACACAAATATTTTCATAATGCATATTGTAGGACTGTGAATTTAAGAAAACAATGCTTTAAAATTGTGTGGGCTTCCTTTTAAAGAGCAAAGTTATCAACAAAAAGCACAAAAATGCAAATATTATGGTGCTAAAAACACCATGAAAGGACACATATTCACAGTGCTAGAGGTGGAAGGAGAAGGCAGAGCATCACTTTGATCTCAATTGGAGACCTATGATGCCCAGTTGTCTATAGTTTCTCAGTGTCCTACACCTAGGACTGAGTCCTGGAAGTCCCAGTAATACTGAGTAAACTGTTAGTATGTAACCAAATTTTTAAGTGTGGATTCCATAAATATGATGAATTATTTTTTCCATATATACATTATTTACTCTGTAAAATGAAAACCATGTGTAAAACTAAATGTTGCTATAAACTCATGCTGGATTAGTAAAATTGTTAGTAATCTAATTTGTATGGACAAAAGATAGTTTACAAATTTTTAAAATTACATTTATTCATTAAAAAGGACTCACCAGATTAGTAAAAGTTACTATTTTTTCCTTATAAGTCAAGATATTTGTTACAAATTGCAGAGTACAGTTTGGCTAATTCAATTAAAATGTTGAATGAGGCTTTGTGGATTTGGAAAAGTTTTAATTTATGAGGAGCTAATAACATTTTCCCTTAATTCAAGTGCTACCAAATGCAGACATTAAAATTGATGGTGAAAAATATAGTTCTTACTCTGCTTTGCACTATTTTAACATAGAGCAAGATGTGAGTTTGAACTTCCATAGTCTGTCCAGACAGCAAAATATTAGAAGACAGGAGGAAGTTGAGGAGGGGGACCTGGAAGGGAGTTGCCAGCATGCATCTTCTGAGCCTTTTCCTTTGCAGCTTTATGATCGGTGTCTTCACAGAAGCTTCCCAGGCACATATCGAGAGAGAGAACTTTAATTAAGAGAGTTATCTCCATTTGTGCAAGCTTGAGGGGGCACTTCAATCAAGTAGAACCTGTTGAAGTGTGAATAGGAAAAGGAGGGGAAGTCAACGTGTCATCAGGAGAAATAAGTGGGCTGTCAACCAAAAGGCATCGCAGGATAACTTTACTCTGGTAGAAATGTCTCTTTTACCAGACCTCTGGATTGCATTTGTTTTTCTTGAGTATGGTAACTTAACTGGGCTCTCAGATGCTAATATATTGGTTCTCATGACAATTTATTATTTTACAATAAGAAATACTTATTTCTCATCTGATTAATATATTTCCTTCACTAAAGATTGATTTTTCTTAGAAGTTGACACATTTTTTCTAGAATTCCTTGAGCATCTTGAAATCTAGATGAGGTGAATTTTTAATATTAATAAATTTTGATAGTTTGATGCATCTATCTCTTCAGCAGAGATGTACTTATTTCCAGAATGGGTGAGGGCATACATCTTCTGTTTACAGTGCTTGAATAACACTGACATTATTTGCTTCTTGGACCCTCATTTTTTTATGTTGGAGTACTGAACATTCCTGCCAACTGGTGTATTTTAGAGTATCTGATGGTGGTATTTAGATGTAGCACCTTCCCCAAACCTTGATGATAAACTATATTTCCCTGTAAAAAATAAATTAGGCAGACTTGAAACTTTATAAATTATTAGCAATCTATGGAAACAGAGAAAGTTTATGTATCAGTGTATGCTAAGTAGTTTGGAAAGCATTAACATCTAGTCACTATTTTCTGACAGTAATCTCAGAGAAACTCATTCAGGGATTATACCATGGTTTTTTCATTAGCTAAATTATTTGTCCCTGTTTTTGTTTTCTAAAAAAATATATAACTTGTTGATTGTCCTAGATTAATTTTGTTTCATGAGTCACAATCATTGCTTTATGCAAGACTTTATGTATGTATGTGTGTATGTATGTATGTGGGAGGTTGGTTTATCATCTACCCACTTATCTACCTACCTATTTATATCTGTTCATGCAAAAAGTCCTTCGAATATCAAAGCTGGAAGAAGGAAATCAGACATGTGGTCTTTCCCTATGATGTCTTCATTTTCAACCACAGTTATTTGCATTCTGAAACTTGTGTTCACTATTATTTCACTTGTGGTTATGTAAAGTTTGACAACATGCAAGCATATTATGAGAGTACATGTCAAATTTTCATCTACACTGATGAGGAAATCTTCAAGAGTACCTAAATGTATTCGGGGCATGAGAACAGACCCAGTGCCACAAATAATGAGAATGATTTTCCTAATTTAGCTGAGAAACTCTTTATAAATATATTTGTTCTGATTTCAAACTCATCACACAACCTAATGAATACATAGTAGGCTTCCAGTAAATTGCCTAATGATAAAGTGTTTAAAAATTTTACAAGTTCTTTTGTCTATCCTTGTGGTTGCATTTCTCATTAAAAATTTAACCGATCTTTTTCATTATCATTTGGCATGTCCTATGGCATACCTAGAAAGAAAAGATACACAGAAAGCTTGAATCCTTCAACACTAGTGCTGGAAATACGATTGTAGTGTCAAATGTGTATTGACATTTAGTAGTGTCAAATGTATATTGACACTGTACTGTCAAATGTATATGAGAAAAATTAGCACTCAATTATTTTTCAAAGATGATAATAAGAATGAGAATTACTATGAAAACCATTTAAAGAGCATATGTTTGGGCTTGTACTGAAATCTAAGTCTTCCATTTTAAATTTGTGCAGATTCTCTGATTCCTATATCAAAACATTTAATCCCTTCATGAAAGAATGATTGACATACAAAAATTCTCCACATATTTATCTTATGCAACTTGATTATTTTGGATATAATTATTGTGTATATGCTTGAAATCATCAGCGTAGTCTATGTTATAAATACTTAGATACTTCTTGCATTCTTATTTTTTGTAATAAGAGTACAATAGAAGATCTACCATTTTGGTGAAATTTTAAGTATATAACAGATTCAGCATTGCTCAGTGTAGGCATTGTATTATATGCATTATGATCTTTACGATATATTTTTGTATATTCAAAATTTTGTATTTTCACAATTTTAATTGAAGTATACTCAGGTTCTTTTTACTCAAAATAAAACATCTTGCAAAATTTGGGCACACTAGTGCTCAATACATACCACCTCTTTCTCTTCACTGCAAGGTACATTTTCCTATACTCTGAACAATATAGTAGCTTATGTTTTATTTTATTGCATCTAATTGAACTGCATGGTAATGTAAAACAATAATTATAACCAAAAACTCATTAAATGAATTCCCGCGATTTATTGTTTTCTAGACCATATAAAGCTGATTATCTTTAAGAACACTTGGAATTTTTATGATCAAATCACTGAACTACTTGTGACGGATTTAAATTATTTAGAAAACTTACATCTGCAGAGTACCAGGTGTGCACATAGATCAATCAATGATCTCTGTAACCCAAACATGTAACTATTCAGTAATATTACCCCTAAATCTGTTGTTATCAAGACTAACCACAAGGGCTATAGTATATAACCCAGAATCTGCTGAAGAAAAATAAATTTAGTCTCAAGCACACTCTGATATGCTAGGCTAAATACCAAATCATTAATACTAATCATATTGAGGATATATGTAACACTTAGACAATTATTAGATTATAAATTAGATTAAAATATTACAAATATTTTTAAATGTAAACAATATAAAGTACAAAACATCAGCAATATGGTTGCTTTAGGATCACTCAACTCCTGCAACATCAAATTTTGTTTATTTTGTAGAGGTATAATTTTTGTGTCAAATTTTCAGAGCATAATGCAATTTATGTTGTGATGTTTTTTGCAGTTTCTAAATCTTTAAGAACTCTTAAAAATAAATATTGTTTTGTAGTACTGAGGAATCAGCAGCTACTGTAATGAACCACTAAAAGTATTATGTATTAATGTGTAATTTATGGAAATCTGCATATTAGTCATCTTGCCTGCTTAGAAAAAATTAAAATTTCAAGTGTCTGTCCAGGTTAATTTATATATAAATTCTGCAATTCTATATGTTGTGATTCTCTGTTGATTTTAATGCATGTCTAAATTCAAAAGGCAATGTCCTAGGGAATGATTCTTTTTTCAATTGATGGAAACATAGAAATACCTTGTATTGTAGACTCTAAAAGCAAAAGACTTATTGAAACTAGATTTAAACAATAGCAGGCAAATCAGGAAAGCATAGATGTTCCATAAATATATTTCTAGAAATACTGTAATCATAAATATAAATGCTTACAGAGGTAGCTATTACTTCCTATTATAAGTGAAAGATACAATAAAAGTATTGTGAGTAATACTGTATGACCAATAATAGATTGTACTGACCATATAGAAAGAAATGCACACTGTTAAATTTCAATGTTCTGGGTGCAAATGAAACAATCATTATTGAAAAAAATTTAAAAGTAGTTGCCAATATTACAAATGCTTTATCCATTGAATCATCAACCTACTTTTAGAAATGTGCCCTGTGCTATAACTGTCCAAGAACTTTCCCATCTCTTTACAGATCTTTTCATTGCTATGTTATATAGATTTAAAGACTCAAGCCTGAAAACGACTTCATCTAAAAAGAAAATTACGGAGAGAGCACTCTATACTGACATCAATGTAGCATGAGACAAAATTATTTTTTTACAAAAGCTAACTACTGAAAAGGGGATGATATGTTAATATGTGAAAGAGAGGGAATTAAAATGTATCCATATTTGCACTGTAAAATTCTGGTCAGTCTTATAAAAGATTAAAATGTGTTTATATTTCATTTAACTTTACGTTTTTAACTTGACAAATGATAATAGTCTCTCATTTATAAGGCACAATGTGATATCATATACACTGAAGCTATGAAGTGAGTAAAGTAAGCTATTTAGCATACTACCAGCACCTCAGACAGTTATCATTTCTTAATGATAAGACCATTTAGAATCTCTTCTTTTAGCAACTTTGAAACACATTATTATTAGCCATAGATATCTCTAGAGAGTTTAGGACCTTGGGAGCTTCTTTAGAGGTTCTAGCAGGGAAGCGCTGATACTCCCATACCTTTGACCAGGGGTTATCCTCTTCCACAGAGTGAGCAGCTTCAGGAGGGACGCACATGGAGCTGTGAGGGAGGAGTTGGACACTCGCCTGGCTGGCCAGAGCAGCCAAATCACCCCTGGCTATCAATAAGGTGACAGATGTCACAGCCAGGTCGCCCTTACATCCTATAGAGTTTAGGAAAACAATTCTGTGTTAGTATGTGATTGGGGCCAGAACTCTCAACATATTAAAATTTATCTAATTTTGCTTTGTGACTTAATATGTATCAAGTTAATGCTAATTTGATATATCTCAAAAGTAAACAAAATCCTCATTACAAACAACTAGACATTTTACATATGTTATCTTCTGTTTTTAGCAGCATTTAAAAGACTAGAACCAAGTGAAACAACAGCAATAAAATTTAGGCAAGCTATAGATTGGCCTAAAGGCACATGGATGGAATTATACTTAAATGCTTAAATGATCTGACTTTTTCTTATCTTTTATTCTCAAAATTTGTTTCTTGACATTTTGAAGAAAGCATTAGATAATGACTCTTTTTCAGATTACTTTTGTGAATTTTGATTTTATCTACTCAGTTTCCTTAGGGATATGAAAGTTCTCAGCCTACAAAGAGGATTTTGCGCATGGAACAATGTTGTGAATACAAGATTTAGTAGGAAATGAAAGTTGCAAGAACAGAAATATCTACATTAGTGCCAGTTCCCACTGGCACGAATAGGACTGAGTAGTAACTTTCAGTGTAGATGTATTCTTTGAGTTTTCTGTAGACAGTCATAATCCAAATCTGAATTTCTCAGTCAAGTTTAATAGACAGCAACCCAGCAGCTGAAAAATCATAACTTTAACCCAAGTGGTGATGTCTGTAATATTTATGGCAAATGGGAAGCAGACAGATAAACTTAGAATAAATTTATTAAAATATCTCTTTGGAGATATGAATAACCAAATATTCTTAGACTAGGAATTTGTAAGTATTTAAAAAATTGTCACATATACTAGAGCTAAATATCTTATTTTGAAAACTATGTTTTAAATATATATTTTCTTAAGTTTTCAAATTTAAGTCTTAAATTTGCCTAGAGAATTGAAATTTCAAAGAATTTTATATGAACTGAACCAAATATCTTATTTCTATGACACATATTTGTTATTTAAAATTAATCAATGAATCATGATAGTGTATAAAATAATTTTTTGAAAATATTAGTTTTCAAATAGTTTCATTTTATTTTATTTGTATCACTTATTACTATTGTGACAATGACAAAAGTTAAGCTCCTTATGGTTTACTTTCTCTCTCTCTCTTTTTTCTTGGTACCAGAGATGAAACTCGGGACCTTGCTACTTTCTAATTTCTGTATTTAAAAATGTAATTCAAGTAATTATGGTTCTTAAGCCCTTTGTGATAACTTAAATCATCTATTCTTAACAATATCCATGAGAGATAGAGATAAATTATCATCATTTTTTTCATAAATAAGAAAACTGAAACACATATACATTAAATATTTTTTATAGCCTAGCAATAATATAATTCTTATCAATCAGCCTTGTGATTTGGAATAAAAACTATTTCATTGAACAGATGTCTACAAAATACTATTTACACAGAAAGGCATTTATATTACTATTAGAGCTCCATAAATTATTTGCCTCTAAAAATTTTCACCTTAGTATTTCTTACATTTACAGTTCTTAGATTATGACTTTAAGATATTCTTTGTTATGCATTCACAACTCATTTATTTTTTTCTTATCCACTTTTGCATAGATGGCAACTTTTAAAAAAAGCCATCTATACATTATTCATTTGCCATTACACTCAAAATTTGTGGTTCAAATCATATTTCAAGACCTCTTTTCTTAAAACTCAGGCATTGTCAATAATGAAGAGATTGCAAAGGAGGAATCAATATGGGCACAATAAATGCTACATTAATTTTGCTATTTAATATCTCCTAAGTAAATCTATTAAAAACTTAGTCCCCAGCATGATAGTGTTGAAAGCTGGAGAAAATATTAGAAAGTAGGTCCTAGTGGGAAATCCTTAGGACATTATAATATTCTCAGACTATAGTTTTTTCTCCTTTCTCTCATTGGTTCCTAGTTTATGAGAGCACAGTTTGTACCACCATGTGCTTCTCATATTGCCATCTAGTATGTCTACCAAAGGCCTAAGACAGTTGGTCCACTAATTCATGGACTAGAACCTCTGAAACTCTGAGACAAAATATATTTGTCTCATTATAAGATAATTAATTACCCCACACATATTATAAACTACCTGTATATGATGTGAAATTGATAGGAAATACATAGTGTTTCTTTGGTCATTATTTTTCTTTATAAATTTAAATGACAATAATTATGTTAATTTCTTTCTGTCAGGTGAGAAAATCAGCTTTAAAAGAAAAAAATATTTATTTTGGTTAATCATTTCAGAGATTTCAGTCCATGTTTCTTGTCACTTTTGGCCTAATGAGAGTGCCTTAGTATTTTCATTGCTCAGAAAAAAAATACCCAACACCCAAAGTCAAAGGCAGAAATGGTTTTTTGTAGCTCCTGGCTTGTAGAGGTTTCAGTTCATAGTTCGGTGGCTCCAGGGCAGGGCAGCATAGCAGAGGTTCTTTGCAGAGGAGAAATAGTTTACAGCATGCAGAAGGGAGCAAAGCAGCAAAGGAATGAAGCAACAACAAGAGGCATGCTTCCTGGTCCTTATATTCCATCCATGCTACACGTCCTTAGGCCAGATTGCAATCACATCCAAGGTAGGGCACTCTTAATCCCAGCATCAAATTCTTAATTCCAGAATCACACGTCCTAGATCCTGTCACCTCCAAAAAGCCCCACCTATGACCACATGAGGCTTTGGAGGGACATCTAGATACAGCCATAACAGAGAGGCAGTACATCATGGTGGAAACATCTGAGAATGGACACTGCTTATCTACTAGTGGTGGTAATAATGAAAGTGAGAGATAGGGACTGGAGTCTTAATATATCCTTAAGGGGCAAATCTTCAGTGACTTAAATGGTACAACTTGGAATACTTAAAGTTTTCATAAAATCTCTATAGTGCCATTAGCTAGAAACCCAGCCTTCAACATTTGAGATTTCAGAGGACATTTAAATCCAAACCAGAACATTCCACCCCAGACTCTCAAAGGCTCATGTCTATCTCAGTATGCAAAATGTCTTTAATAAATCAGTAAGGGTTTCACTGTCTTAATGATCCTATCATTGTTCAAACTTCCAGGTCCAAAGTTTGTGCTGAGATTCAAGGCATACTTTTAGCCTTGAGTCCCTGTTTAAAACAAACACAACACTTCATATATTTCCAAGATACAGTGACACAGGGTAAACATTTCCACTCTGTAGGTGAGGAATAGGGGGACAGACAAGAGGGATCGGAACAAGCCCAGCCAGATCCTCAGCAGGAAAAACACTAAATTCTGCAACTCCATGTCCAGTAACTTTATTAACAATATTGGTGTGATGGGGCTCAAAAAAGGTAACATGGTCTTTCTTTGTCCAGTCCCCAAGACATTTATCTCTGGCTGGTTCTGCTAAACACCTAAGGCTTTTCTTGGCAGATATTCAATACTTCTATCCGCAATCTCCTAGATCCGCTTCTGAGTTTTGACTTTAGTATGACAGCTTCACTCACTGCCTTCCTGAGGGCTGCTTGCAGTGAAACTGGCCCTGCTGAGCACTTGCTGACCTCCTGGGTTTTCTTTTGAAATTGGATAGAGGCTGCCATGACCCCACAACTCACCTGCTCTGCATGCCTGCAAAATAAGCATCATGTATGTAACATGAAAGCCTGCCACTGACCTGAACAGTAGTTAGGTCCATTTGGTCCATATCCACAGTGGTCGTTGAGTGACCAAATGACTCAACATGAGGAACAGAATCCTAGGAAAGAATTCCAAAGACTGCTCTGTGTGAGCAGGTTGAACCTGATCTCTCTTCTCAAACAAAAGTCTTTCATCCTGGAATGGATAAGGTCTTTCTGATTCCCGAGACGGCCATGAAACAGCTTATTCTCCTAGTGCAAAGTACATTATTTCTTTTTCATGATGGTAGTCTCTTTACCAACCATATCCTCCTTGATGTCCACTTTAAATGTACTTCTTTTCTAGAAAAACTACAAGATTTTCCTGTCTTTCCATTCTTCTTTCTGCTCCTGGTTATCATTGTAAATCTTAATGAGGCAAACAGCAAGCACTACCTAAGTGCTCTGTTGATTTAAAATTTCCTTTGCTCGATAAACTATTGTGTCATCATGAAATTTTATCCCTCACAAAATCTGAAGGTATGGACAAAAGTAAATGAGTTCTTGGCCTAGATGTAATATGATGCACCTTTAGTCTGACTTCCATAATGTCCTCATTTCCACCTAGAATCTCATCAATGTAGCCTTTACTATTCATACTTCTATCAGCAGTTTGGCTTCTGAGCTCTCATCAGAATCACCCATTAAGTTGTTAAGAAAAGATTTATCATTATTTCATATATTAAAGACACTTGCCTTTCTGTGTGTACATGTAATATGTATGATTTTTTTCATTGAGATTATTTTCTATTGAATTACAGGCTTATTCATTATCCACTTTGAGGAACAGTTTGTAAGTATTTTTAACTATTTTTAAGTAATTTTCAAATATTTACCAGGACTTTTTCTTATCTTTTTAATGTTGTATTAGTCTTTCCATTGCTGTCATAAAGTACCTTGAACACAACTTTAAACAGAAAATTATTATTAGGTTTTTTTTCCTTTTCTCATATTATTAGGCTCACAGCTTCAGAAGTTCAGTCCCTGGTCAGCTTCCTCTTCATCACTAATATCATAGATGAAGGAAATAGTGATCTCATGGCAGCCAAGGAGCAGACTAGACAGAAAGAGACAGAGCAAGATGAGGAAAGTGGCTGTAGACAGGTGGTTGTTCTCAGCATCTGTTCCATGTTGCAAGCATCATGCAACTCATGGGAGTTTCTATTTTCGCCTTCATTCTCACATTGCCCTCAAAGAGGCTTCTTGCAGAAACTCTTATTTTTTCATATATTGCCTGGCATTTCAGGCCTTCCTTTTAGATAGGGATGTAAACCTCCTGACCCCATAATTCTTGCATTCTGCATACTTGTAAAAGCAGCATCATGTACACAACATCAAAGTCTGCTGACAGTGCAAGAAGTAGCCAGGCTCCTTATCTTATACCTCCAGTAGCCTCTGAGTATCTGAATGACTGCATACAAAGAAACAATTAGGTAGCCCTAAATGAGCAGTGTCCCCTAGAGCCCTGCTCTAAAAGTAAAATTGTTAAAGATGTTTAAACATTTACCTCCTTCAGCCTGGGGTAAATCAGTTCTGGCCGATTCCTGAGATGCTCAAGACATCTATCTTCTTTATTTTCTAGTGAAAAGTATGTGGTTTATTTTTCTTGATGTTAAACTTTTGAGCCATATCTCCCTTGACCACAAGTTTATGTGACCTTTTCTAGCCAATCTTCAAGTTTTTCAATTCTTTTTGCTCTTTCTTTTGCTCTGGATTATCACTGCAAATCTAGGAAAAAGCAGCCAGGCAACACACATGTCACCTCTTGAATTCTCTACTCTCTTGAAATTTACTCTACCAGATAAACTAGTCCACCTCCTTTAAGCTCAACCTCTTACAGAGTCTAAGAACATGACAAAATATAGACAGTTTCTTTCCCAGCATGTAAAATTGAAGATCTATACAGTCATTCTCTATATTTTTATTAGCATCCTGGTCTTCTGAGCTTGGACCTAAATCTCTAAGTTCTCTCTGTTTATGGCATTCTAGGAATTCATTCTCCTGCATCTCCAAATATTTCTGTACATCCCCCACAAACCAGTTCCAAAGGCATGTGAAACATTTGATAAGGCATAGTGAAAGAAATCTTATTGTTGAGATATGAATATGTTTACATTTTGGTTGCTAAATAACTTACATATGCAACGTGAAGGAGAAAAATATTTGACTTTTGGTTTTCTGGGTTTTTA
Organism: Heterocephalus glaber; assembly: GCF_000247695.1. Next base: position 5,844,155 of record NW_004624779.1, on the reverse strand, counting down.
CCTTTGGAAAGGCTTGACAGAGAACAGTTTTTAGCCTTGTGCAGACAAGAAGCAAAGTGAAAGGCAGGAGCTAGAGAGAGGGAAACAACCATGAATAAAAAAACACTCTTCCAGTTTATACCCCCAATGAACTACTTCCTCCAACCACCTTCTATCAGCACATTCAGCTATGATCTCATCAGTCATTTAATTCATTCATAAGTTTAACACCTGATCATCTAATCATCTTGCCGAATTCTCACTTTGCTGAAACATGAGATTCTTCAGGAGAAATTTTAATCAAAACTATAATGGGTATAATGATTTAGTATTAATCTTTTCAGGCTCAGTATAATTTTTAGAGAAATAAAATGACTTTCTGACACATTAAAATTAGATGTTGCCCCAATATTTTAAGATTATTTTTCCCAAAGCAGTTTTTCATGTATTTCAAAGTAGGTCTTATTAACTCTTGTGAGACCTGAGTGACTCTATTTTAGAATTTGGCCCCATCTTAGAGTAAGGTGGCCTGGACACAATTTTTAGTTTTAAGAAAAACCACAAGATGTACTTTGGCCACCTGTCTGTGATAATATTTAACAGTCTCCTAGCAACTAGCCTAACAACAGCTAATCAGTAGCTGTCTCAATGTCTCAGATTTTTTTTTGATGGCCTGTAACAGCTAATCAGTAGTTATCTCAATATCCCAGTATCCCAGATGTTCTTTTTGATGACTTGAGCAGCCATTTGCAGTTCAGCGTGCAAGGCCCAACCAATTAGGTTTAAACTTTCAAAACTTGCTAAATGCTAGCCAATCATGTGATTTGCATGTGATTTGAAACCCCGCACCTTTTTGAAACCCTGCGCCTTGCTGTAACCTCTATAAAAACCCCTGGTGTTTTAGAGTCGGGGCTCTCAATCTTGACCCGCTGTGCGGTGACAGTTGAGAGTCCCTGCTCAAGCTTAAATAAATGACCCTCATGTGTTTACATTGGAATTGGTTCCTAAGTGGTCTTTGGGGACCTCGCGATCTGGACACAATATTTGGGGGCTCATCCGGGATCCCCAAGACCCCAGGATCTCCATACCGGAGGGTCGCTGCCAGCCGGTGAGTGTCTGGTGTCTCTTTGTTTGTCTGCAATTCGGGGGGCCCAATTCTGAATAGGTTGGCAGACGGTCTAGGTGGACGCTCTGCGAGGGCCGCTGACCCGGGATTCCTGGAAGACCTTTATAACTGTCGTACTCAACATGCCAAATTCTCTGTTAACCCTAGGGATTTGATTAACCTATTAGAAACTCTTTTGTTTACTCATCAGCCCACTTGGGATGATTGTCAGCAGATCCTCCAGATCCTCTTTACCACAGAGGAGTGAGAGAAAATCCAAAATGAAGCTAGGAAATTGGTTCCTGGTGACAATGGTCAACCCACCACTAATGTTGACACTATCAACACTTGTTTTCCTTTGTCCCGGCCCAATTGAGACTTCAACACAACAGAAGATAAGGAGAGGCTCCGGGTCTATCGCCAGGCTCTGTTGGGGGGTCAAAGCGGCTGCTCAAAAGCCCACCAATTTGGCTAAGATAGGAGATATACAACAGGGGCCAAATGAGAGCCCTGAAGCCTTCCTAGAAAAAAAATCAGGAAACATTCTGTAGGTATATCCCTATGGACCCAGAAACAAATGAGACAAAGGCAGCTGTAATAATACATTTTGTCAACCAGGCAGGGCTAGATATTAAGAAAAAGTTACAGAAAGTAGACAGATTAAAAAAATATATATTTGGGACTTAGTGGCAGTGACAGAAAGAGTATATAACAACAGGGAAACCACAGAGAAAAGACAGGTGAGAACTGACAACTGCCAGACCTGAAACCTGGCTCGGATCCTTCTGGCCCCCACAGCAGGAGAGACGAGGGAAAGTAAACGTCGCCTGAAAAAAATTACAGCAAAAAAAGAGATAAGGGAGAATGCAGAGAAAGCCCCCAGCTGGGGAAAAATCTATGTGCTTACTGCAAAGAGGAAGGCCACTGGGCTAAGGAGTGCCCCAAAAGATGACAGGGAGGTTGCTCAAAGGCCTCCGTCCTGGCCATAGACAAACTAAGTGATTGGGGGGATGGGGCTTGGCACCCCTCCCCGAGCCCAGGATAACCCTTAAAGTGGAGAGAGAGCCCATTGAATTCCTGGTAGATACTGGTGCTCAACATTCCGTCCTGCTTAAACCACATGGCCACATATCTGACAAACCTCCTGGGTCCAAGGAGCCACAGACATAAAAAAATGTTCATGGACTACCCGAAAAATGATAGACTTGGGAGTGGGCTGGGTAACCCACTCATTTATGATTATACCAGACTGCCCCTACCCTTTACTTGGAAGAGACTTGCTCACTAATTAGGAACCCAAATCCATTTTCAGCCCCGGGGGTACGGAGGTCCTTAACCAAGAAGAAAAGCCCATCCAAGTGTTAACTATGAGCCTTGAGGATGAATATCTGCTACATCAAAAACAGCCCCCTCCTGATCCTGACGTGGACCAATGGCTTGCCATGTTCCCACGAACATGGGCTGAGACTGGGGCCATGGGGCTGGCCACACACAGGACACCTGTGTTCATAGAGATAAGACCAGGAGCGGACCCTGCATGAGTTTGCCAATATCCCATGTCCCTAGAGGCCCACAGAGAAATAACTCCACACATCAAGAGGTTGCTTGCTCAGGATATTCTAAGGACCTGTCAATAGGCCTGGAATACCCCTTTGTTGCCGGTGTGGAAACCCCACTTGGATGACTATCGACCAATACAGGACCTCCATGAGCCTTCCACTGACACCCAAAAGCCAGCACATCTTCACATTTAAATGGAGCGACCCTGAGCAGGACATCAACAGACAGCTGACCTGGACCTGACTTCCTCAAGGATTTAAAAAAAAAAAAAAAAACTCCCCCACCATTTTTGACCAAGCTTTACATGAGGACTTGGGCTGGACAGAGGCTTTCCTCACCAAACACAAAATGGCACAGACTGTGGCCAAAAAGCTTTTATAAGACATCCTACCAAGATATGGTTTTCCTGTTATGTTAGGATCAGACAATAGACCTGCTTTTGTCTCTAAGGTGAGTCAGAGTTTAGTACAGGTCCTGGGGGCAAATTGGAAATTACATTGTACATTCAGTCCCCAGAGTTCAGAACAGATAGAAAAAATAAACAGGACCCTAAAAGAGACCTTAAGTAAATTAACCTTAGAGTCTGGCAGTGACTGGGTGGCTCTCCTTCCCTTTGCCCTCTATAGGGTACACAATTCACCCTATAAGATGAGACTGACTCCCTTTAAAATTTTGTTTGGGGTGCCCCCTCCCATTATCCCTACCTTCTAGTCTAAAATGCTTACTGAGCTTGGTGATCAAGAGCTGTTCTTTTCTTTAAGAGATATTCAACTGATTCACAAGGACCCAGGACAGGACCAGAACCCAGACGAACCACTCTAGAAACTCATGGTACAGACTTTCCAAATCCTAAATGCCTCTTGACCTGATCTTACTCAATCTTGTTGGCTATGCTATGATATCAAGCCCCCCTACTATAAAGAAATAGCTTCCCCTGGAAACCTTACTAAATCAGAAAATGCTAGTCAATGCAGGTGACAACAGAAAAGAACAGGTAGACTGACTTTACAATCCATAGTTGAGAGCGACACTTATATTGATAACATCCTGACTACTCACCAACACCTTTATAGCCAGACTCTCTGGCCTGATTCTGAAAAATACCTTATACCACCCTACCCCCCCCGATAGATGGTGGGCCTGCTCCACAGGGCTCACCCCTTGCACATATAAAACAGTGCTCAACCAGACTAGTGACTTTTATATATTAATACAATTAGTTGCCAGGCTGATCTATCACCCTGAAAAAGATATTTATGCCCCATACTTAGGTAAAGCCCCAACTAAGATTAAATGAGAGCCCATAGCAGCCATCACTTTGACAGTGCTCTTAGGTCTAGGCCTAGCTGGAGCTGGGGCAGGGGTCTCCTTCTTGATTTTACAAAACAAACATTATAATGATTTAAAAACAGCCATTGATTTAGACATTGAGAGACTCGAGAGTTCGCTCTCTCACTTACAAGAGTCACTGTCCTCCCTGACAGAGATAGTGCTTCAAAATAAAAGGGGCTTAGACTTGGTCTTCCTACAACAAAGAGGGCTCTGTGCTGCCCTGGGGAAAAATGTTGTTTCTATATAGATCATTCAAGTGCAGTCAAAGAGTCCATGACAAAAGTCAGAGAGGGCCTAGCTAAATGAAAAAGCAAACACAAACTGGCCCGGAGATGGTTTGAGTCACTATTTAACTCCTCACCATGGCTGACTGCCCTGATTTCCACCCTGTTTGGTCCTCTGCTTATTTTGCTGCTTCTCTTGATATTTAGACCTTGCTTACTTAACAAATTGGCTTCATTCATTAAAAAATGTGTCAGTACTGTGCAAATATTGGCTCTCAGGTCACAATATCAACTTATATAAAAAAATCCAATAGAGTTAACCCTCTGAGACCCATGATTGGGCCTTGATAGTCTCATGAGAAGGGGGGAATGTGAGACCTGAGTGACTCCATTTTAGAATTTGGCCCCATCTTAGAGTAAGGTGGCCTGGACATAAATTCTAGTTCCAAGAAAAACCGAAAAATGTATTTTGGCCACCTGCCTGTGATAATGTTCAACAGTCCCTTAGCAACTAGCCTAACAACAGCTAATCAGTAGCTGCCTCAATGTCCCAGATGCTCTTCTCAATGGCTTGCAACAGCTAATCAGTAGTTACCCCCAATACCCCAGTATCCCAGATGTTCTTTTTGATGACTTGAGCAGCTGTTTGCAGTTCAGCGTGCAAGGCCCAACCAACTAGGTTTAAACTTTCAAAACTTGCTAAATGCTAGCCAATCATGCGATTTGCTTGTGATTTGAAACCCCGCCCCTTTTTAAAATCCCACGCCTTGCTATAACCTCTATAAAACCCCCTGATGTTTAGAGTTGGGGCTCTCAATATTGGCTTGCTGCACGGTGACAGTTGAGAGTTCCTGCTCGAGCTTAAATAAAGGACCCTTGTGTGTTTACATCAAAATCAGCTCCTTGGTGGTCTTTGGGGACCTCTCAATCTAGGCACAACACTCTATTCCAAGATATTTTTTAAAGGGGAAACATGGATGCTATATGCTTGAAGTGTAAGTAGTTGACAAGGGATTCATATGGTATAAACTTCTGTTTGCCTGACTCATTTTGGATAACTACAAAGGAATAGTTATTATGTAACTGAGAATTATCTAAATAATCTGCCTAAGTGGATTAATTTTATATCATCTGGACCATGTGAAGGACGTGCTCTTATCTTATGCAGGTTACAAGTTAGGAGACTGAGACTCAATGTCCCATGGACTGAGTGCAGTAAATCAGGGGCATTCTTCTAAACACCACTACAGCTTACTATCTTTCACTCTGCTGAGCTGCAACCATGCTATGTAATTCTATTTATTTAAGCCTAGAAATATGTATGATTTAAAAATGAATATGTCATAAGTAGGAGTGGATATCATTTCTTGATAAATCACAAAATGCTATGCAATGTTCCAGAGATTTTATTAAATTCATTAAATATACTCAATAATATCATTGTACTTTTCATTTTTCTACCTGTTGTATTACTTGAGTGACTTTAAAAATTATTTAAAATTAGCTGTGGCATGCCACTATCAGCAATAATTAAAATAGTTTATTTGTAATTGTTTTTACTTGAATAATCACTAAAAATCATATGTGTCATAGAGAGAGGCCATGGAGCACAATTCTTACAAATTCTAGTTTGGAATTAGTCAACTTCCATCAAATATGTACTCAGCCATTTAGTTTCATAGTCACAGAAATATTTATTGCTGTAAATCTGAGTTTACTTCATTTATATTGGTAAGAAAATAGTGTATTTCATATTTTTCAAAAAATTAAGTGTGGGTCCTGAGTAGCCCAGAAGACACCAAATCACCCCACTGCAGATGGGCAGGTCTGCCCACACCTGACCGAGGTCCCCAGTCTCGCGGAACACACACCGAATCAGCCCACTACAGACAGGCAGGTCTGTGCACGCCCTACCGAGGTCCTGAGTCCTGCAGAAGATGCTGAATCACCCCGCTGCAGACAGGCAGCCACCTGATTCCACACTACAAAGACGCAGAGGACACCAGACCACCAGACCAAGGTACTGAGTCCCACTGTTCCCGGCCCAGAGGTAGGGGCTTCTGAGCCATTGTCCCACTGCTCCTGGTCCAGAGGAAGGGGCTTCCCAGTCACCATCCCTCCCAATGCTCCCAGCCCAGAGGAAAGGGATTTGGGGCTACCTTCTCTCCAGCTGCTCCTGGCCCAGATGAAGGGGCTTCTGGGCCACCATCCCTCGCACCGCTCACCGGCCCAGAGGGAGGGGATTCTGAGCCACCATGCCACTGCTTCTGGAACAGAGGAAGGGGTTTCCCAGCCACCATCCCTCCAGCTCCTCCCAGCCAACAGGAAAGGGCTTTTGGGTCACCATCCCTACCGCTGCTCCCAGCCCCTGTCCTACCTCACACAGCTCAGAGGAGGTAATCTGTGCAGGTGCTAACAGCCCCCTGCCCCAGTTGAAATGAGAAAACATGTAAATAAGTCTCAAAACCAGACTTCCAGATCACCTACAG
>NW_004624779.1:5814107-5832490 GCF_000247695.1 Heterocephalus glaber | reverse complement strand
AAAATGGAAATAAAGTCTTTGTAAATAGGGAAGGGTGGAGGGGGTGAATGGTGGGCTAGGAATGGGGAAAAAATAAGAACCAAGATGCATTATATAAAGGTACAAGTTACCAATGAGAAATGTAATTGTGTTGTATACCTACAATGTACCAATAAAAGAATTAAAAAAATAAGTGAAATGCCATAAATATTCACAAATGCTGCTACATGTACCTTAGTTACTATATTAAAAAGAGATAGTTAATTATAGTACAAAGAGAAAAACAAGATAATAATAACTGTATTTTATAAACCAAGATAAAATGAACAATACATTTGCATTTTCTATCTCTAATGAACTAAAATGAAAAGCAAAATAAATATATGTGATTAGACATGGGAAATAAAGTATTCTGTTCCGCTAATTTGATTTGAAGATGATATTAAACTGTGATATCAGTTTAGCATCAGCAAAGCTGACACTGAGAGAAACTAAACAATAAGAGAAACACAGTGATGGATGGAAGACAGTATATGGGGAGAGAATTTCTCCTCATTATTTTTACTTGCCAGAGTTGGCCTAGCAATAGTGACAGAGGTGGACACATGAAGAGAAAACATGTTTTCTCATAGATTCTAATTTGTCAACAATAGAAAATGAAAGAAAAACAACAGATACTGTCAGAAACTATTTCTGCTTTTTTCATTAGTTACAATGGAAACAAAAAATATTACAAGAGTTCCCTCATCTTTCCTTTCCTGTCACACTTGAGATTCTTGCAATGATTTTAAAATATGAAAAATAAATACTGTCTGCTGCCTTTGCACAACTCAGTAGAGAGATTTTATATTCTATAATTTAAAGAGGTTTTAGGAATCTTATTCTGAACCTAAATACCTTTCTCATCAGCTTGACCATTTCGAATTGTTAGTATTTTCTAGTCTTTTGAGAGGCTCAGTGTTATGACTATATCTAGATGTCCCTACAGAACCTCATGTTGTCATAGGTGGAGCTTTTTCAGAGATTGCTGGATCTAGAATGTGTGATGCTGGTATTGATTCATAGTGCAATGTAGCATCAAGCAAACTAGGACTAAGGATGTGAGTGCTCCTCACCCGAAGCATCCTGGATAAGATATATGGGATAGAAAAGAGCTGTGGTCATTCCTTGTTGCTTTGGCACTTTCTGCTTGCCATGAACTGTTTCTGCTCTGAAGGGCCTGTCTGCCATACCACCCTGCCTTAGAGTCAGCTAGTGATGGGGTGAAACCTCTACAAACTGTAAGCTAAATAAACCTTTCCTTCCTTAACTTGTGGGTGTTGGGTATTTTGTCTCAGCAATGAGAAAAGTAGCTAAGACATCCAGTATGATACTAATTGGCTGGAAAGAATTTTATATGACAGCCTTTTCGATTATTAATAAGTATATTTACACAATTAATCTCATTCTGACCTCCTAACTCCAGGCTTCATTTGAATCAAATGGGTTTATAGTTCTTCAGCTTTCAGGAAAGTAACCAAGTACATAAGCCATTCATAATTCAGCATATGAGCTGTCATCTCTATAGCAACGTATGCTCATTTCTTCAGTTAAAAGGGCTTACACTAAGTGAGCTGCATAAAGAATGTAAATCTTGTACAGGGTTACTTCAAGTTTGCCATTAAATGACTTTATTATGATTTTCTGACACTTTGGGGTGTTTTAATTATGAATGAGGTAACATCTAGAAGTCATTGAGTTTTATTAGGTAGTTAGTTATGTAGTAACTGGAGCAAAGACAGTCATGCACAAGAGTGAGCACAAAGTAATACATGCTACTTGTAGGAAAAGCCCAGAAAGTGGTTTTAGACATACTGGAGCCTGTGAGAAATGTGGAGATTTTCATTTTGCTTTGCAAAGTTGATATATAAGGTAAATTTGTAATATATAGGTTTAAAATTAATCTTATTACATGAATAAAATAATTCAAATTACTAAGAATACAGAGAGATACTCATATTTATGACAGAATTGCATGACATACTACAAATGCACCTATATTAAAAAAACTTTAAAGGTTCTAAAATGTTAATCATACACACTTAATATTACCACAAAAATTACCTGGCAGAGAATCTCATTAACTGACTAAATAGAACAAAGTAAATAAGAATTTTTAAATTTTATGAAAACATCAATCACTGTATTAGCCATGTAAAAGCTTCATACATATTTCAAACCATTGCTTTCTGTTATACCATTTTACTAAGTAATGCAGTCAAGTAATAAATCATTCTATTAACTGTGTGTTACTTAAAACAAGAATAAGATCTTGTCTTTTGTACCTTGTAAAGAGTGCACATGAAATTAAAGTAGAATAACTACTTATCATATTTATTTGTAACACATTCATATTTATTCATATAAATATTCATAAATATATGTATAGATAAGATATGACCAAAATATTTGGTGAATGTGTAAGCAATATTACAGTAAGATACATTGCCATTAATTCTCCTCAATATACTTCCACTAGTTTCTAATACACTTATAACATCAATCTTGTCACCTTCTGAAGCAGTTCTGGAAGTCCTTTTTGCGAGTGTCTTTACCAGGAAAAATATAGATGAATACTGATACCAAGTGTTACTCAACAGAAAGGCAGTCTCACAAAAACATTACTGTGTATACCCCATCTACCTAATTCACAGGATCTGGCACCATACAACTTCTGGCTCTTCTCCAAAACCATAACAAACATGACAAATAAATGCTTCAATCAATTCAAAATATTGAGGTAGCCATGACAGCACAAATAAAGACATTCACAAAAGAAGACTTCCAGAGTTGTTTCAGAAAGTGGCAAGTGGGTACATGTGTTCAAAATGAAGGAAGGTACTGTATTTTTAAGGAGGTTAATGCCAATGTATCTCTTACCATAATAATTTATTTTAATTTAAACATTCATTGTACATTTCAGTTACTTCAGATCTGCACTAGTGTGTGTGTGTGTGTGTGAAACCTCATAACTTTTGGTTGATTTGTCTATACTTTTATATAATAATATTTTTGGTACATGATTTGATTGTCTTAGCTCCTGAATAGTTTTATTTTATAGAGTTATGTTTTAGTTGGATTTTTTTGAAATTGACTAGCTTTAGACAATATCAATGCTTTCATATGCAGTAATGTTTGTAATATGTTAGAATAAATTTGAATGAGAATTCCACTCATAAATTTCAAATCACTTTTATATCATTTTATGCATCTCTGGTTGTAGAAATGTGCAGTACACAGCAAAGGGTCTTTTTGGCTAGGAAATTTAGAAATAACATGCAACAAAATTAGATTTTTAGGTTCAGTTTTAGGACTAAAGAAAGATTAAAGTTGTATAAAGATGGCCTCAAAGATTAAAATATCTAAAACTGTATCTGTAATGTGTATAAATTATCCAGAGTGGAAAATAAATTTAGTTTTGGAAAAGTTACATATGCAATTAACTCTCTATATCAGCACTCATATAAAAGTGTGGAAAACAATTAAATAATTCCATTGGTAGAGGAAACAGGAAGTTGTAAGAAGTTATGTTAATGATTATCAAAAGTTTTATAGGAAAATCCTAAATCATTAGATGTTAACAGTTTAGTGAAATCAATATTTTCAGGATAATATATCATCTAAACTTTTGTAATAAAACCTATAACTATTTCTGAGGACTATGTAGCAAGAATCATGGATAAACTGGAAGAAATACATGAGCATAAGAACTCAATTTTTTTTCTCATCGCCTCACATGCCAGAGGATTTGACTTTCCTTAGAACCCTTCTCTCAATAATAACTCAAAGAATCAGAATCAATTTTAACTGGATCCAGGATAAATAAAATTGTGGCTGAGGAAAATGATTCTAAGCATCTTTACTCCAAATTTGAGACTAATTTTTTAGCAAATTATTAGTGATTAAAGGTGAGATTACATGAGATACATCTATTCTGGAAAATAGCACTTTTTCCGTATCTCTTTCAGGAACTTTATGGTTTAGCAAATGTAACATTTAATGGGATCTGAGGTTCCCTAGAAATGAGATAAGCAATGTGCTCTTCCCTTATGTCCCTACATATTTTAAGTGACTATAAAGTATATTGGAAGCTGTGTATTTAAATCATAAACCATTCCCTTGTTACTTGTGCTTTTCGTTCATCGAAAAGCATCGTTCCTATTATAACCTGAGAATAAGACCATCAGAAAAATCCAAAGACCTCGGAGTCTCTCAAAGAGACTGGTTCTCCTCAAACAAAAATTACACAGTAAAACAAAAATACATAATAATCATAGTAACCAATGGGCTGACTGTATTTTAAGGAAAGCTCTGGGGGTAGAGGGTAAGAGGCTTGTAAAAGGGAAAAAACATTGAGTCATACTCAACCCATATTGAATCTGAATGCTCTGACTATCCAGGGTACACTCCCATACATATTTTACATGTTGATTTACATCGAATTCACTCTAATTAATCGATACATTTTACAGATGTATCTATCTCTGCCACTCAGTTTTATTGCTGTTTAGATGGAACTACAGAATGGAGAAAAAAAATGGAACTTTATTTTCACATTGCCAACTTAATTGATTTTGCCTGTAGCCTGAAGCATTTATTAAACTGTTTTAGTATTGCCATGAAGAGCAGTATATACATAAATAGAGTGACAAAATAGATCAATTGTAAATATAAAAAAGGGGGAGGATTTTTATGAAAAAATGTATAAAGAAATTCCAGAATGTGTTTTTCCCAATAATCTACTCATGTGCCCCAACAAAGCCATATTTCCACTGTCTTAGGATTTCTCTGCAGGTTTATCTTTCTTTTGTTTTACTTTGAACTTCCTATCATTTCATATATTACCTAAATCACTACAGTAGTTACAGCTTCTGTTACCTTTCCCCATGTTTGTGTTTTCTATGTATCAGGTGTGTCTCCCCCCTACAGATTTCTATATTCTTTATATCCTCCAGAAGATTCTTATAGTTTCTGTTAACTTTTTCATATTAATTAACTTCCATTTCCCTTCTACACCTTCTATCAGAATCATTTTCAGAAATAAATTAAAAGTAGTTAATGTCAATCATAAATATGAAACTATATTTTATTAGATAATTTTGTATGACTATAATCATGCTATATTTCTTTTACTGGATTTTAAATAAGCAAATATATTATCATGAGAAAATTATGAAAACTAAAATATTATGGTATTCATACATTACAAAGAAGAGAAAACATATTTAAAATTGTCCTTGAGAGCTTGACGATATATCACGTAAAGGTACAAGTTCCCAGGGATGAATGTAACTGTATTATATACCTAAAATGTAGCAATAAACTTAATGAAAAAACAAAAAAAAATTGTGCTGTTATTTTGATTCACAAAATTTCATGATTGCTTTTGTGTGCATACTATTTTGCACAATCGGTTCTATTTCTTTATTGATATTTTCAGAAGTGAAAAGCTTAAGTCAAACTATCCACATTTAAAACTATTAGGTAAGGAGCTAGGTGGAGTGGCACATCCCTTTAATCATAGCATTCTAGGAGGCTGAGACAGAAGGGTGTCGAGTTCTGTCTCTACCTGCATAACTTAGTAACTTAACAGGAACGCATCTCAATACTAAAATATAATAATAATTTAAAAAAGAGATGTAGCTCAATGAGAAAGTACTGGGTTAAATTCTCAGTAACAAGAAAAACAAAAATCTCATGCAACAGAATTTGTCTTTAGATTTAACTAAGGATATTTCATCACAACATCCCAAGTCTAATTTTTAGAAAATTATTAATTTATTTTTTCAGATAATATTTTATTGTTGACAATGTCTGTAATTGTTTTAATTCATTAGATAAATATCATAGTAAATTTCTTCTGGAGATTAGATCAGCATTTTGATGATGCTTTATTTCCTATGTACTATGTCAATCCAGTTTCTACATAAAAGGGAATAAATGGAATTAATATGAGAAAATGAAAAAATGGAAACAAAGTCTTTGTAAATAGGGAGGGATGGGGGGTTGAAGGGAGGGGAGGGGAAGGGGGAAAAATAAGAAACAAGAGAGATTATGTAAAAGTGTACATTTCCAATGATGAATGTCATTATATTGTGTAGCTAAAATGTACCAATAAAATAATATTTTTTAAAAAGTGAATAAATGAAAATGCATGTAAAAATCAACATGCTAGAGAAGCTTTTCCATTTCCAAGTTTATTATAGCACTATTAACAATATCCAAGACAAGAGTCAACCTCAAGAATCATCAACACATGAACAGACAGGGAAAACATGGTATACAGAATTGCAGAATACCATTGATTGAAAATTTTAGCCATTAGAATGAAATACTGTCATGTGTGACAACATAGATGCACCTGGGAAACAATGTGCTGAGTGAAATGAGCCACGCACAGAAAGAAAAATACTGCATGATGTCATTGATATGTCAATCAAAAGAATTTAAATTTATAAAGTAGGGAGTAGAAAGATCATTCCCAGTGGCTGCAAGTGATGATGATAGGAAGTGAACAGACAAGGGTATAATATTGTCAGAGAGGAGAAATAAGTTGTGGTGCTCTAATTCATAGCAGGATTAATTGTATTCCATTGCATGTTTCAAAAGAGAAGACTTCTGAACATTCTCACCACAGAATGATTAATGAGATGAAAATATATTAGATTTTGATTATACTTTGTAAACATGTATGGAAATATCACACTCTAATTCCTAAATATGTAGTTATGTGTCAATTAAATATAATTTGTTTAAAATTAGCATTTTGAGGAAGATTTTTACATTGAATTCAATTATGAAAATATATATTCTAAGACTTTGGTCCTTTGTTCACATTTACTCTCTTTTCAGGATTAAAGCTAAAAAGTTTCCTTTTCTTCCACTGAGGTACATTACTATGAATTCTTCTGATGCATGGTTTTATAATTTTGCTTCTTATTCTAGAAAGTTCTAAATATGTTAATAACAAAATATGTTACGACAACAAATTTTGTGTGGAGTTTTGACATATTAATATTTTCATCATCATTTATAGCTAAATAGGACTAAATTTCCACCACATTTTTTTCTACTATATTTTCCCATTCTTGTAGTTTTCTATGAAGTCTTCCATGAGAATCAATCAGAACTATTTAGTTTTTAAAATTCCAACAAATTTTTATTATCATATGTCCTAAACCTTATTGAAGTTGTTTATATTTATTTTACTTCCACAAAATCTTGTATTCTATGAAGATTGAAGCCATGAATTGTACTCACACACCACTTCTCATAATTTAGTTTTTGTCAGGGAAAAAAAAACAAATTTGATGACAGTTTTGAATATGCTGTCAAAGAAGTAATCGTGTATTAAGAAGGGGGAAAACAGAGCGAAAAGTAATGGTATTTTTGCAGTATAACATCTGGCAAGTTAATGAATATTAAAAAATGCACTGAAATTTAGAAATTTAATTCTTCCTGTAAGAGAAACAGCAGCAACTATACCCTTGTTAACTTTGTTTTCTGAATAAATGATTTTTACAAACAGATCTAAACCACTTTCTTCAGCTTCTAGACCACAGGTGAGTCTTGAACACTTTGCTGTTAATCTATGTGAAGTAAAAGTAATATACCCTTAGGACATTTTCTATCTGAAATATCATTGCTACTTGGCAACTCTCATGTAATAAGAGGCTAAAGAAGAGTTAACAGTAGTAAATGATTTTATACAAGGATTTGTTATGTTGTTTAATTGAATTTCTTTCATAAATATAGTTTCAAAAATGTATCTTTACTGAATAAAAGATTAACAAAATATTATTATTGTTATTCCAGTAAGTGAACATTGTTGCTACATTTTACAAACTACAGAATATACATTTCATTCTGTTTCAGTGCTAGGATTCAAAGTCAAATAGAAAAGTAAAGAAATAGGAATGGAATTGACACCAAGGATCTCATGAGACTAAATCGGAACGTCTGTGAAGGTTTAAGGATTCTTACCATTGTAAGGATTCTTATCATTATATGTAAAATACATAACTTACTCCCCCAATAACAGATATTATTTGTCTGTGCTACATTGACCTTAGCATTTATAAAAAGTACCAATGCCTTTTTTTTTAATAAGTGCACTTCAAGGACAAGTGATTTCCTTTACACACTTCATAAATGTCATACATTGAAGTGTTGTTTCTATGCAGTGTCGCTAGCCTTCTCCCCATGGGGTAACTGATGCTTTTACTCCCAGTGTGTCACCCTCTATCATAACTGTGGCCTGAGACTGTCCATCCACCGTGTTTCTCCACATTCCACTGCTGCCTCACATCTTGTGAGGCTGTGGCTCAGTGAGCACTTGCAGAGTTTCTCCAACATGTTGTGTGCTGGTGGATTTTCTTACCTCACCATCATGTAGCTGTCATCCTGCTGTCATTTGTCTTCTGTGGATGTCTTCTCCCATGGCACTCTGGTACTCTTATAATATGCATCGCCTCATTGCACAAGAATTGGCTGCGATCCAAGAACTTGAACGTTGCACTCTTTGTGAATGAAAGCTTTTGCCAGTTCTCTTGCTCATCATAAGCATATTGAAATTTTACATGCAGGACAGAGATCAGTTTTATACATGGCCCCAAACTGGCAAAGAAATTTAATAAATTTATTGAGAATTCCAATGCTAATTTAGAGGGGACAGAAAAATAAATAGAACTCAGCATTAGTCATTCAAAGAAACAAACTAGTAGTATGTATGCATGTATAGAAAGAAATGTATTTAAGGAACTGGTTTAATGTGTTATGGAGGCTTACAATTCCACCTCTGCAAGGTGGGCCAGCAGCTTCAAGATAAGAGAACACATTGGCAGTTTGTGTCTGGTGGCCAGCTTTCCAGTGCTTTGAAAATATACGTGAGATAAACCACTTAAAATTAGGAACATTTGATTTAGCCTCACTATTTAAGAGGCTTTAATCCATGGTCCATTATGTGGAGCATGATATAATGGGGGAGCACATCATGGCACGGAGCACATGGTGGAGCAAAGCTGCCCACTTAGTGGTAACCAGAAGAGAGTGAGGGAGAGAACTGGAGAGGGAGAGGGAGAAGAGTGAGGGAAATGGGAGAGGGGAAAAAGAAAGAGAGAAAGGTGAGGGGAAGGAAGAAGGGGAGGGGAAGGCAGAAGAGAAGGGAGGAGTGGAGAGGAAAGCAGGAGAGGGGAGACCAGGGTCCTATTTCACACTTTAAAGACATGCTTCCAATGACCTATTTCCTCTGAGTAGGACCCACCTCCTACATTTTCCACCTCTGGCACCAACAGCATCAACCAAGCTTCAACATATACATGTTGGAGGTATATCTAAGATCCAAACCATAACAGTCAGCAACCTACACCCATGACTGACAAAGGTGTGCAGAAGTCTAAAGGTAGTCTGTTGGAGGAGAATTCCTTCTTGTTAAGGGTATGTTAGTTCTTCTACATAAGCTATCAAGTGATGTGGCCACCAACATTATGGAGGTATTCTTCTATACTTGAAGTTAATCAGTTTAAAAATTAACCATCACAACATACCTTCCAAGTTGACCTAAAATAAACCATCTCAGGGTATGTATTAAATTATTGAGTTTATAGAAATTCTCTCACTTTAAATGAATTTTTTGGCTATCTATGTAATCAAATTAACTGTATAGCTTAGTTACATAACTTCCAATTCAAAAATTACTGGAAGTAACTGATCTGAAGTGTTTCATTTAAAGAATATTATATTGAAAGTGTTTATAAATGAAATACTTTTGGGGCATCTTAGTAAACAGAAAAGATATAATTTTCTAAAAAAAATCACATTTACTTTTTTATAACTGAAAAAAACAAATCAGCATCTTGCATTATAGTTAATATCTCTTTATAAACAATTTTTGAGACTCAATGAGTATTAAATATTTTTGCAATCAATGTAATAAATTTAACTTGTATTATCATGTTTCCATCATGTTTATTTATATGGAGACATGATATATTAATAAAGTCACCCCTAGAACTGAAAGTAAAAAATTTGTTAACTGAGTCAGACTTTAGTTGAAAGTAAATGCATAACTTAGGATTTTTTTAGCAAGGATTATTGCTTGCAAGGCAACTTAGGTCTTAGAAATGGGGCCTATTTCAATTAATGAAATCACACAAAGAGAAAATTTTCAGTGCAAAAAAAAAAATACAAAGAAAATCTTTAAATTAAAGGGTGCAACAATCACATCTTAACAAATTAAAATAATTTGGTGTTGCTTAAAATGTGAAATACAGTTTTATAGATTAAAAATATTCACAAGAAAAAGTCAGAAACATAAACATATGAATCAAATATTATAAAACAAATTTAAACAAAACATTTAGAGGACATACTGATAGGATCATATAAGACCATTGAAGAGATATTTCAATAATTTTAATAGCACATTTTACAGAGCTATTGGTGAGATGAATTCCATGCAGTGTTTATTTGTATGATATGTGTTATAACTCAGTCAGCAGTGAGCCTCCATTATAAGTGTATTCAATTAGCCATGGTGTGTGGGGAAATCACCATCATCATATGAGTAATCGACATCATTGTACATTAGTACTGAGACAGTGGATCTTGATTTAAAAGAGGACTATACTTCATATAATATAGTTTATATGATATAAAAAGACAGAAAGCTGAATTAATTAAAGCATTGCTTTCTGTAGTAAAGGGAATTAATACATCTAGATCTTTTTGAAATATGTAGTCTGAACATGCAATAATAAAATGTTCAGTAAGCATCTTGGTAAAAGTTACTTTGATTAAGGAGGCAAGTGTTCATTAAATAATATAAATTCATACTTTTACTATGTGTTATTTTCAATCTATTTCCTTATGCATAGTGTATCTTTAAAAGTCTATTTTGGATAATTAATTAAATTTTATATTTAGTTTGATTATATAATTTGAAACTTGGATCCAAATTATGACTTAAGTATAAAATCATTTCATTGTCCTCTAATCGATTAAATAACAGATTAAAATATAATGATGGTTTTCTGACTTACTAATAACTATAAAACATATATTTTGATACTGTATCTTTTCCATTTTCTTCCTCTAGTAAGTTTATTTAAAATTACATGTAGTTTTCACTGATATGAGAAAAAGTATATATAACTATAATTGAAGTAAATATTCCTTTACAGCATGTGTCTAAATGTTCCCTAAAGCCTCATGTAGACATATGTGGGGCTTTTCAGTGGTGACTTCATCTTGAGTGTGTGATGCTGGGTTTAATTGCGTCAATCTGGGGTCAAGGATGTGTGACTACTAAATTAATCCACTGACTTGTTTGGCATAGTTTTGGGTGTGGATATTGGGAAGGCTTACACTGGGAGTAAATGCTAGCCACCCTAATAGTGTGTAAAATATAAGGAACAGAAAGAGGGCTGTTGCATTCCCTAATGCTGTTTCCTCACTTCTTCCCTGCCTTCTGCCTGTCTTGAACTGTTTCTCCTCAGTGATGTCTCTATGCCAGGGCACCCTGACTTGGAGCCAGCAACTAGGAACAGAAACCTCTACAAACTGTAAGCCAAATAAACCTTTGCCCTAACTTTGGGTGTTGGGTATTTTCATTCAGCAATGAGAAAAATAACTACAACATATTCTACACTACAATTTAACTTTAAATATTTGCATAATCAAATAATTTAAAGGGCATTTTCCTGACTATATGGTATATTTTGACAAATTAAGAATAGTAATAAAAAATAAATATTTGAAAACGTTACATGTTACCCTTTGTAGAATATGTGTCCCTTTAACTGTTATTATAATAGTATTGCTATCTTACTTATATTATTTCACTTTCATAAGTTACTTTGAGTAATTTTTTTTAGTATTTGTGTGGTTCAAGTAATGATTTATAGGAGAAATAATGACCATTCATTATGACTAGTTAACAGCTAAGAAGGAACTAGGGTATGAAAAATGCATGTTAAAATATTCTGTATAGAACTAATAAATGAGTGAAAATAATCATTTTATAGCATATTATCTTTGTAGCAAATTGACATCTGGATTCAGGTATATTATGGAGGCCCCCTGCTTCTTCACATTAGTACACTAAATTAGCAATGAACTAATTCATTGTGGAATCAACTGCTGTGTCCAAACAAAAGATGCCAGCCTCCAAAGTCAGGGTTGCTAAGTGCCTGATTACACTAAGAAAATGCTGGGCTGTCAGAGCACTGCTTATCTCAGCTTTAACACCAAAGCCATGAGATGTTTGGTATGCAGCGCAGAACACAGTCAAAGGTGGGTGACTGAAAGATTTAAATTTGGTTATTTCCATTTGATTGCCTTTTTTTACAATCGCTTCCTTACATTTTCCTTGGCCATAGTAAAGTGTTTGCTTGGATCTACATATTTTTTGCAGGAGAAAAATGTAAAAATGCACTAGAAACCACCAATCCTATGTCTTTATACTCATGTAATATTCATCAAAGCTAATGTGACTTCAAAGATTTGTGCAACTTAATTTTTAAAGAAAATTGATATCAGCAGGCACCCCTTGTTTTAATTAAACCCTCTCAATCAGTCACTTCACAAAAGTTATCTTAAGTGTTTCTAGTGAATTTCTTCCCAAAGCCATTCTTATAGGCTCCATATGCAGTGTAATGGATCTCTCCCTGAACAATTTGTTAGGATTAGTTACCACCACTGTCTCTGTATAAATAGACACATGGACCAATAACATAGGACAAAGCAGGAAAATGAAAGTTATTCACTTTCAAAAAATCTGGTATGCCTTTAGTGTCTGGTCACTGAACAAATCAGAACTTCATGTGTCTCATGTCTACTTGAAGCTTTCTTTTCATTCAATTTATTTTTTTCCGTTACTTCTCCACATGGATTTTACATGTATCCAAAATAATAATCATGTAAATGCTTTAAATTTTCACATTGTTTACTAATATTTCAAAATTATTTCTGTCATTTTTAGCTGGAATATTTTGTCATTCTTCCAATTAAACCAACTAATATGGAATTTTCTACAAAATAAGCATTTGTCAGTTGTCTCTGAGCCATGCATCTCCCCACAGTATTTTTCATTCATTCAGACAACCACTATTTCTTACATTGTAATTGCTTTGTAGTCTCTAGCTTGGTATCATGAGAGACATGTGAAAATAAGAAGTATCACTACCATACATAACTGATTATCAGATATAAGATAAAGAACATATAACGATACCTCAATGATTTATACTCATACTATTACAAAACTCATCTATTCTCCTCTATCTACTTCTTTGTGAACCAGCATACCTGATTTACAGCTTAAACATGCCTCCTACAATATTTTGACCAATATCCATGAGTTTATTTTCTGCAGTAGAGAATATTAATTAGTCACTAAACAAAGCTTCACTGAGCCTTTGATTTCATCTTTTTAATTTTTTTTTTTTTTTTTTTTTTTTTTGTACCAGGGATCAAACACAGGACCTTGTGCTTGAGAGGCAGGGGTGGCACCACTGAGCTAAATCCCAGCCCTGATTTTATCTTTTTAATAACAAAATATTCATTATTTATGAGATTCAAGGTACAAGAGAGCAGCTTGACAGACCAGACCATAGATGATGCTTTCATAGGGTCAAGATATCTGTAACCTCTCACATATTGCCAGAGTTCTTCCCAGCATGGGGAACTCTGGATGTTAACTACTCTTTGCAGAGAAATAAGTACCAGAGGTAGCATGGAAAGTTGTCTAGGAGTTTCAAAGAGTGACCAAAGAAGTTATCAGGGAGCTCTAGGAGAAATGTCTGGAGGAGATCTCTTGAGCGAGGTGAGTTTCCTGCAGAAGTTTTGGCAAGGGTTGCTATGTGGTAGGCAGCAGGAAGAATGCTGGAGATTGGTCACAGGATGGAAGGCATAAAAGAAATACTAAGATAATTAGCTTGAAAAGGTAGGAGGCAATGGGCTTTCAAGGATCCATAGGCCTTGAAAGATGGAGAATATTTTACAGATTGTTGGGTTTTTTTTATTTCTCTTTCTTCAAAACATATGTTTTCACTAGTTAAATTCCTATCATTATATAATTCTCTACATGTGTCGTATAGTTTAAAAAATTAGCCTTGAATCTCTCGAAGTTGCTCATGCTTTAAGTCTCTTACAGATCTTCCAAACACTGTCATCATATTGCGTTAGAAAAACATAAGCAATAGGAGAGAGAGAGAGAGAGAGAGAGAGACAGAGAGACAGAGAGACAGAGAGACAGAGAGACAGAGAGACAGAGAGACAGAGAGAATTTAAAAGATAGGCTTCCATTGTTACTGAAAAATTCATTCCAAAATCTTTAGTGTAGGCCAGAGATTTGGAGGTTCATTGTTAATGTTGGGGCAGATGAAATTCAAAGGCAGTTGGAAAATTCCTTCTTTTGTTGGAAACCTAATGTTTTTGTTTTACTCAGGTTTTTAACTGCATGAGCCCCACTCATAGAATCTTATTACTAAAATTTTACTAGTAGAATGTTAACCACATCCAAAAGCATCTTATAAAGTGACATGAAATTTCATTCATTACAGTGTTTATTTTAATAATGATGTCTCAACATCATCTATTGTATAGTATCTTTGATGCCCAAGAATTTATATTTCTTCACATCATATCAAAATTAGTAAAGTATCTCCTACATTGTAAGTGACCCATGAAGATTTGCTAAATGAATGCATAGACATCTAGATTCTCTAAATTTTAGATTCTTTTGACATGAACACCTAATGAGAACTATGGCTGTCTTCTTTCTACATATAAATATATTATGATAGGCATTCAATTTGTGGTTATTTAAATATTCCCTGTAGCATGCTACAGGATGAATTAATTCAATTTTCTGGACATCAAAGATATTGACACTTAAATGGAGGTTGTAGAATCACCTTGCATATATTTCTATAACATAAATTTGTCTACAACAGCTGCATAGCTATCTTGTGATTTGGGTAGCTGTTCCATTCCAGCACAATAGTTAACTACCTTGTTTGATGTTAATATTTTATATAGTGAGTTTCTTGTTAACTTAATAGGGAAAAATGTGCATTGGTTAGCAGAAATGGTGAACTCCCAATGAACACTGAGTGTCCCACATCTCGAATTAACAAGTTAATAATTTTATCTCACAGCATATATACATTGGACAAAACCTTATACTTATTTTTGTTATTGATTTTTATTCTGAGATTAAATGGTATTGATTTTCTTCATCTTGTGTTTTTATATTTAATGTTAGGAAATAAATTTGTATTATTTTATATGAAATATTTCAGTGACGGGAATTATAGTGTGGCGCTTGAAGGAAGAACATTTATCATAATAAAATGTATCTTCTACAGAGCAAGAAGTATGATTAACAAAGACAAAGCTGTCATTCACACTGAAAGAAATAACTTTTGCACAAACTGCTCCAATAGAATTACAGTTTAAGTTTATGTGGGTCTATGTGTGTGAAAAAAAAAAAAACTGAAAGCAATCTGTAATTGTAACCTTTTATTTATCGACATTTTAATATGCAAAAGAACTAATAGGAAACAATCAATTAGGTTATAATAATGCATTGTTTTTGATTTTGGATTTACATGTGATCTTTTACATCTTGTCATGGTGACTTTTCTCCTTATTGAGACAAAATACCTGATCCTTCCAAGTTAAAAGAGTAAAGTTTATTTTACCTCATAGTCTGTAGAGGTTCAATGCATAGTCGGCTGGCTCCAAGGCAGAGCAGGATGGCAGAGGAGTGTGGCAGATTAGAAACAGTCCATTGAAAGGTAGACAGAAGGCAGCAGCAACCAGCCTGCCTCATTTATTTCTCTTTACATTCCATCCTGGCTACAAGCCTATTGGTTGGTGCCATCTACACTCTTGGTGGTGCTTCTCATGATGCACACCTAGAACAACACTAAACCAATCAATGGTCTAATTCAATTATCACATTCTTAATCCATATTCATACACCCCTAATCTACTTCAAACAACCTAGATCCAGCCTTATTGGAAAAATCTCACCCATGAGCACATGAAGCATTGGGGAACATCTAGATACAAGCCATAACACATCTTTTTGTTTAATTTTATTATTATAAGTTCTTAAATTCATATCCATTTTCTTTTCTGAAAAAGTCAAATAAATACATTCACGCACAGTCATACCTCAGTTCATGAACTTAATTTGTTCCATGAGTCTGGGAAAGATGCCCACATTCCTGTTCCTCTGGGGAAGATGGTAGCGGTTGTGTTCTCCAACAGAAGCAAAATTTACCTCATCACTTCTGTTCAGGAACTGAATTGTTCTCAAACAGAAGTATTCCTGAACCAAGATATTAGTGTATCAGGAAATTAATTGCAGCACTGTATCACACAGGCTTGGAAACTTTAGTAACTAACTCTATTTTTAAAAATGTTCATGAATTGAAAGTTTCCAAATATGTATGGTAAACCAAAACACTAAACTTAAAATGAAATCAAATTTTTAGTCATTACTGGAAGAAAGTTAAAAGAAGAAGGAAATACATCTATCATTGAAGCACATTATATTCATTTTGGTGAGTAACATCAGTTATTTCTCAAAACTGATGAAAAATCAGAAAGTTGAATTGCTCTTTTGAGTTAATGTAATATCCACCTCTACAGTTGTGTTGACATACCTTCCCTGCCGTGTTTCTGTAGAGATTCATTTGAATCCTGATTAAAGTATTAAGCTATTAAATTTATAATTGTAGAAAGTATTTTTGCAAGAATTTTTAACACTTCATTATTCTTATGTTATCTTCAGAGCTACTTCAAAGGCATGCATAAGAAATTCTCTCAGAATTTCTTTCTGATTGTTTACAAGCTAAAGGTGTTTTGCTAATGTTTCCAATGTTGACAATCATTAAAAATTTTGGAGTCATACCAAACTGCATTCTAGTCCAGGATGTGTCACTTATTAATTGTGTGGTTATTAGAAACTTTTAAAATTATGCAGTCCTCAATTTTCTTATTTGAAATGAGAAACAATAATAATTATTTTGGTGATTAGGAGGATTAAATTAAATGCTGGGCACCTGGAATTGATTATGTCCAGTACAAATATACATTATTAATGTCATTTGTCTCTTCCCACATCTGTAATGTTGTCGCAGATGTGCTCTTCCCAAATTTAAAAATCTGGATAGTTTCTAAAATAAGTTAAAAACAATTACTTGGAGATTATCATCGATGTAAATGATGAGAATTGATTTTTACTTACAGAAATAAACTAGTGTGACTAGTGTATGCAGATAAATCTATTCTTTTGGAATTATATTTAAATAAAGGAGAATATGCAGCACTTTTTCTAGCAGAATGTCTCTTTCTATGTATATATAGAATTTAATATATGAAAAAATAGTATCCATTTCTATTTTGATCTGGAAATATCACACTAAAATTATACATGGAGTAATAAATCATGAAATACTTCATAATAGGAAAGTTAACACAGTTTGATATGATATAAAAGTAACACATTAGTAATTTAAGGAAGTGACAGGGACAATCTCACAAGACAATTACAAGAATACAACTATGTGCCATATTTCAAAAATTCAGAGTACCTAGGACATTATTTAGAAATTAAAACATTGATCATTATAATAATAAGCTTTTGAAAAATTTCCACATAATTTATTCAAATGTTCACCTTCAAGTACTGTTCTTTTCCAACTAAATTCTCTCTCTCTTTCTTCCAATAAAATGGCAATATAACATAATTAGAGATTCAAGTCAGTAAGGATTTTATAATAGTTTATTTTTATACCATATTTTTCAAATATATGGCCACAGTTTATTCCAAGTAATAGTTTATACTGTTATACAAAGAAAGGTAAACCACAATCCTTTCTCATAAAATGTGCAACATCTGTCTTTTTTTATTTTTAGCACTATAATGAGATGGAATTAAATTCTTATGGAAAGTTTGTCTTAATGCCAATAAAATAAAAAGAAAAAAATGGAAATAAAGTCTATGTAAATAGGGAAGGGTGGAGGGGGTGAAGGGCTCTCAGCACAGGTAATGGGGAAAAAATAAGAGCCAAGATAAATCATGTACAAGTACAAGCACCCAATGATAAATGTAAACATATTCTATAACTAAAATGTACCAATAAAAGAATTTAAACGAAAAAAACCCAAAAACTAAAGGAAACACATTTTATGAACTTTAGTCATTCAATAAGCATTAATTGAATTCACTCTTTTCTAGATTTCATGCCAGATGATGGAAATACACCTCCCAAAATCAGCATGATTTCTGTTTACAGGAACTTTATGTAACTGTATATCTCCAGGTATAAAATGCACTATAATATTTTCTA